>OX451215.1:37640693-37751921 GCA_949628195.1 Phasia obesa
GATATGGATGTTGACAATATGTGGTTTCAACAGAACGGTGCCACTTGCCACACAGCTAACGAAACAATGGCTCTTTTGCGCGAAAATGTGTACGTTGATAAGCCAGCAACAATTCAAGAGGTAAAGGATGAGATAATTCGGCACATTAATGGAATAGAACCTCAATTAAGCCTCAGCTTCATCGAACATTTGGAGCATCGGATAGAGGTGTGCCGCCGAGGTTGCGGCAGCCATTTGACCGATATTTTGTTCCATACATAATTGAAGCATACCAGTATTATCAAAATAACAAGAAATGACAATAATTTCCTAAATAATTTGTGTTTTATTCAAAATCAACCTCGGCCCTTAAAATTTAATATTTAAATATACTCAAGATGTTACATAAAATTTCCAAACCACCGCTGTTCAATGTTTCTTTGATCGACTTCTTATTTTATTTGAAGTGTGCTAGTGTAAAAACGATATGTTATGTTACGTTAGATTTTTTAACAATCACCACAGTTCTCATTTGATTTCTTTCTTCCAAAATCCAATGCAAATCTTAATACTCAATATTAAAGTGTGAAACGGAATTTAGTAATATTTGTTAACGAGCAATAATCAATAATAATTGGATTAGAAAGTTAATTTATTTTTGTTTTTATTAGGAATGGAATTATTCCACTTTCAGAAAAAAATTTTTGCGATAGTATTGTACAGCAAACTATTTTTGGTTTCCTTCTAAGTCAAAATAGGATTCTAAAGAAATTGTGATTATAAATATAGAGAGAAGGTGTTTATAGCTCATTAAAAATAGTTTTTTAGTTTTTTTTTGTGGTATAAGTGGTATAAGTGGACTTATACCACTTTCAAAAAATAGCTCCTTTACTAGGAATTTTTTTAAGAATTTCCAAACTGTTTTTCCAGCCATTTATAACTACGTTTAAAAAAAGATAGGTATGTCCTGAAATTTGTCGGAAGACATTTTTTATGCTCTAAGGATTTTCTTAGTAATATACTACGGGTAATAACCCATATAGCATGGTAAGAAGGTATTTTTATTGTATTTATTTAACTCTAGATATAATAAAACTGTAAAATAACCGTGTCTCTACATAAAGTATGTTTTGAAAATTTCTTACAGTTATAATGGATGTAATAGAAAACACAAATTTGGAATTTTTGACTGCCTGTACTACGTATGGATGCATCACGTAAAAACTACTGGATAAATTTTAAGAAATTTTGGGTATGTACCTTGGTACGTACCAGCTGTGCCCGCCGCGTCCTGACAATAGTGACTCACTTATGGTTTATGTATTTACCTTACCCATTACTGGATAAAATTCTAAAATTTATAAAAAAATCCAAAATTCCAAAATCACATGCAAATTTTATCAATTGGCGCCTAATGTTGCGCGATAGTTTTTAAAATATTCCACTTTCAAAAATAAAAAGGTGTGTTGAAAATTTCAGAGTTTTAAGCCGAATATTTTAGTACTTTTAAACCGGAAATTGCGTTTTCGCTGCTTTTTCTCCACTTTCTCTTGGAAATAAGATAAATTTGCGTATCCTATATATCCCATATAGGATCCAAATATAGGATAGTTTTTTTTTTCCAGAAAAATATTTTATTTCCAAGAGAAAGTGAAGAAAATGCAGTGAAAGTATGCAGTTATTTTAGAAAGGATGAGACCCTGTATATAAAATAAATACAAAAACGATAACTGAAGCACTAACCGATATGCTTAAATTATGCATATCGGTTAGTGCGTAAACTATGCATATCGATTGGTGTTTCAGTTATGGTTTATGTATTTACTTATTTTAGTAGGAATGAAAACCTTTCACGATTATTATAAAAACACATTTTTTGCAGATGTTAAGTGCTAATTAATTAGGCTTAATTGAGTATGTATGACCACTAAATTAAATTGCCCAATTTTTATTAAATTGTCTCAATTAACAAATCATGTTTGAACAGAGTATAAAGAAAATTATACCCTCTTATTCGGAAAAAAAATAATCTATATCCCGCCTCTCAGAGGTCAAAAAACTCGGTATAAAATACCTCGCTATATGACTCCATTTTAATTTTCAAAAAGTTTTTAAAATTAAAAAAGTTTTTAAAACTAACAACATTTAATGCAAGTGCGTAATAGCAACCTGATATTATTTACGATGTGATTATTATGCTTCACTATTAGTCTGAGTTCTTTTATAAAACAAAAAAAAAAAAAAAAAGGAAATATAAAACCACGACTCAACAAATCATAATTCATGCATTAGGCATTCATTAAACGAACTAAAACTGCAACGAAAAGAGAAAAAGAAATAGAAATAGAAATAAAAATATAACTTGTTAAAACCTGTTTTTTAGTATTAGTTATTGAAACGAAGATACATATTAGTATTCCATAAGTTCAAAAAGGAAATAAAAACACAATTGTATAATGATGCGTATAAAATGAAACAAGTATAAAATGTATTTATGATTTTGAAAACAGCACATATACTTTAACGCATAAAACACATAAAAAGTATTCGCTGAATTCAATCGTAAATACATTCAAAACACAAACCTAATACATACATTGTTTATGAATGTACTTCTACGTAATTCCACTTAACAACTGCAAGTTGGAACAGAAAGATTGTATTTTATGAGTAGCTGTACGTACGTGTATGTACGCATTTGAAACTAGCACAGAAACTTGAGTTTTATGAATTATTCTCAAGACATTCAACACCCTAAACATATAACAGCTTTGTATTACGTATTTTATATTGTTAAATATTGTTTTTCTTCTTTTCCAAATTTTTAATGCCGAATTTTAATACGATTTACTTTGTGCAGTTAAGATATTGTGTTTGATATGAAATAGGGTGTTCAATTAACCGGGCTTCTGTTTCAGTTGGTTAGTCATGCTACAAAAATAACTAGTAAAAATAACATGTAAGTGAGAGTGTTTTTAATATTTGCATTTTAATTAGTTCAAAGAAATCATTTAAATAGTTAAAGTCGGTTTAGAATAATCTATACATATGTGACCCGGTCTATGAAAAGGTGGCTTATGACTCAGAAATAAATTATCGAAAAATTAGCTGTTAAAGATAAACAATGCATTTCGTCAGTTTCTTAGTAGTTTTTCTTTTGCATTATGAACAGTCATGCCCAAAAGGCAACCAAAAAATGCAAAAGAGCATAAATGAGATAAGTTCGTGTGTGTATATAAAGAGCTGATGTTTTTTTTTCAATGCATAGCACAAACCAGTTTCTGACCCAGCGTTGTCAGGTTTTTTGGGATTTTATCCCCAAAAAATCCCCAAATCGACTTTGACTTACCATAACTTCTGTTCTAATATTTGAATATTTTCAATTTTGGACTTATTTAACTGTTTAACATCTGCTTTACAAAAATATTCCAGAAACTTGAAGTGTGTCACTTGTGAATAATGTCTGCCGAAGAAGAATTTAGCGAGGTTTCTCAAACATATTTCTGTGAAAACGAAGAGAATGATGATGATTCTTTCGATGATGTTGGAAAACTGCTTAATACTGCTAAATAAATATTTTTTGTGCAAAACAGTTTTTTTTTTTTGGTAAAATCGTTTTTGCAGCGTTCAATCCTGTTTTAAAATTTTTCAATTCCATTAATTATCTTGATTCTGGATTTTCAATAAAATTCTGTTTTTCTTTCATTTGTGCTCTTCTTTCTCTACATTTTTAGTTCTAAGCAAGTTAGGACTTTCCACCACGTGAAAGAGCGTTTGAAAAACTATCGAAACCAAAAAAAAGTGAAAATTTTTTTTTTTGAGTCATAAGCCACCTTTTCATAGGCCGGGTCACATATAATAAAATAGGAACTCATTTCCTTCTGTCTGTCTGCTTTTCTTCTGCGTTCGCATCACGTAAAAACTATTAGATTGTTTTTAACAAGGATTTTGTAAGGTGGTACCATAGCATCCTGATTTCATTATAGGATACTTTTTTAAGCAAAAATATCTCCTTTCCAAGAGAAAGTGGAGAAAAAGCAGTGAAAGTACGCAATTTCCCTTTAAAGGTACTGAAATTTTCGGTTTAAAACTGGGATATTTTAAACACAGTTGCGCAAACACAGTTAAACACAGATGCCAGCAATTTAATAAAATTTTTATTTGATTTGTATTTTTACTTTTACTTTGTGGAATTACATTGTTATTAAAATATTTTAAAACACATTTTACAGAGATTTACAATAATTTTTAGAATTCTAGAATTTTTTATAAATTTTAGAATTTAATGCAGGGATGGGTACCTTTATATAAACTAAATACATAAACCATAACTGAAGCACTTTAAAACTAAGAGTCTTACAAGCAAAATCGAGCAAAATATAGTCAGGACGCCCACGACGTGGCTGGTACAGCTATAATCTCGCACTTCTAATTGTTTTACATTAGTTTAGGTAGTTCCTTCTGAAACATTCGAAATACCTTTCTGTATGATTTTATAAATTTAAAAATGCTAATATTTTGGAAATCATAATATTTTGCAGTCAGGTAAAATAATGGGTGATTTTTTTGAGGTTAGGATTTTCATGCATTAGTATTTGACAGATCACGTGAGATTTCAGACATGGTGCCAAAGAGAAAGATGCTCAGTATGCTTTGACATTTCATCATGAATAGACTTACTAACGAGCAACGCTTGCAAATCATTGAATTTTATTACCAAAATCAGTGTTCGGTTCGAAATGTCGACATCGACAAATTTTGTTCAGCGATGAGGCTCATTTCTGGTTGAATGGCTACGTAAATAAGCAAAATTGCCGCATTTGGAGTGAAGAGCAACCAGAAGCCGTTCAAGAACTGCCCATGCATCCCGAAAAATGCACTGTTTGGTGTGGTTTGTACGCTGGTGGAATCATTGGACCGTATTTTTTCAAAGATGCTGTTGGACGCAACGTTACGGTGAATGGCGATCGCTATCGTTCGATGCTAACAAACTTTTTGTTGCCAAAAATGGAACAACTGAACTTGGTTGACATGTGGTTTCAACAAGATGGCGCTACATGCCACACAGCTCGCGATTCTATGGCCATTTTGAGGGAAAACTTCGGAGAACAATTCATCTCAAGAAATGGACCGGTAAGTTGGCCACCAAGATCATGCGATTTGACGCCTTTAGACTATTTTTTGTGGGGCTACGTCAAGTCTAAAGTCTACAGAAATAAGCCAGCAACTATTCCAGCTTTGGAAGACAACATTTCTGAAGAAATTCGGGCTATTCCGGCCGAAATGCTCGAAAAAGTTGCCCAAAATTGGACTTTCCGAATGGACCACCTAAGACGCAGCCGCGGTCAACATTTAAATGAAATTATCTTCAAAAAGTAAATGTCATGGACCAATCTAACGTTTCAAATAAAGAACCAATGAGATTTTGCAAATTTTATGCGTTTTTTTAAAAAAAAAAGTTCTCAAGCTCTTAAAAAATCACTCGTTATTATCAGTTACCAAAACGCTCAAGTTCATTAGAAGTAAGAAAATTTTTTAATATCAATTTCTTCAATTTTGAGGCATTAGTTAAGTTTTCTCAAACTATTACCCCTCTTTATTTGAAAAGAACGCGGTTATCTCGATTGCGTTTTAAAAGTGAGCTTCAATAGGTATGGCTTGTACTATTATTATTTTAATCCATGCAAAAAATATCAATATACTAAAAATTTATTGTGAATTTTATAATAAGAAGTCCCAACTGTATTGGGCTTCACATGCTTGGTTTTTCCTTGGTAAAAGGGATCTGACTGTAGTTCTAAGGATTTGAGTAATAGATACAATCACACTATTTATCAGCTTCTTTTAATCCTTTTAAATCAACATTTTTCGCAAATGCCAAAAAAGAAACAGTATTTCATCGTTAGGGTAAGAATTGTGTATATTTTGTATTTAAGGATAATTGTGGTTCCCGATATTCAATATTTTTGTTTGTTTCTGATTTTGCTTAAAAGTTTGCGGTTAAAAATATATGTTCAAGTATCTAGGAAATATCATCCGGGTAATCGGCGAAATAACCCAATCCATTTCTTTATTGCAAATATTTGATTATTATTGCATCGAATACGGGTAGCTAAGCGATTAACAAATAATTATTTAAATACAACCCAGATAACTTCTACTAGAATGTAATGAAAATGCTATTTTTTTTAAGCACCAACAGATAATTTTTGTTAAGTAACTAAATAGATCGTCTTAGTTATCGTAGCGCTTGCACTTTTCAGCTAAATAGATATAATCTCTAAATTGAACATCAAGTCTAATTGCTAGTTGCCTATTGTTTAATGTTATAATTATTGCATTGCCGAAAAAGTAATATTCGCTAACTATAAGAAAAATCCCTATCGCTATTATAAGCATGGGTGCTGTTTTGAAATCTTTCGAAAATAAAATACTATTCTTCCCTATTCTGGTCTAAAATTAAATATGAAAAAAGGAGAAGAAATTTGTTACATATCCCAAAAATGCCTAATAGAATCAAAAAGATTGTCTCTCTGAAATGCTTTTAGGCTAAGGGGTATTCAGGCAGAAAGAAGGGAAGTTTTTTTTCGAAGCTATTCCTTATTATTTTCATGTCGTAAATTGTTTTAATTTTATCACGAAGGAAATGCCATTAATCCTTATGTCATCAGCAGAAAAATTATACGTACATCAACAGCAGCATACCCGGGTATACACGTGATTTTTATATGGCAATGTTTTGTTATTAAGTTTATTTTTTGATATTTTCTATGTATGATTATTTAGAATAACGAATAACGTCTGAAAATACAAGTAAATATGAACTTATTTGGTCTGTTTTGCACATTAAACTGCCTGGTACCTGTTCGAAACATTCAGATTAATAATTTCTGATGAAATGTTCAACATAATTATTGGGAAAATGAATATGGATGTGAGAATGCACAAACCCAAGAGAACAGCGAAAAGTAATTTTTATGCATATTTTAGTCTTCTTTTGACAACGGAAACACACGCCAGCAACGTAAATAAACAAAGCGACAGCAATAACGGAAATATTTTTGATGCTAAACAACAAACAAAGTAGCAATTATACAGCAGCAGCCAACGTCACCATTGATGAACAATTGTATGTTTTCCGTAGTGGTACTGTTTTCACTCAATTCATACCATCAAAATCCGCCAAATACGGAACACAAGTGTTGTGGGTATGTGGCTTTATTTGTCTTATCCGCTGAAGGGAAAATCTGCAAGGCAATGGTTACATCCGGTAAATAGGAAAAACGTAGGTGGAAAAGTGTTCAAGGACTTTTACGTCAACCTTTTCCATGGAAGCGGACGAAACATTGAGTTCAACAACTTTTCACCAACTACAATTTGAACAGAAATTTATCGATGTTGGGTACAGAATATAAAGGAAGAACATTTAAATCACCAAAATTTGCTATTCCAAAAGTACGAGTAGTGGAATGCACCATATTCGATTTCAGCAACAAAATTAAATGTACTCTACCTGACCAAGAAAAAAAAAACAAATCAGTCGTAGTCCTTTCACCAAAATAAAAGCGAAGTAGAAGGTCAAAAGAAGAACCTAGTAATGATGGTGGCGTACATTGCAATAGTTGTCACAAAAAATTTTTGAATTCTTTTAATTTTTCTTTTAAATACGCTTGTATGTACAAATGTTCATAACCGTATCTATGAATGTTCTATTTTTTAATTATACTCTTATTTTTGTACTTTAAAAACTTGTACTTAGAAATAAAGATTGCTTTTCAATTCCATGCAATTAATATGTGTGCAAAATTAATGCATTTTCTTGTACATATTTTCCTCAACATACCCGGGTATGTAAGCTGTTGACGTAAGGTGTAGGATTCGAAAAGTGGGCATACCTCTGACCTGAGTTACCCAATTCCACTCGTACATGAGAATATGATATAAGACACTTTTGTTAAGAATATCGTGAAATTTCAGATCAATCTGATAGCTACTTTTTGAGATATAGTGGATTTAAAACGCAAAACATACCCGGGTATGTTGCTGTTGACATAAATGTTAAATTAGTAAGAAAACTTGTTATTCACATTTTTTATTTATTTTTGACAAAAAACAATCCAAAGAGAAAATCTTTTTGATTTTAGTAGGCTTTCTTCTGAATTGTATAAAAAGATATTTCTTATTGATTTTTTCAAAATGGTTTTCCTGCTTGATTTCATTAGGTTCCTATATGATCATGTGTAAGGCATCTTTCTAATTTTCTTAATATCGTTATCTTCTTGATTATATTAGCTTTCTTGTTATTTCGTTTATATAAATAAACAAAGAAACTGTTTGGTGTAGTGGTTAAGTGCGTGCCTACAAACCGAAGCACATCAGGTTTGATTCCTGTCAGAGGACAAAAAAAATTTCACCGTTATTTTTCGGGTTTTATAAATTAAGTGGCCTCAACCCCCTCTAGACAATCCATCAAAAGAAGCCCCCCTGATCATACCCTCCCCCCCCGCTCTGTAAAAATATTTCGTAATAAGATGGCAAAATGTTATCCAACCGCCACCACAAAAAGAAAATTAGAAAGAAATCAAAGACTGATTAGCAAAAAATTTGAAAAGAGTTGCCAGAAAAGCTTTATAAAATGTATATAATAATAACTATAATAAATAATAATAATATAAATAAATAACTTTTTAAAAAAACAGATTTTTAAATTGTTTTCAGTTTTTTATTTTGACAATTTTTTGTTAATTTTTTTGTTTTTATAAAAAAAGCAAGATAACCTAATAACATCAAGAAAAAAAAAAAAACTGTGAAAAAACAAGAAGAATACCTGTTCATAGGTGAAGTAATATTTATTAATTACTTTAGTTTCATGTTTTTGCTCAGTGTATCATATGTTCAATTAATTTTGTTATCGCCAAAATCACTGATCAAATTGCTTTTGTAGACTTATGTTTAACGGTTTCTAAAGTTTTCTCATTTTTATATAAATACCTTTTTGCTTATTTTTAGTTAGTTAGTTGATATTTTTCGTTTGTAATTACTCGTACATAAGTTGGACTTTGTAACTTAAGCAACAACAACCTATGTATATAAAAAGCACACTTCTTGTTAAAAATAAATAAAAGTTGAAACACAAAATATTTTGTGTATTTTCATTACAAAAAATAGAAGTTTTTGCTATACAATTCAACATTTTTTGGTGACCCCGACGTGATCTAAGTGGAAAATGAGTGTCGAACAAAAAGTGGAATCTTTTAACAAACGCAAGTCATTGAAGTTGAAAGAAAGGTTGCTTGCTATGCAAGAGGAAGTTTTACTTTACAACATTGAATCGTTAGATGAGGCTGCCCTAACAGTTAAACAGGAATTGCTGGATAAATTGTATGCAGATTTTGAAATTGTTCACGACCGACTCGAGCGCGAAGATTATGCTGAAATGGAAAGTACTTTGCCGTCAGAAGTTTCTGATTTGTATGCAACAACCAAAACAGCTATAACACGTAAAATTATGGCACTTAGGTCAAAAACTACACTGGTAAGGCAACCTACAATTAATGAATCGCATCCATCGTTTTTGTTGCCTGTGCAAAAAACACGTTTGCCAATCATACAAATCCCAACATTTGGTGGCGTTTATACTGAGTGGCCTGACTTTTTCTCAATGTTCGAGACTGTTATTGGTAGCGACGATGACTTGTCCAAAATAGAAAAGTTTCAACACTTGAAGACATGTTTAGCTGGTCCTGCTTTGGATGCCATTCGATCGCTGGAAATAAGTGACACAAACTTCGATAAAGCTATTGAAATATTAAAATGTCGATTTGATAATAAACGTTTAAATTTTCAGGCACATATTAGGGACATTGTGGCAATGAACAAGGTTGATGGTGGATCTGTAGAAAAGTTGCGGCATCTGAGTGACAGCGTAACCTCTCATCTAAGAGCTTTGCTTACAATGGGCAATAAAGAGCAAATTGCTGATTGCTTGCTGATTCACATAATTGGGCGTAAACTTGATATTGCGACACAAACTAAATGGGAGGAAACCACACCTGTGAATGAAATACCAACATGGGAACAGATGGCAAAGTTTTTACAAAATCGTTGTCAAACTATGGAAAATGTAGAGAATGCTGTGGTAAGCGAATCATCAAACAAACAGGTGGGATCAAAATTATATCAAAATACTAACAAAAGCAAAAAATCACTAGTTGTTTCGACTAACTCACAAAGATTATGTCCTATTTGCAATTCCCAGTCACATGCAATTTATAGTTGCCCTCAATTTTTGTCAAAAACACCATCTGCTAGATTTAAAGATGTAAAGCGCTTAAATTTATGTTTAAATTGCCTTAGAAAAGGCCATGCCATTAAGACATGTGTTTCAAGTGGTTGTCGGCACTGTTCATTAAAACATAATAGTTTACTTCACATGGAAGCTTTGTCAAATTCACAGCAGAATAATGTGCCGTGCACAATGGCCAGAGACGTCTGCAACAAAAATACAAATGTTTTAGAACCATCAACTTCGCTGAAAATTACAACCCCAAAAATTTCATTGTCACAATCGTCTTTGCTAGCCTCAAGTAGTCCACCTGAAAAAGATAGTGAAAATACAACAATGTTAGCTACTGCAATAATTTTTGTTAAAAACAGTGTTGGTTCTCCTATTCCATGTAGAGCCATCCTCGACTCAGCCTCACAGGCTCATTTTATAACAACAAATCTCGTAAACAAATTACAACTAGCACCAAAGCGTTCAACAACACATATTTCTGGCATAGGCCAGTCAAATTTTGCATCTAGTAAAGTTGTTAACATTTTTATTCAATCGAGAATATCAAAAATGTCAGCATGGTTAACATGTATTGTAGTGCCAGTTATTGTAGATCAACAGCCACAATTTTCAATAGACGCTTCAAAATGGAACCTTCCCAGGAACATTCAATTAGCTGACCCAATGTTTTTTAAGTCACAACAAGTTGACTTTTTAATAGGTGGAGATTTATTTTTTGAATCGCTATGTGATGGAAAAATTCGAATTGGACCAGAGTTGCCGTTTCTACAAAATACTGAATTCGGTTGGGTTGTTGCTGGTGGTGGTATTCAACTTCAAAAAACAAATAATTGTCTTGTAGGTGTTCAAACAAATGAACAAATAAATTATGAAAATAATGTAGATGATCTCATTCGCCGTTTTTGGGAAATTGAAAATCATCTGGATATTATTAAAAAACCAACAAAGGAAGAAAATGAATGCGAAGAATATTTTTTAAAAACCTACACACGTTTAAGATCAGGTGAATTTGTCGTCCGGTTACCATTTAAAACAAGTCCACAAGCCCTTGGTGAATCATACCAAATTGCATTTCGTCGGTTTCAAAAATTGGAAAAACGTTTAAATCAGTCTGCAGAAATAAAGGCTAACTATAGTTCATTTATCAAGGAATATATCCATCTTCATCACATGTCGTTAGTAGAAAATATTCCAAAAAACGTTTTTACAAATTATCTCCCTCATCATTATGTAACTAAGGAAGACAGCTCAACTACAAAACTGCGTGTTGTATTTGACGGATCAGCAAAAACAACAACAGGATGTTCGCTTAACGACATACTAATGTGTGGCGCAACCATACAGCCTAATCTTTTTGATATTCTATTGCGTTTTCGTTCTTTTAATATTGCTCTAACAGGAGATATATGTAAAATGTATAGATGTGTAAAAGTCGCTTATCCAGACAATTTTCTTCAATGTATCTTATGGCGTGATCATGTAAATGACTCAATAAAAATTTTTAAACTTGATACGGTAACATATGGCACAAAATCTGCCTCTTTTCTTGCTGTACGTGCAATGCAGCAATTAGCGAAAGATGAGTGCCAGACTTTTCCTTTGGGCTCACAAATCGTGCTACGTGATTTCTATGTCGATGATATGATTTCTGGAGGAGAATCTATAGAGGAAATAAATGAAATTCTTCAACAAACAACACAATTGCTTCAAAAGGGAAATTTTAAAATTCGCAAATGGTGTTCGAATGACCCTCATACTCTTAGCAAAATAGATGATGAAGAAAAAGAAAAGTTTTTAAAATTTCGAGATGGAACTGATGTAACAAAAACATTGGGATTAACCTGGGATCCAAGCAGTGACAAGTTTCTTTTTTCATTTGTACCATCTATTTTTTCAAAACAAGTTACAAAGAGAATGGTTCTTTCAACTGTAGCTAGATGCTATGATCCGCTTGGACTTATAGGACCGGTTGTCGTGAAGGCTAAGATTTTTCTTCAGCAGTTATGGAAAGAAAAGGTTGATTGGGATGACAATCTGCCCCAGCGCCTCAACTCTGCGTGGTTTAATTTGTGTTCAGAATTTTTAGACATAGAAAGATGTAAATTTCCAAGAAGAGTATTATTACCTGGTAGCCAACATGAAATTCATGCGTTTTGTGACGCTAGTCTTTCAGCTTATGGCGTCTGTGTTTATATACGAAGTGAGTGCAATGGTGTTGCTAATTCCAATATTCTGTGTTCTAAATCTCGCGTAGCACCCACTAAAGTTCTTACTGTTCCCAAACTGGAATTATCAGCGGCGCTTTTGCTTTCGGAACTTATGTATTCAATTTCGGAAATGCATATTTTCAATGGCAATATTTATTGTTGGTCGGACTCAACAATTGTCCTTTCGTGGATTAGAGAAGAATCATCAAATTTTCAAGTATTTGTTTCAAATAGAATAAGCCGTATTCAGTCGCTAACATCAACAATGAAATGGCTTTATGTGCCGACAGCTATGAACCCAGCTGACATTTTATCTAGAGGTGCAACACCAAAGGAATTGTCTGTATCAAACTTATGGTTAGGTGGTCCTGAATTTTTAAAACAAAATCAACATTTTTGGCCACCTCAACCTCCAACAACAACTAATTTGCCTGAAAAGCGTAAACAAGTTTTAGTTTGTTCAAGTGAAACTTTGCGAGACTTGTCGCTTGAATCAAAATATATCACATCGTTTGGAAAAATCAGCAGAGTCTTTGCATATATATACAAGTTTTGTGGTATTGGTGTTACATGCCGAAAGGGTCCATTAACAACAGAAAACGTACACAAAGGAACCATGCTGCTAATTCGAATGGTTCAAAAAATTAATTTTCCTAGAGAATATAATGCTTTGAGTCTACAACAGACAATTTCATCGTCCAGTTCACTTATTTCTTTGAATCCGTTTATAGATAATTTCGGAGTATTAAGAGTAGGTGGCAGACTAAAACATTCATCACTTGATTTCAATGCTCGACACCCGGTTATAATTCCGAGGCAGCATCCATTAACGAATTCAATAATAACATATTTTCATCAAAAGAATCTTCACGCTGGTCCACAATCGTTATTGGCAACTATAAGATTGCAGTATTGGCCAATGGGTGGTAGAAAAGAAGTAAGCCGAATTGTGAACAAGTGTGTTCGCTGTCTACGTTTGCGCCCTCGTCTAGTAGAGCATATAATGGGAAATCTTCCCAAGGACAGAGTTGAAGGTTATCGAGCTTTCTTGGTATCCGGTGTTGATTATTGTGGCCCATTATATTATCGCTCAGATATTCGTTCAAGAGCTCCAATAAAATGTTATATATGCCTTTTTATTTGTTTCAGTACCAAGGCAGTACACCTGGAGCTTGTAAAAGATTTGTCAACTCAAGGTTTTCTAGCTGCACTAAAACGATTTATTAGCATTCGAGGTAAACCAAAAACTATTTGGTCTGATAATGCCACAAATTTTGTTGGGTCGAAAAATGAATTGCAGGATCTTAAGCAGTTGTTTCTAAGCCAACAACATATAAGGGCTGTGCACGAGCAATGTTTAGAGGATGCCATAGACTGGAAGTTTATACCACCTAGGTCGCCTCATTTCGGTGGACTATGGGAGGCTTCAATCAAGATCGCAAAATTTCATCTTCTTCGCACAGTAGGACAATCAATATTAGATTTTGAAGAACTTCGCACTCTAATCTATCAGATAGCTGCTATTATGAATTCTCGTCCACTTTGCTCTCTTACAGAAAATCCTGAAGATTTGGATGTACTAACCCCAGCTCACTTTCTGGTCGGAGCTCCGCTCACATCAGTTGTAGAACCTGATATTTCGATGCTAAACATTCATCGTCTTGGTCGTTGGCAGCGCGTATGCTTTATGCAACAGCTTTTTTGGAAAAAGTGGAGTTCTGAATACCTTACAATTCTTCAGCAAAGAAAAAAATGGCAGGCCAATTCCTCAAATATAACAATTGGAATCATTGTTCTCCTAAAGGACGAAAATCAGCCACCGCTGAAATGGCAACTGGGCCGTGTGATTGAAGTTATAAAAGGGGACGATGGAGTTGTTAGAGTAGCTGTAATAAAAACTGCCAACGGTGTTATTCGACGGGCAGTATCTAAGATATGCTGTTTACTGGATGAAGAGGTTGAATCCCCAAGTAATTCAACGGGGGCAGGATGTTCATAGGTGAAGTAATATTTATTAATTACTTTAGTTTCATGTTTTTGCTCAGTGTATCATATGTTCAATTAATTTTGTTATCGCCAAAATCACTGATCAAATTGCTTTTGTAGACTTATGTTTAACGGTTTCTAAAGTTTTCTCATTTTTATATAAATACCTTTTTGCTTATTTTTAGTTAGTTAGTTGATATTTTTCGTTTGTAATTACTCGTACATAAGTTGGACTTTGTAACTTAAGCAACAACAACCTATGTATATAAAAAGCACACTTCTTGTTAAAAATAAATAAAAGTTGAAACACAAAATATTTTGTGTATTTTCATTACAAAAAATAGAAGTTTTTGCTATACAATTCAACAATACCTAATAAAAGCCCTAAGTTTTCTTCTTGATTTTTTCAAAAGGGTTTTCCTTATTAAAATAATAATTCCATCGTGAAAAAAAGAACCATAGAAATATCTTATAAATTTTGTTCTATTTTATTAGGTATTTAGACACTGTTTTTGCTGTGTGTAGTGTATAAAATAATAAAATTAAGTTTTCTTTTAATTAAATCACCTAATTTGTCGAAAAATATATTCTTTGAGAAGTGAGATAGATAGAACAAGCAATTTAAAAACTCATAATAAAAAAGTTTAATGTTAACCTTAATAATTTAACGTGTAAGCCGAAGTTAATTCACCCTATATTTTGCTTTTGTACTTTACGAACTTTCTTTCTACTATTATCTAGAGAAGACTAAGTCGCAACGTCTAAAACCAACAGTCTTCATAATCCTTAAGGGTTTAAACAGTAGTTGCATTGTTGATGTATTTTTAGACTGTTTATACTCGCGTCCTTAATGTGTTAAGTAAGTAGAAAAATATGCAACGAGTAAAATCAGTATAAAAAAGAGAATATACGAAGTCGTGTGTTTGTAAATGAAATGATGTTCCATGCATATCGCATCAAAATCACATCATTCTAAATGCTCAACCAGTCAACCGACCTTCTACGGCAAGTAGGATTTAAAGAGAAGACATGTGGAAAAAAGTTTAGAAAGTAAAATAAAAATAAAACAAACTTATTTAATACAACCCATCTTCTGTGTCACTTCTCACACTCTGTTTACTTGTATTTTAGATTTGTTTATGTTTAGATAGACGCATGAGTGTTTGATTATATATACTTACATATGTATGTATATCTTAACGTATATTTGTTTATACCACTAGCAAGTACTATAAGAATATAAAGCATATAAATACTAACAGCAAAAGTCCTCATTATCACACTAAACTTATATTCATATTAACACATAAGCTCATACGAGTATGTATAGAGATGTGTATATAAATGTATATCTTATAGATGAATGACTATGTGATGATCGCGGTACTGGCGTTTGTAATATGTTACAAACAAGTACCATGAGTACTCGTATTTGGCAAAATGCAGTTCAAAATACAGCACGTAGGTATATATATATGTTTTTTGCTTGTGTGTAGGTGTAATGCAAAATCCGTTTAGTAGGTGTATATAATATTAATTTATTGGTGTGGTATAAGAGTTTTTGTCAATGTAAGATATCCAAGCTTTTTGCTTGACCAACTAGTTTTTGCATATTTCTAAAGTTGTTCCCCAAAAATTTTATCTTATATCGAAGAAGAAGTAAAATAAAACATGCAAAATCTGCAGAAGAAAATATTTATAGAAAAATATAACAACGTTTTTAATCAAAATTTTAACCCAGATTAAAAATAATATAAATAAAATCAATGAATATTTCGACACGATATCTTCATGTATATTATTATTGATTAAGTATATGCCAGTAATATGCCTGTAGGAGATCGAACTAGTATATCACTAGTGTTTTATTAGTACAAAAAGTACCAATACTAGTTCTCAACTGTAAACTTTCCTATACAAAATTAACATTGAGTGTGTTTGGAAAATTACTAGTACCATTTATTCTATATGCATATTAGTACACATGGACCCGATTGGGTGCTTTTAAACCAGTTTATAACAACACAGAGCCAAAAATGCCTAATAGAACCAAAAAGTTTTTCTCCATGAAATATCTAAAGGGGTATTTAAGCAGAAAGAAGAGAAAGGTTTTTTCAAAGGTATTTCTTATTATTTTCATGTGGTAAATCTTTTTAATTTTATCATGAAGGGAATCACATTAAATCAATAAGAAAACTAGTTATTTACAATTTTTTACTCATTTTTGATAAAAAAAAACAATCGATAAAGTTCTTATTGATTTTATTAGGTTCCTATATGATCATGTGTAAATCAACTTTTTAATTTTTTTCGTAAGGATATCTTTTTGATTATGTTAGCTTTCTTGTTTTTTCGTTTATATAAATCAACATAGAAACTGTTTTTAAAACATAAAATATGAAATATACATTTGGGGTTGTGGCTGAGTGCGTGCCTACAAAACGAAGCACATCAGGTTCGATTCCTGGCAGAGGACGAATAAATTTTTACCATGGATTTTCGGGTTTTAGGAATTAAGTGGCTTCAACCCCCTCTACACAATCCATCAGAAGAAGCTCCCCTGACCTTCCACCCCTGGAAGAATAGAGTATAATATGAAGACAAAATAAAATTGTTTTGTTGTTGATTAAATAATCTTAAACTGGTCAGGCCTACCACAGTCTATGTCAATAAAAAACTTTTTTATTACATATTTACCCAACGTTTCGTCAATTTTTTGTTGACTTTATCAAGGGCTTCGTCTATTAAAAATTAAAACCTTATATTATTACAATTATATACACCAAATAATTAACTTACAATATAATAATGATCACATTACTAATGACAGTTATAGACAAATTACAAAACAATCAAACATAAATTTAAAAATCAATCACAACTTAAATTAAATATCACAGTTAAAATTTCTTTATTACAACACTGTAGTTAGTGTTTATGTTGTCTGTGTCCTCCTTCAAGTTCATAGTTTTGTTAATATTTTGCTGAATACGTAGACTTTCTATTATGTATCTTTTTCTTTCTTTGCATTCTATATCTAAAATTTTGACCTTTTGGAAATCAGCTACATGTCCAGTATTAAGTATGTGTTGCGATAATGCTGTTGTTTCTTTCTGTTTTGCAATATCGTTTTTGTGTTCACTCATTCTTGTCTCCAATGTTCGTTTTGTTGTTCCAATATATGTATATTAAATCACAGCTTTGTTCATCACTGCCTTTGCACTTTATTTTATACACCATATTGCATTGTTTTTCTATTTTGTCTTTCATGTTTGTAAATATTTTGGTTAATGTGCTGTTTGGTTTGTGTGAAAATTGTATTTGATCTGTTTTTATTATTGATTTTAAACTTTTGTTGTCTGTCAAACCTGGTATGAATGTTATACCGTAAAAATTTTTTTGTTGGTTGTTATCATTAGTATTGTTGTTGTGAGAATAAATGTTTTTAAGTTTAATTTCTGTTTCTTTAATTAAATTATTAATAAGCTTAATTGGAAAGCTGTTGCGTTTGTTGTAATTTTATTTATGTTTTTGGTGTAAAATTGATCGTCACTAATATTTAAAACTGTAAAAATAAAATTTTTGGCGGTATTAATTATTTGTGCAGTAGGTTGTGTAGCATTAAAATTCATTAATCTCCCAGATGCTATATCTTTTGCATGCCAATCGAAGAGTATTTTGTCATTTTTGCGTTGCAATGTTGTGTCTAAATATGACAGTTTTGCATTTTTATCTATCTCAACAGTAAATTGTATTTTTGGGTGGTAACTGTTGAGGGATTTTAGAACTTCATCATTATCGTCAAGTTTCATTATGGCTAAAATCTCATCTACATACTTAACTATGTATTTTAAATTGATATTTTTATAGGCTAATTCAGCTAATGCTTCGTCTAGTAGGTTATCTAGTAATATGTCGGCTATCATGGGCGAAAGTGGATTTCCCATTGGCATTCCAAAGGTTTGGTTATAAATGTTTCCATCGTACACAAAATAATTATTATCAGTAAGACAAAAGTTAAGTATTTTAAGGAATTTTAATTTTGGTATTCTGGTAAATGTTTCAATAATGTTCCATTTCTTCATTATGTTTTTAATAGCAATATGTACCGGGATGTTTGTAAAAAGAGAAACTACGTCAAATTGTTTTAATTTTTTTTATTTTAAAAAATGTTTGTTAATTGTTTTTGTTTTTATAAAAAAATGAAGATAGCTTAAAAAATCAAGAAGAAAACCTGTTTGAAAAAAACGAAGAATACCTAATTATACCTGTTATCGTAAGGTTTTGAAATCTACAATTTAAAGAAACACATATGTAAATACATATGTAAGTATGTATATTATATAAATTTGGTTTTAAATATGTATTTATATAAACTATTAAATATACAATATCATATGAAAAATAAGCCCAGTTTTCTTCAGATTTACCGCTTTTTTGCCTAATCACTGAAAAAAATCAACAGCAACCACAAATTTATGGTTGCCATTTTGGCAACTAAAATTGAAAACTTTTAGTTGCCATACGTAATACAATTTTGGCAACTGAAAACGCAACTGAAGTTGGTTTGCCATCCACAATCGACCTATACATCTCAAAGATCAAACTCCAAAATTTATACTAAAACAAAAATTTTTCTGTTTCCCAATTATTCTAACAGTGTGCAAGTGGTACCCTTGAACTACTTCAAGTACTACAACTCATCAGCAGTAATATTTCCTAATAAAAGTTCTAACCCTGTTTTTACTAGATATTATAGTTTAGCAATTGTACTAGTAGACAATTACCGCTACAAGGATTGTCTAGTGTTTAACGCATATCGGAGATCATTTTAGTAAAAAAACTTACCAGATATCACCGGTGCGCTTCGCTGTCCCCATCCTCAAAAATTAAAACAAAACAAAAACTGGCCAGCAAAAGTATGACCATTAGGATGAAATGTTGGTATATGGCAAAAAATAATTTTTAGATATTATTATTAGTATTATTATTATTATTATTATTATTATTATTATTATTATTATTATTATTATTATTATTAACCGCTCTAATGGTAATTAAATTTGTCTTTTTAGGTGAGATTTTATTGTACAAATTTGTTTTGTGATAGAACTACATCTTGAGATGCTGCAGAAGCCTTGAACATAATTTTTTGTCTATATATTTCCTATAGTTTTCTATAGATAGGCTTTCAAGGTCAATTTTTTTGTGTAAATAAAAAGACTATTTATTTAGCAAAGTTATTCATTCCGACGTTTCGTTTTTCATTTTTTTCCAACATCATCAGAGAAATTTTTATAAAATCTGGCAACATTATAAATACAAGAGGAAAACTTAGTTTAGTTACAACAATAATCTAAATGTTAAATAAATTTACTTACATATATTCTTTTTCGTCAAGTTTACATTATTCTAAATTTTAACACAGTTTTGTAAAAGACGGGACATCACTACACAAAACTTAAAATAATCAAAAATAAATGTAAAACGAACTTAAAACCAAAATATCACAGTAAATATATTCTTCTTAGATCACAGTTGTTTTTATTACTAAACTATTGCTATGGTGTAGTTAGCATTTCTATTGTCTTTATCCTCTTTTGTATTTATTGCACTTTTTGATTTGTGTTGAATTCTCAAGCTTTCCAACGTATATCTCTTATTTTCCTTTTTCTCTCTATCTAGAATTTTGACTGCATCAAAGTTTGGTAAATGTCCGTTTTCTACAGTGTTGTCAGATTTATCCCCAAATCTGGGATTTTTATTTACTTATGGGGATAAAAAATTCGGTTTGGGGATTGGGGATTTCGTTGAGAATAGTTTCAATGTTTTAGGGATTTTTTGGGGATTAATTTTTGGATTACATATTGTAATTTTATTATTTAAAAATTACTTTTTTAATATGATGTTTCTATATTCCAAATGAACAAATCGTCCAGAATATTTGAATAGGAATAACTCAAAAAATGGAGTGGTTCTCATACAATGTGACAACAAAGTGGTTATTTAAAATTTAAACAGGTAAAAGAAGATAAAAAACGTACCGAAAATAATTCAAGCAATATAACTTAATCAAGTTACCTACCTTTTTATTTTCTTATTATTTACCACTTTTTATTTTCGTTACGATTTTAAGAAAGAACTGCAGGCTTAAATCTTTTTTAGCGGTGGCACTACTAAAAAAATTGTATCGAGGGTTGTAGAAAACTAAAATCTAAAATAAAGAAAATATATAAGGCGGCCGCCTGAATTAGCATCAGTAAATAACAATGTTTTAAAAGTCATTTATAAATAACTATTAAGAAAAATGGCAATAAAAAAGTGGAGCAACTTAAACGTATTTTGGAGAAAAGTTTATAAATATCAAGATGCAGCTGAAATAACCTTGTTTCTAGACCTGGCAAAGTTATTTTACAAATCAACTAGAATTGCTTATACATATAAATATTTTTTCGGCACAAACAATATCTTAAATAAGAAATAAATTGCAGAACTAGTTATTCAAATCTTTGTTTGTTTTAAAACTTTTGATCCATCCCGAGAAATAGTGAGGTAAAACCTCAATCAACTTAGTTTTTTTTTTGTTAATAAAAAGACAACAGTACCTGCTAAGCTTTCTGCTTGTCTGCAAAAACACACAGTCTTTGGTGGGAATCGAACCTGCAACCCCTAGACTGATAAACTAACGCGCTACCAATCAGTCTAATATACAAAAAAGTGAACACTATATTTTTAAATAAAGTTAACTAGAACAAATAGCAAATAGAATATTTATGCGTTAATTTCAATGAAAACAGTATTCTTTTTAGCGGGGAATTTTGGGTATAGTTTAAATATTGTTTGGGAAATTTCGGGGATGAAAATTTTAAAATTGGGGATGTGACACGAAAAAGATCTGGGAACCCTCCTTTTTCTATGCAGTGTTGTGCAAGAGCTGTCGAATGTTTTCCTTTTTTAATATCAGCTTTATGTTCATCAATTCTTACGCCTAAATATCTCTTCGTCGTACCAATATAAACTTTTCCGCACTGCTCATTCGGTTTGCCATCACATTTAATTTGGTATACAACATCACTTTGTTCTCTACATTTATCTTTGTTTTTGTTTTTGTTTTTGTAAATAAATGTTGTAATTTCTTGCTTGATCTATATGTAAGTACAACTTCTCTGTCTCATATTACCTTTCTTATTTTTCTGGTCTCAGTTAATTTTGTAATAAATGGTGGACTATAATATTTTTTGGGGTTGCCAGATGTTTTGTCCGTTTCTTTTTCCCGTAGATTTGTTTTATTAGTAACTCTTTCTATCAGCGAGTTTATTATTGTCATTGGAAAACTGTTATTCATTAATACATCTTTTAGTTTTAAAATATTTTCTGTTTTAAATTGTTCATTACTTATTCTCATAACTTTGTCAATTAGATTCGTTGCAGTGTTAATTTTCTGGTACATGGGTTGTGTTGAATTAAAGTTAATTAAGCGTCCCGAGGCTATTGGTTTCATATACCAATTAGTGCAAATTTTTTGTCTTTAACTCATATAGAGTAAAATTTTTTTATAATATTTATGGCTTTTTATTTTTATTATTTCAATTTCATTAAAACTACGCCTAAAATAATCGTCATTTTAAAAAATTTATTTTTCATGTTTTAATACTGGGTTACTAAAACATGAAAAATTTTTTTGAATTTTTAAATTTTTTTTCTTTGTTGTAGTTAGAATGGAGTATATTTGATATTGTAATGATTTTTCTTCGACTAAAACTTATTCGATGTACTTAGAATGGTCGTTTTATTTCTATAATACAGTTTTTGCAGATCCAAAATTTGCTAAATTTCAATATATTTTGATCTGCGGCATTTTGATTTGCGGTACTTCTTACCCTACTAATCTAATCAATCTAATCAAAATTTACTATTGACTTAACAATAGAAAATGGCAACTTTTTATCACTAGTACATATTAAAATTGAAAAAAATATGTTTTCGTTCAACCCTAATGGCCATGCTTAAATACGAAAACGAAGCCTATGCCTGATCTAAACAGTGTTACTGTTGCAGTTATCTAGGTATAGGATAACACTGTGGAACAAATTCAAGTTAACAAAAGTTAAGTCGATTCTGAGAGTGAGGGGTGAACATAGAGGTTAAATTAGAAGACCCGTATCGTATGTTAGTTGGATTTTTTTTAATCGACCTACGAACTTTACAGTCAAATGCCGACCCGAAATGGATACAGTTGCCTTTCGTAAAAAAATTATGAGTTGGTAGCACTCCATAATCAACAACTTTGTTTAATAATAATGCTATTTACCTCGAAACGACCTTGGTTTTCTATAAAAATATGGTTGACTAAATACGTAAGAGCTTTAAAATTTGATGTGGATTACTTTCAAAGCAAAAAAACACAAAATATTTTCAGGACGCACACAATGTGTATGGGCCATTTCGTGGTAAATAGCATTATTATTAAACAAAGTTGTTGACTATGGAGGGCTTCCAACTCATAATTTTTTAGATGTAAGTAGCTTACATAAAACTAATAAATTATGTTTTGTTTTATCATGCATAACGGGTATATTCATCAAGTTTGATTGGTCAACTTTAGCCAATATTTAGATACCATTATTATATTATGATTAAATAAATTCAAGACGTAACCCTATTACAAATTGATGATTGACATAAAAACAAAAAAAAAAAAAAAAAAAAAAATCAAGTATGTTGTTTCAGTTTTGCACATAAGCAAGAGTAATTTTAATAAACTCGACATAAATTTTTTCATTTTGCTCATAAGAAACTCTGTTCTATGCAATGATGGATATATACATCTACACTACCAATCAAATGACCTTTGCAGTGATTGTCACTGGGGATACGACCTACATTATTTTGTAGCAGTTGGTAATGTTAATTTCTTTTAATTGATATTTTGGGTATTAAATCAGTTATAATTTTAAATTTTTATTAATAGCGTGCATTAATACTATCACCTAATTTGTAATTGAAATTATTCTTTCTTAGAGAGAATAAAACCAAAATTTCTTATATACATACATATGTAATATAAATAGTTCGTAGTTCAACTAATAAAATTTTAATTTTCCAAATTAAAAATCGCAGGGCACCACGTAATCATGTTTACCCAACAAAGTTTGTTTTGATAGTAGATTAGTATTAACTAAAAAACTAATGTTGGAATAAAATAAACAAAAGTAGCTTTCATTGTTAACCGAAGGTTGGCTGGAGCAACAACAAATATAAGGTGGTAAATATTAAAGTAAAAATATTCAACAAGAGGGAAACGCTTAAGCTAGTGGTAGACTTCGTTCTCACCAACTGAAGATTGATAATTTAATACAATTTTTTTCGTATTTCTTTTTTTGGGTTTTGTTGGTTAAATAGATGATGTTTACAACTAAACACTACCCTAAGTAGACAGATATGAAGAGTGCTGAGGACGGACGTAGCTGTCTAGAAAATGTGCATTCCGCTCTGCTGGTGTCTACAAATTTAATTTTCCCAATTTTTCTTTAATATTATCACCTAATATGTAATTTAAATTATTCTTTCTTAGAGAGAATAAAGCGAACTTAAGCTTGACTATAAATTTCTTATTAATGTAATAGCGTGCTATTAACCCAAATTATAAATTCACTGAAATTGATAACTACGGACTTAACTAGTTTCGCTATGTGAATGAAAATAACAAGAAGAGTTTAAAATAAATTTTTCTTATGTTCACGGATTTATGTTTTCCATTTCTTTATTATATCCCATATTTATAGTTAAAAAGTTAGAAAAATGCAAAAAATTTGTACCACACACAGCCTATACTTTTTCCCTTACCCAAGCTTTTGGTTGACAATAAAGGTGTTTCAGTTTCTTTACGTTTCGGCTGCACTTCGTTTGCGAACAAACACTCGAGTATATAAACACTCTTACCTATACATACATATGCACCCTCCGTTTGCTGACAGTACTTCATTCATTTTCAACAACTTCTTACGCTTTTTTTATTCTTCGATTTTGATTCAGTTTAGTTTGCTTTCCTTTCCTTTATTTTATGTAATTTCTTTCACATAAATAAAATTTAATACCGTTTATGTGATTTCATCTTTAAGTACAAACATGTGTATGGATAAAGAAGGGTGTTTTTTTAATGAAAAATTCGATCTATTAGAAGCTGACATTTTTGTCCTTTAGGTTAAAATATAATTTCCGGCATGCACGCTCAAGGATTCAAACTTAAGCCATTTCCGGCTTCATTTAGTCCATTTTGGTAAATTGGTTCCCTTTTTTTTATTTTATTCTCGTAAAATAAACACAAGCAAAGAAAATCCATGGTATGGTCACAGGAACGCTATTATGTTCTCTGTAACAATATATGGTTGCGATGTAAAAGTGTTGGTTGTTTGTAACATTACTTTGGTCCCGATAAACCAGTTTTGGTAAAAATTTTATCATTAAATGGTTACTACGTACAAAAAATTTAACATGGTTGGCTTTAACTATTTAATTTTTACTTCACAACCAAAGTTTTTTCGTACGTAACAAAAAAATTGTTAAAAACAAATATTATTTGTTTGTTTATGTCATCGGAGTTTATTGTTTTGTATTTAAAAACAACAAAATATAGTCAGGTATGTTCTGTAATCCGAAATTGAATTGAATTCGATTAAATTTTTATAGCAAAATATAACTTAGTTGCGCCTATTATTTTAAAACATTAGCAATCAAGGAAGTTATGTGAATGGTCTTTTATCAAATGTATAAAAAATAATATCAAAATGTTGTAAGATTTAAAAGTTATGACAATTTAAAATTTCATTCGGATTCAATTTCATTCGGTTTCGGATTACAGAACATACCCGATTAAAAAATTTATAAATAATTGTTTCGGTGTTAAATTTTGTTTTTTAATTTCTCGCTGTTAAATTGAGCGCGTGGCAAACATCTTCTCTGGATACCCGCAATTTGCATCCTCTCGGTGGGAGAATGCAATTTATCTTCAATTTTTATACCACAAAAAGTAATAAAACCTCGATGTCATGAAATCAACAATGATGATGAAATGTTGGCAAATACTTACAAAACGAAATTGGTCAATGATGTGATGTACTATTGAAGATTTCAATCCCTCAGCTGAAAAAGCTTGAGGACTCAACCGTTGAAGTTGTTCTCAATCACCGTTTACAAGAATGCTTTGCTCTCGGAGTCAAGAACGACTTCACTTTCTACTTGAAAGACTACATGAAAAAGCTGAATTGGAAAAGAGATCCCGCAGTAAAATTGAAGTCTTCAAGAACAACATAAAGAAAGTAATAAAAGAAATCTTATCGTTTAAGCCATTTTAAGTATTTGCAATTCTTTACTGGTAAATCAATTAACTGCGATGTTATGGGCCATGTGCGAATGCTGTGAAATCTATGGCCAAAGTGTTCCCGCCCTTATGTTCTTGAAACACGGTTTGGAGGAAGAAAAATACTAATCCGACGTTATCACCAACTAATTATTGTTTGCTAATTTATGTGTGTATTCTGTATTTTATATAAAATCATTAAAAAATAATTTGGTATTCAAAATGTAAAATATGATATTTCAATGAAGAATGAAGAATGTGGTTACCTCAGCCATGTTTTTTCTTTATGTGCAACGCATATATATTGTATTGTGATACTTATAGATGGATCGGTATATACAAAATGGTGTTTAAAACTGAATATGGCCCCGGAACTATAATTTTATAAATTTATTTAAAAAAAAGTAGAAACTAAAACTCGACATATACATGCTTTAGTCTAAAATATATCTAATGTAGCAACAGTAGAGATAATATAAGTTGTTTAGGCTTTGAAACAATTAAAAAGGTTTGTTTAAAATTATATTCAGACAAAATTCACGAATGGTTTATCTATATAGAAAGTGTCTTAGTGATTAAATTTGAAATTTACTTAATAACGACAAAATTGAAATGAATTCATACGAACGGATGTATGTGTCTTTATATCAATATGCATTTTATTCAATTTGCCTGCAACTAAACTTTTAAAACAGAGTCTACGTTAAACTCATCGTAAGTTGCAGAAATTAATTTTTTATAAAAATATTAGTTATTATTAAAAATTAAACATTTTAAGTTGTAGCTTTTTTCAAAGTTCTTTTCGCAAAATTTGGATTAAAAATTCTTTTTTATTTAAGCCCTTTTAACACTTTCTGTAAATACACTTATACGTTTGGGTGTTAAATGTTGGCATCCCTGTGTAGGTGCAGAAGCTGAAGAAAAATTTTTCGAAAAGTTTTCCAAGCATTTTAGGACCATATCAATGTCAATATTGTCTTCCGACATAAAGACATTAAATCTCAGTCAATAGTCCACCAAGACTGGGACGTTTCGGGAAACAACCCTCAAAATATTTCTTTAGTATGTCGATTATTTGATGGCCTGTATACTAAATGTGGTGTGTTCCAAATGGGTTTCGAGTAAATATCTTTTAAACAAAAAAAAAATGTTTGCTTGGTAGTATAATATGAAAAATAAATAGAGTTTACAAGTGTAAAACAATTTCAAAAAGCTCTATCTTCTATGAAATATAATGTAAAATTAAAATTTCTCAGATTCTATTTCTTTGATAAGTTTGTTTAAATAGAAAATTAATAACAATTGAAACTACCGGGTAGATTGATACATAGAGTACTGATGACGGACGTAGCTGTCTAGAAAATGCATTCTGCTTTGCTGGTATCTAATTTTTCTTTATCTCTTTATAATTAAGAACTTAAGCATAAATAATTAATTTATTATCTCTTAAACAATTTGAATGAACATAATTGGTGTAAATAATTCTGTGGCAATAAGGAATAAGTGCTTAAGTCGACTTAAGCAAAAACTAAGTTACTAGCACCTTTGAAATCTCCGTATTTCAAAGTACCCATGTGCAAATTTTCAATTATTTTGTAAAATTTTTCTGGAAGTTATAGCAAAATAACTTTCTGCTTATCTTTTTGCAATGTCGAATCGCATTTGGAAAAAAGCTAAGAAACTACAATCATAAAATGGAAATCATAAAAACTTTTTACACAACTTATTAATTACAACGCCTGAGTACTTTTGGTTGATATAAGATATTTTTCCAAATCATACGTTTGACTCCCATAGGTAAAGTTTAAAGATAAGTTATTTTTTAAAAAAAATTATTTTAAAGTTTAAAGTTGCTCTCCTACAAAACTTAAAAATCAGACTTAAGCACTTTTTCCTTATTGCCACAGAATTCTTGCAAAAAAAACCGACTTCAAAACAGATAGAAGGACAAAAATTCTAAACTAAAAATATAAGAAGTAATCTGTAAGAATTAGATTTAAACCAAATAAAAGATGCGCCAAAATTAGAGGAAAAAAAAATAAAGACTATTGAATGTAAGGCCTCTCACTATTACTGTTCAAAAGTTAAGCCATTTTCACCAGCATTCGTCTTTTATGGGGACACCATTCAAGCCTCTGCCTATAACGGTTTCAAAGATAGGGGCACACAGATAAAATAACATCACCTATTCGGACACCTTTTAATTTACAATGCTAAATTAAAGACCTGTTGTTATAGAGGACTTGGCCACAAAGATTCTTTGTAAATTTCAACTATCTGTCTATAACGGTTAAAAAGTTTAACCATATATATCAAATTACATGACTATTGGGACACCCTTTACATTATAATTTCAAATATTTATACTTGTTATCATACCAGAGAAAGTAGTGTTTGTGATTAACGGTTCAAAAGGTAGGGCCATATAGATCAAATTACGTAATTTATGGGGACACCCTTTAATTTCTAAATTCAAATTGTATACTTGCTATAGTGGACTTTGCAATACAGGTTCCTTGTAAATTTCAGCTGTCTGTCTATAACAGTTCAAAAGTTTGGCCACATACATAGAATTACGTTAACTATTGGGACACCCTTTTATTGCCAAATTCAAATTTTATACTTTTTGTTATAGCTTACTAGCAATACAGGTTCTTTGTAAATTTCAGCGGTCTGTGTACAACTGTACAAAAGTATGGCCATATACATCAAATTAAATGAATTATTGGAGCACCCTTTAAAATTTTGAATATTTATACATTTTATTATAACGGTCATAGTAATCGACATTGTGTCAAATTTTCAAGGTTTTGTCTATAACGATTCAAAAGGTAGGCCCAAATATGTCAAATTACCTCACCTATGGGGACACCCTTTAATTTTTAAATTTATTTTTTTATTAATTTCTGCTGTTGGGAGCTATAGCGACACGCAATTTTTTAAAATGTTAATTTGGTGCCCTTTACGGTTCTAAAAACATGTATGTTGTATGGGGACAGCCTTTAATTTTTATTATAAAAATGGGACCAACCTGAAAGCATAACCTTTCAAATAAAGAAAAAAAATTTAAAATCGGTTCAGAAATGGCTGAGTTCTGCGGTTACATACATAAAAAAAAACGCAACATTCAGACGAATAGATAACCTCCTTCTTCTTTGAAGTCGATTAAAAAAGATATATTAAATGATCCATCGGTCCACTAAAGGTAACTTTTTGTGAATATAAATTTTCCTTTTGCCGTATTTGATTATAGATGAGCCTTGTAACTGAACAGGATATTTCGACAAAACATTTCTGAACTAAAACACAAAATTCGAAATAAAATGTCAAACAAAACAATCCACAAATGAAAAGAAAAAGAAAATATCACTCGAAAAACGGAACCTTAAAAAAACACCCATTGTACAGGTATGATAAATATATACTTATACTCGTATGTCTGTATATACAGGTATGCAAGTATTTGAGCATACATGTCCTTGAACGCTTTAGTATTTTAACTGTTGTGCTCTTAGTATACTTCGTATATATACTTTTAATGTGTTACACACACACTTATGTATCAACATCAACTGCATATATGTATATTAAAATCTTTATGATGCATTCGATTTGACTTCTTCTATTTTAAACAAAAAATAATATTCTAATTTGATGTTTATAAAGAATTTTGTTTAATGAGAATTATTTTTTTATTTGTATTTGTGTTTTCTATTTATGTTTGTTTATGTCTTTTATAAATGTGTATGGTGATTATTAATGTAATGAAATTGAGGTTTTACAATTAGTGAAAAAGAAAACAGCGAAAGATACGTTCGTACATACCATTGAAAGGATTTAAACATAATAGTAAAAAAAAATCAGCAAATAAATTGGTTAGATACATTTATGTATGTTAATATCTAAAGTTATTTAATATCAAAAACAGTTCCATACAAAGCAGATCATCTATATTCTATTTTAAATAAAAGATTTTTTTTTGTTAAAAATTGTTTAATTTTTGAACATAGTCTACTTTAAGGTCGATATATTTAGCCCAGCGCACCGTGGTTTTATAACGTTTTATTTTGGAAATAATTTGGTAGCTTACAAACCATTAAATACATATATCTTAATAAAATTTCTGACGTGACGACCGCTTTTGCTCGATCTGAACATTTGTCAAGATTTATGCTGTTACACTCGCAAATGAACTTAGTAAAGAACTATTTTATAGCCTTCACCACAGTGGAAAGAGTATATGTAAGTGTCATTCCGTGTGTAATTTCTACAATGGCAGGCATAGCTTCGAAAATTTTTTATTATGATGAAATTTTTGTAAGGATTTTTTTTAGCCTGACTATTCTAACTCAATATAGATTACAGGAATGTCCTAAATAAAATAAAAATTCAATAAAATTCTAAAAAAAATAAAAAAAAAATTTTTCAAAAATAAAATAAAAATTTTTATAAAATTTACAAAACATTTTCAAAAAGATATTTTTACAGACAATTTTTCGAAAAAAAATTTAAATAATTTGGAATAAAATTTTACAAAAAATGTTCAAATCAATTTTTGAAATATTAAAAAAAAAATTCAATGCAATAAAATGAAAATCTTGAGATGTTTTTAATATTAAAAGTATAACGCACTTGATTACAAAAAGAGAATAACCTCTAAATTTAAAATCCGAACATATCATTGTAAACAAATTCCATTTAAAAATATATTTTTACACTGTTTATCTTTTAAATTTTTTGCAATTATTACCAAATAAACCTATTTTTTGAGTTACTACCATTTTTCTGAAACTTCTCCATATATTCTTTTTTATTATTTTGAGTTGTGACGCTTTAAGGCCAGTACGCAGCTCGCCTGAATTTCAGTTTCCCATAAGAAGTATGTGTAAAAAAACAGCCTGAAATTCAGGTTTGAAAATTTTCAGGCAACTTTCCGTTTGGTAGTACGCAGCTAAACAGAAAACTAAACGGAATTTTTGACTATTACAGGGATGTTCTAACAGAAAGTGTAGATTTTTTTTCTTCAACTGAAATTAAAATTAATGTTTAGGTAATTGTTTGGTAACGGAATATATGACATTGATTTTTTATACTTATAAAATATTTTTTGTTTATTTCTGTGATGATATAATGTTATTGTGTACAATATACAATAACATTTTAAAATCACGACTACATGATTTTTATTTCTACAAACGACCACATGATGAATTTTACTTTTGTAGAAATAAAGGCAAAAAAATCAAACCTGAAATTCCGTAGAGCTGCGTACTGGGCTTTAGTTAAAATTTTAATAAAGTTTCAAAAAAAAATTTTTCGACAAAAGAGTATTAACTCGAAAAAAATAAAATTTTATCTTTTAACAAGATGATATCAGCTCATCATTTTTTTATATATTAAATACATGTTGTTAATTTCAGATATCCTTCTATGAGTAGTATTTTTTAATTGATATGTTCAAGCAATTTTTTTGTTGCCCATAAAACGGTATTTTTCTCCACAAGCAGTTAGCAACCACTTTTCTTTTGTTTTTTGTGTAGAATTACACTGTGGAATAAACTCAAGTTAGCAAAAGTTAGTTAGTTAGTTCGAATTTTATTTTAATCAACCTTAGAAAAAAAATTCGAATTAAACGCCGCGATTCTAATTTAGCCTCTATTTTCACCCCTCACTCTCAGAATCGACCTAACTTTTGCTAACTTAAATTTGTTGCACAGTGTTATTGTTACGTTTTTAGTTTACATTGGTTGGGTTAGTACGTTTTTTTACTACCATTAACCACTTTCTTAAATTCTATGTCCAAAATCGTTATTCGAATTTTTTATATTTAAATATTTTAATTATTACTGCAATAAACAATCCATTTCGTTATCAGCAAATATTTATTTTAAAGTATTTTTATGATTAACAAGATATCATAGAAATGGTTATAAGTAAAGAAGGATTGAAGTATTTCATAAAAAGAGTTACAATTCAAAAAGAAGTGAACAATTTTATCATAAAAAGAGTCTCATTTCGAATTAAAATCATAAAGCATCAACTCAAAATACAACCAATTTAAAATAAAACAATTTGATTATTTTTAAATTGAATAAAGCCTCAAATCAAAAGAATAAATTTTTTTTATGAAAATATACGATGTATTTCTGCCTTAACTCAAAATAATATCTTTTTGTTTATATATATGTAGGTACTCAAGACACTATCACGAAAATTGTCTCATATTCGGGTTTCGAGATGAAAGAGTAATCACGATACGTTGAGATAGAGTAGATGGAGATATACCCTTTTGTTGATCAAGTGCGATATATGTATATGCGTTTGATTCTTAAATAGATGATATCTCTGTTTTATAACCTAGATGAATTAAACGCATAGACAACATCAGGATACCGATTACAAACTGTCAAAAATAAAATACAAACTTTTATAGGTACGACGATTATTTTGAAGCCTGTATAGTTACATGGCTACACGACCAGCATTGTGGCTGTAGTCAACTTAGTTAATTTCTATTTTATTCAACAAAAGAAAATGCCACAAAATTGTAAATTTCAAATTCATATACAAACAAAATGTTTTTGAGGAAATATTTATAATTTTTTGTAAAGGTTATTAAATTTTATAAAAGCTAAATAAGAATTTTTACAACAATATTAGAGTTTACGATGTACCTGTCGTCTTCAATATTTTTACATAGCTGACTACACGGCGACAATTGTAGCCAACGGAATTTGTTTTCTTTAGCTGCTTTAAAGAAGTAGAAGAAAGCGGTTACTTCTATTTCTTTAAATCATGAATAATGAGTTTTTTCTCATATGACTTATTTGAATTTATGTCTGTATAAATAAAATCACCGTGGTGAAGGGTATAGAAGATTCGGCTCTGCCGAATATAGCACTCTTACTGGATTTTTCACTAATTTGAATACGTTTTAGAGATAAGGAATCAATCACCTATTTTTGCATACAAAGAATGTCTTTTTTGCACGGTTTTTACACGGCTTTTCTGGAACCAATCTACCATGTAAAAACAGAATCAGGTGTAAATTATTTTTGATTTTAGATTTAAGATATGAGTGGTTATTGCTAGTATAAATATATTGAAGATACAATAAATAAAAAACTTATCACATTAAATTTATATAAGTTTTAAATTAATACTTTTAAATTGAAAGTTCGCTTCTGTATACTTGTAAAGACAAATAGTTGCTTGAACATAAAGTAAAGTTTAACTTTATAATCAACGAAATTTGCCATAACAACAACGTACCACATTCTCATAAAACAGATCACTACATGTACAAAATATAACGAATGTACATGAACATTTTATTTAAAAAAATTATTCTTTCGATACAATTACAGAAAAATAACAAGTGCACAAACACGATGAGTATTGCACAAGACAAAAAAAGTTCATTTTGTTTTTGTTGCGAGGATTGTTTAAACACACAACACCCACAAATTGCAAATTTTACATGGCCATCAGTGTAACAACCAACCAACGTCAACAAATGCAAAATACTGTTTAAATGAACATATGAATTTATCCATGAATCCATGCAGACCATAAAATCAACCAACAAATGCTAAATGCAAAGAATATATGATGAAATGTATTTTTCAGTTTTATTTGTTTGATTGTTCAGCATGTCTACTGACTGGTTCTGGCCCTCTGGTTAAACTGTCTGCAATACATTTATTTTCGATTGTAAGGATGTGTCTTCTATGTGCATGCAGATTTATGTTGTTTTTGTGTGAGTAAATATTTATTTGTCAACGTCATAACAACCAACAGAAAAATAAAAAATAAATAAAAAAATCCAACAAATCCTTAATTTCATACAACATTTTAACGAACATCGTTTAATGTTAGTTATATGCAGATTTTAATTATTACAGGAATTCAATTTTGTTGTTCTTCGTTCGATTGAATTTGTTTAAACTAAGAAAATGAAATAAAAAATATTTATTTAAGGTTTATCCAAAAACATAAGCGTAGATGTTGTTGCCTTTGATTTTGTCAGAAGGAATTCTTTTGAGTGTGCTTTTCCTAAGCAATTATTCCTTTAATTATTTATTACTAGCTGTGCCCGCCACGTCATGGGCGTACTGACAAGATTTTGCTTTGAAAGTAATCCACACCAATTGTAAGACTCTTACTTTTTTAGTGCTTCAGTTACGGTTATTGTATTTACTTTATATAAAGGTACCCATACCTGGATAAAATTATAAAAGTTATAAAAAATTCTAAAATTCTAAAAATAATTGTAAAGCTCTGTAAAAGGGGTTTAAGATATTTTAATAACAATGTAATTCCACAAAGTAAAAATACAAATCAAATACAAATTTTATTCAATCGGCTGTTTGGCAGTAAGTAATTCATATTTTGTCATTATTTTTAAACACCGCCATCTGTTGTGCAACCGTATTTAAAATATCCCGCTTTCAAAAATAAAAGCTGCCTTAAAGAATGCAGTACCTTTAAATCGGTAATAAAAAGTTGGCGTATTTTTGCTGTTTTTTCTCATTGTTATATCTTGTAAAGGTATGTTTACGGAATTTTTTTTTTTTTTAAATTTGGATAAAATTCTAAAAATTAGTGTAAACCTCTAAAAGAGGTGTTTAAAATATTTTAATAACAATGTAATTCCACAAAGTAAAAATAAAAGGTAAATACAAATTTTATCCATCTGTTGCGCAACAGTGTTTAAATCATCTGATTATCAAATATAAAAGGTGCGCAATAGAGTTTTTGAAATGTCCCAGTTTTAAACCGAAAATTTCAGTACCTTTAAACGGGAAATTTTATACTTTCCCTTGTTTTTCTCCACTTTCTCTTAGCAGTAATGTACTTTTGCAGAAAAAAGTATCCTATGTTGGAAGCAGGATGCTAGGGTACCTACTCACAAAATTTTGTTAAAATCCATCGAGTAGTTTTTACGTGATAGGAACACAAGTGAAAAGCAGACAGACAGACGGAAATGAGTTACTATTTTATTATATGTATATATTAAAATTTAATGAGAACAATACTACTTACATTAAGTAAATTATTAAATAGATTTAAATAGGTTTATTACTGAGATAATGAGCTCTGTGTGCATTAGGATCCCCTAGAAGCAAATATTTTAATCAATCAATTGTTAAATTAACAATAGAATGAAGACACAATAGGCAGAGATATTGATGGGAACTAATGAGTGCTACTTTTAATTTAATTTTTTCGATTAACGTTCTGAAATTTAGATACACAAAAATCTAAATATGAAAAAAGGACAAGTTCCTAGCGAAAAATTGCTTGTGTTAAAAGTACTAAGATAAAAATAAGAACCAAGATCTTGCTTAGTATAATAAATCTTACAGCGCTTGGTATTAAAAGCAAGAACTTAGTCTATATTTTAATCTTTTTACTTTTAACTGGCAAAGTTTTTGGAGAGAAATTTGACCCTACACATTTATGTTTTTGGGCGGACCAATCTTTTTGGGTTATTTAACCTTTATTTCGACAACCTATAATTTTCCTTTAAACATACAACCGTCATACCTGGGTAGGCTGTGCAGTATGGTCAAGGTTTTTGCTGATAGTTGTCTTATTTTCACCTTTCCTGGGTAAATTAAGTAAGTCGCAGTCTGTGTTATAAAAATATACGCCGTTGTTATTATCATAGTGGTTACTTTCCCTTGTGTGTTATAATAAAGGAGAATTCTTTTGTTGAAAATTTATACGATTTTGTTTACTTAGTAAGGGTTTACCTTTAAAGAGAGGGAAAAATATTTATTAAGTTGTAAATTAGAAAAACTTTTGGAAATCAATAGTGAAGATGACAAGAATATTTGTAAACCTACATTTGCAGACGAATAAGGCGACGGCCAAAATACAAGTGTTGTGTTGATGCCGATGGTAAAGTAAATAATATTTACAAATGATCGATTGTCTAGAGAGAGTTGAAGCTACTTAATTCCTAAAACCCGAAAACCATGGTGAAAATTTTTTCGTCCTCTGCCAGGAATTGAACCTGGTGTGCTTCGTTTTGTAGGCACGCACTCACTACCACTACACCAAATGTATATTTTGTATTTTTGTAAATGAGAACAATGAAAAAAGGAAAAGATGCATTAAGAATATTTTATTAAGAATATTTTAATATTCCAAATTATATGGGATAACTTCTTTTTAAAGTGTTTTTTCTGCAGTCTGGATACAGGTTTCTGTGTTCCTCAACACAGCGCAACAAAAACTGTTTTTGCTCTTCATCAGCAGTAATAAGTCCGTGAAAATCTTCCACAAGTTTGACTGCTCTTTCAGCAGCATCGTTTACCACTCGTAAAAGACTTACTTTTCGTTTGGCTTCCAGAAATGCAGCGTTGTTTATCCAAGACGCCACATTTGTGCGAAGAAATCTATCATCGATCTGTAATCTTGCAATAAATACTTTGCTTTTACCTGATACAAAGCAATCAAGTGTTTTAGCTGAAATAAAGAAAGGTTGTAATAAAAGTTGTTATAAAAGCATTCAGTACTAATTTTTCAAAAAATATGATTTAACACAAAGATAACATTAAAAAAAATAAATTTGACTCACCAAACAACGATCCTGACATTTCATCGCTGTTTGGAATATATCGTTTGTTAAAATCCGATATTTCCTCCCTGTTTAAGTTAACAACCATATTTGTTTTTGTTTTGTCATCCACTTCGTCATCAAAAAGTGATAAAATGACTGCCTCTTCACTTAAATACCATAAGTGCTTACAAAACTTACTTAGAGCAGCATTCGAAATTGTTTCGTCTATTTCATTATAGCCTTTGACAGCTTTCAAAAAACCCAAATCCTGATTAGGTGCTTTTACAGCTTCTGTACACTCGAGCCATGGCTTTACGTAAATTATCGCAACAAATAAGCAAATGTCCTGCAGAGCACTTTTATCATTTGCATCTATGTTGATCTGGGACTGGAGCAAACATATTTTTAATGAATAAATGGCTCTGGCCATCCATCGTGCTTGGTGTAAGGCTCCGGGGGGCTTGATTTTTATTTTCTTTTCTGGATCGCCGTTCAAAAACACAACGCAGAGTTCTACTAATTCACGATAATCTTCTCTTATAAAAGTTTTTTCCAATGCCGCTTTGTAATACCTTAAGATGGATAAAATTTGTTCATCAGGAATGTGCTTTCTAACGAAATCGATGCATGGTTCAATCTTATTCGAATCTATATTTTTCCAATTGTCTCTAGTTTTTTTAAAAAGTGGTATTTCTGGAGATCGAACATTTTGCTTAATTTTGGCTTCAAATACACTTTTAAGCACTAACTCATAAATATGATGACGACAAGCGAAAAGCACCAGGTCTCTGCCCAAACTTTTCTCCAAAAGAGCACAAGCGCCATTAAAACGGCCAATGTTCGTTGATGTTATATCACAACAGATTATTTGCACCTTGTCAATGAGATTCCAGTCATATAGAGCTGTTCTAATAGCTGTTTCTTGGTGTTTACCAGACGAACTCTCCAATTTTGGTACTGCAAGAAGTTGTTCCTTGTCGCTATAAGAAATTATAATTGGCAACCTCTCCTCTTTGGAGCTTCTCACGTCTAAGCCGGGTAAAAGTTTGCCATCCCAATGGACGGTTATGATATCAGGTACGTTGTTCTTAAAGTCACTTTTTATAGTTTCTGCACGTGATTTTCTCATTTGTGTACGAATTCGCTGAATGGAAGATTTATTTATTGCAAAATCGTCGCATTTCAGATCCAATGCCTCTAGGATAGCCTGAATAATATAGACAGAATCTCTTATACTTAGCTGGCACCTGTCTAAAACTGCGACTACCTTTGGTGTTATCAGAATATTGTGAATCTTCGGTATCAGAATTTAATATTTCTTCCACGTCTAAAACTTGTCTGCATTCAGCATATGATGTAGAAGTCGATGCAACTTCCGAAAATTCTTGTTGCCTTAATTTTCTTGTTTCTTCGAGTAATAACCTTTTTCTAGATCTTTCCTCTTTGTCTGCCAAGTTTTTATCTATGCCAGCAAAGCAACCCGGTCTACCCGGCTCTCTCTGTAGCTTCAAAAATGCTTTATCCTCTTCTATTTTGATAATTTGAAGGGCAGCAGCATGAGCAATATCAAATAGGTTATCAAGATCACTTTCAAAATTACTTTCACGGGTCCTATAAATATCGAGACTTTTCTTACAATTTTCTTGCAACTTTTTCCAAAGTGTATATTTATCTAAAAGCTTCTTGGCACAGTTCGGAATTGCCTTTGTAGGAATTCTTACCTTCTCCCAAAAAATTACACATTCTCTAATTACTAGATTTGCACTTTCTCTAAGATCGAGCTTGACTTCGCGCATATTGTAAAAAAGCACAGCGAGAACTTGTCTATTAGATGGTAGTTTAGCACCATTAATTTGATGACAAGGCATTCCGATGAGAAAAATTTTTTGTTTTCCACTTCGTAATTCGACGGACATTTTTTTAGTTAAGGCACAGAACTTTATAAAACACACTATTGAAATTGAAAATTGCCACCGCAAACAATACATTAATTTGACAGTTGAGCAAAAAGGAGAATCACCTTTTTAGATAAACAAATATATATGAAAGCTTATTTTTTTGAAAGCAATGTAAACGATCGCAAGTCGCCACGGTTTACCATTCTTGTATCAATGTAAAATTTTTTCTGGTGGCTTCTTAGATTATTTAGAACCTTTTTAGCGGGTATGCGCAAAAAAAAAATGACGTCCAAAAATAAGGGACACAATATATGTACATTGTACATATATAAACTAAATAAAAAGAAAGCTAATATAATCAAGAATATATCCTTATTAAAAAAATTAAAAAGTTGATTTACGCATGATCATATAGGAACCTAATGAAATCAATAAGGAATACCTTTTTCAAAAAGTGTCATACAAAATCACTTAATAGTAAGCACATATATTTTGTCTAAACAAATGCAATTTTGTCTGATATAAAATATTAAGTTTTCAAAAAACAACGATTTTGTTACATTTCGCCTTACAAATATCATGTACAAATATCATGTCATACGTAAGCAGGTTTGTAAGCAATAACAACTCATCTTTCCCATATAAAGCTGCATACGGCGAAGCAGTATTTTTTGCTGGGTATTTTCAAGTCTCATTTTTATTGTTTTTTATAAATTAATTTTTGTCAATAAAAAAATATTTTATGGTTTAGAAAGACATCTATTTTCAGTAAAAACATTTGTAAAATTTTGTGTTTTAAAACATTTTAATAAATCCAACATGTACTGCCCTATATCTCATCAATTTTCCACCATACAAAAAAATAAATTACTGAGTTACAATGTAATGAGTTTGAATAAAATGTTAATAAAAATTTTTTCTTGATGCTTTAAGTCATTTACATATAAAGTCATGCAGTTAATTTTGAAAATGGTAGAAGTCATTTCAATCTTTCAAAACCACATTTCCTTTTAAAAATGGTTATAAATTTCACAACCATAATAAATACTTAGTTGTTGGCACTATTTAATTGGTAAATATTTTATTCTATAATAGACAAATAGTTCTTAATCCTTTAACATGCAAACCTCTTAATATCGGAAAACAAGAAATACATGTCTTATGCCACTTTTATAATCAAGGTCGCATACATAAAACGATGACTTTTTTAAAACTCATAAAATATATACATATATATATCTCGATACTTCTTCGACTTTTTTGTTTCTAGCAAATTAAAGGGTTTTGAAGATCCTCCAAAAAGACGCTTCTTTCATTAATGATCTCTTCGACCTAAATATCCAACAGCAAGCTATTTCTTTAGGTTAAGGAACAGAAAAAAGTCACAGAGGACTTCATCTAGAGAATATACTGAGAATTTTAACCCATATACATAGAATAACAACAATATAGGTGTAAATATCTAAATAATGCAAATAAAAACTAAGACTAATAGTAAGAACGTAACAATATGTAGCATCTTTGGAACTTTAAAAAATTTGCAAACTTAATTGTAGAAATATGCTTTTCTTGATTAAGACATAAGGATGGACTGTAGCACTTCAACAGGGAGTGATAGATTTATATTTAGAGTAAAACATTCATTTAAATTAACACAAGTAATTCAGGGACTATTTGACCATTTTTACTTCCATACTTATAAATTACATTCAGAACTTCCCTTTGATGTAAATAAGTTTATAAAAAAATCCACTCTGTATCCAAGTTCGTTGATTGTTAACATAAATAAATGGTTGAGTTGTTGTTTTAAAATGTTCACAGAACCACCGCAATGTTTATACAGAAACGAGTGCACGAAGGGAAAAAACATATATGTTCTGTGTGAAGAAGGAATGTTCAAAGTACATTTGCCATAAATTCAAACATTTTATGATGCAAACTTTTTAAGCGCAAACACTCTCTTACCCTCAAACCCACACCCACGAGTATAAAAATTTCTTGAAAATACACTGAAACAACGTATGTTAAAATTAACTAATAACAACAATTGTTTTAAGTTTTTTTGGTATGTGTAGATAAGTAGACATGTGTGTTGTACTAAAACAAGCATTTGTTTTTATAAGGCAACTATGTATGTCAATGGTCATTGTCCTGAGGATGTAGGAGTTTGAAAAACAAATACACAATCAAGTGCGTGCGTCTGTATTTTTTATATCTTTAAGTAAGTTGAGCAGTTCAGAAATTAAAAAAATAGAAAAACTTAACTTTGTTTTTTGCTAGTTAACTCTTGAAAATAACTTTACATACTTTTTGTTCAAGCTTTTTTACAACATAAACAGGCAAACTTTGTACTGTTTTATGTACTAACATTTGTGTAATGCGCAATATACATGTATTACGTTTAATGAATTCGTACTAGTATGAGTGCACCAAGTGCAATAAATTTAAACAAAAGTTTCCAAATTTTTTATGGCATTAACTATTTACGTACAATAAACATATATTTTTTAATTGCTATTGTTTCTACTTATTGCTAGAAGACAACATTTACATTGATATAAAATTTATGTGATATTCTTATCTGCTATTTTTGTATCGTGGTTTAAAGTGGTTTAAAAAAATCGTGTGTATTATCAATAAATTATCAATGATTTTAGAGTCTTATTCAACTCCTCTGTGCGACTAAAATAGTCATAAATGCAATTACAATCTTATCATAGAAGATTGTTTTGTCAGAACAAATTTTATCTTAACAACGAACCATACTCATACTAATTATTGAGTAATTTTGAGGAGTTTCTATTACAATTTTTTGGCCCTTTTTCGAGTTTATTTATGTTTAATTTCTTGTCGTATGAAAGTTTTTATCAAATCAATTTTCACATGAAATATTAATTGTTGCCTTTACAAAATATTATTAATATAAATTATTACTGTATGTATTTTTTATAAATTTTTTTATACCTTTAAAAAAAGCTTAAAAGTATTAAAAAAAATGTGCAAAAAAATCCAATTAAATTAAATAAATTTCTTATTTGATAAAAAAACATCATTTTAAAAAATCAGCTTATTGGTGTAACCAAAAAATGTAATTTAAATGCAATAAAATATTCGGTTTTGGATAGTAAAAATGTCTGATATATTTTTATAACCTTCACCACAGATGGTAAGGGTTTGTCATTCCGTGTGTAATTTCTACAACATTCATTTCCGAGCCCATAAAGTATATATATTCTGAATCCTTATACATAGAAAAGTTGATTAAGCGATGTCCGTTTGTCCGTGTTGACGTTGAAATGTCATTTGCAAGGCACCAGACAAGGTACAGAAAATTTAAGACCACCAATCTGTCAAGCATAGTTTCGAAAATTTTAGAATTGCAATTCAGCAACATTAGACCATCCCATTGCAGGCTGCGGGCACAAAACTACGCCCACCTATATATTTTCACGTTGTTTTAATTTCTTTCGGTTTTAATGATTCCGTTTTGCCTTTTTTTGTTAAATAACCGTGGATCGCAAGGACTACATACAGATCTCGGGGGATCCGTAACTCCCTGAGACCGCCGATTTTGTGTTTATTTTTAGGATCGTACGGTTTTTCTGCTTTGATTTTTATTAAAGGCTTTTATAGAAAGCAGCACACACACATAGAGGTAGCCAATGGACCCACAAAGTGCCCACTGGTGACCAGGAGCAGTTAAAAGACACATGGGAGGGGTCAATATGAGGAAATTTTTTTAAAGATTTTTTTTTGCTTTAGCTTAACTATTCTAACTAAATGAAGATTGCAGGAAGGTCCTAAATTAAAAAAAGAAATTAAAAATTGTCCAAAAAAAAATATTTACAAAAAAAATTTTCAATGAAATTTCAAAAATATTTTTAAAAATTTTCGAATAAAATTTTACAAAAACTTTTAAAAAAATATTTTTACGTGATCAAATTTTGGATTTGGCGACATGGCGACTTTTTGACGATTTTTTAAGATAGTTGGCGATATTTCATTGATTTTTGGCCAACATTAGAAACTGAATTAAGGAATATCAAAATGTATTACAAAGAAATTCAAGTTTTAAAAGTAAATTGTTTTTCGTTTTAAATATGATTTTATTTCAGGAAACCAGATACTTTCAAAAAAAATATAAATTTATTTAAAGTTATATTTATTTAATGTTTTTCATATCTTAAGATGACTTTATTCTGGAAAATTTATTTAAAGCTCACAAACATCTTTCGATTTTAAAATGTTGCAAATTCCTTATCACAAACAAAATTTTTTGTTTTCAAAAATTTTTATAAATCCTAACATCCTCTTGGATACTTATAAACCATAATAGAAAATATTAACTTTTGTTTCAGAAAGATTATAGAAAGTATGATATTATGTGTTATTATGTACAGCTACATTTGTTTTGTATATCATGTGCTGGTTATTCCAATGCATTTTTTATACTTATTTTTTAAATACAAAGGGAAGTAAATTCGTCTTATTCTGTCTAAGTTGAAAAAATATTTTTTACAAATTAGGTGATTAATTTTAAAGAAAAATTGGATTTTTAAAATTTATATGCTGCTAATTACTGGATAGAAAGATCAATTTCAATAATGAATTCCAGCAAAACTCGACTGCGAAACACATGCTATAAATTTTTTTAGTTGAAATAAGGCACGTGGCACACATCTGCTAATCTTTTGTAATGTTAAAAAAATTAAATTTCTATCAAACATATTCTAGATAAGAACACGGTAACAAATACCTTAAGGTTGGTTATGTTCAGGTCTCCATTAATTATAATATATAAGTAAAAGTTTTACCTTTCTCGTGTTTACTAATCATTTTAAATAAAAAATAAAATATTTATATATTTTGGCGACTTTTTTTCCATTTTTGGCGAATTTTAGCTATTTCGTTTAAATTTATTTTCTATGATTTGTTGAAAATATTTTCAAAATTAAAAAATTTTAACAAAAAACTGTTTTGGCGTTTTTCAGATCGATTTTGGCGAAATGGGTGAAAACAATTCTGACAACCCTGTCTCCTACTATACGACAACTGAACTCTTTGACGCTTGAAATAATACTGCCATACTACTTGCCAGCACGATTTGCTTATATAGGCGATTTAAAAGCACAAGAATGTTCTATTCCAGACAGATCTGGCAGGTTCGACTGTTATTGCTCTTGTTTTCTGTTTGTTAGGTTGTTTATTTCTTTATACCTGTTTGTGTGGTTGTTTATTTTTTATACCTTTTTTTGTGGTTGTTTATTTCTTTATGCTTGTATTTATGTATGTGCCTGTGTATTTAACTGAAGATCTTCAGTCATCAACACTCGAGTGTTTATTTAATGTGCGTATGTAACGAGTGATTTTTTAAGAGCTTGAGAACTTTTTTTAAAAAAAAAACGCATAAAATTTGCAAAATCTCATCGGTTCTTTATTTGAAACGTTAGATTGGTCCATGACATTTACTTTTTGAAGATAATTTCATTTAAATGTTGACCGCGGCTGCGTCTTAGGTGGTCCATTCGGAAAGTCCAATTTTGGGCAACTTTTTCGAGAATTTCGGCCGGAATAGCCCGAATTTCTTCGGAAATGTTGTCTTCCGAAGCTGGAATAGTTGCTGGCTTATTTCTGTAGACTTTAGACTTGACGTAGCCCCACAAAAAATAGTCTAAAGGCGTCAAATCGCATGATCTTGGTGGCCAACTTACCGGTCCATTTCTTGAGATGAATTGTTCTCCGAAGTTTTCCCTCAAAATGGCCATAGAATCGCGAGCTGTGTGGCATGTAGCGCCATCTTGATGAAACCACATGTCAACCAAGTTCAGTTGTTCCATTTTTGGCAACAAAAAGTTTGTTAGCATCGAACGATAGCGATCGCCATTCACCGTAACGTGGCGTCCAACAGCATCTTTGAAAAAATACGGTCCAATGATTCCACCAGCGTACAAACCACACCAAACAGTGCATTTTTCGGGATGCATCGGCAGTTCTTGAACGGCTTCTGGTTGCTCTTCACTCCAAATGCGGCAATTTTGCTTATTTACGTAGCCATTCAACCAGAAATGAGCCTCATCGCTGAACAAAATTTGTCGATAAAACACATTTCGAACCGAACACTGATTTTGGTAATAAAATTCAATGATTTGCAAGCGTTGCTCGTTAGTAAGTCTATTCATGATGAAATGTCAAAGCATACTGAGCATCTTTCTCTTTGGCACCATGTCTGAAATCTCACGTGATCTGTCAAATACTAATGCATGAAAATCCTAACCTCAAAAAAATCACCCGTTATATGCGCCACTCATCCCGTGCTTGTTGTTTTATGAATGTTTGTACATGAGGCATTTCTAGACTAATCGACAACAACAACTAGATGACTAGCGATGCTCTTCGTTGTTTGTTTCTTTCTTTCAAACCATTAATGTTGTTCTTCCAGAGTATTATTGTTCAGAGCCTATAATGAATAAATTCTTCTTTCGTAACAATACAGACAACATCAGGATACCGAATACAAACTGTCGAAAATAAAATACACACGTTTAAAGGTAAACAATTATTTTGAAGCCCGCAAAGCTACATGGTTACACGACCACCATTGTGGCTGTAGTAAAGTTAGGCTAATTTTTATTTTTAAATAAAATACAACAATTTTATTTTATTCAATAAAAGCAAATGTTACAAAATTATAAATTACAAATTCATATACAAATAAAAAGTTTTGGAGGAAATATTTTTTATTTTTTGAAAAAGATATTTAATTTTATAAAAGCAAAATAGGTATTTTTTCAAAAATGCCAGAGTTTATTGAAGACGACGGCTGTCTTCAATAAAAAAAAACAATACAAAAATAATACATTCAAGACAACAAAAAAAAAAAAATACATTCAACAATTTCTAGGCATGGCAGAAACAAAGTATATATGTAGGCGATAAGACTGATGGCAATTTAACGCAGGTGCATGACAAAGATAAAATATCTTCGGCTGCGACTCACTCAGCTTAGTTCTTTGCTTTAAGAAAAACACAACCCTGATGAAATGAAAAATGTTATCGTTTAGAAAATTTTCTAATACTGGTTTGGTATAATAGGATGTCAAATTCCTTGGCGTATTATATCACATTTTGATAACATACTGCTTTCACACTATCACACTTTCTCATTGGATTTAAGTATTTGACAAGTCTTAATACTCAGTATAATAGTGTGAAAACGGCTTAAGTAGCTGACTAAATGGCTGGAATTGTAGCCAACGGATTTTTTTTTTAGCAGCGGCTGCGCAGCTAAATGAATAAATATATTTTTTCTCATTCGACTTATTATAATTTATGTAAATAATCAACAATATGAATAACGCTGTACATGTCTGTATAAATAAAATCACCTAGGTGAAGTTAAAGATTCGACACGGCTGAGTATAGCACTCTTACTTGTTTAATTTATAATTAGCAAAAAAAAAAAAAGATTTTAATTATTTTATTTGTATTTAAAATCTAAAAAATGCCGACAAAAATATAATCATATTTCATGAATAATTATTTTCTTTTCAATATTTAAAAAAATAAATAATCTAAATAAAACACTTTTTAATAAAATGTAACAAAAATCAAGCCTTTTTGAAAAAAATCAATACGTTAGCCTTTTAAAATCAAAAAGAAATACTCAGATTTTGTTCTTGAAAAAAAAAAAAAACATAGAGATATCTTATAAATTTTGTTCTATTTTATTAGGTATTTAGACACCGTTTTTTCTGTTTGTTTAAATTTTTGTTTCTATTATTGGGTACTTCTCTGGCCCTAATTAAGAAAAAAACACTGCGAGTTTGCTAACAGCTTTACTCTTTGTAATATAAAGTTTCATTACTTGGTCAAGAAATAAGCAAATTTCTATTGAACACCATTAAAATTTAATGATCTTTTAAAAGATTGCCTTAAATAAACAACTTTAGGTAGATTTCGTTGCAAATTTCCTCTTAAATCGTCCATCCTAATGAAATCGTTTTCCCTGATTTTCACTAAAATCGCCCAATTTTTGTGGATATTGGTCTAAATGCGAGGGCCGGAAGTGAATTTTTATGCTCTTGTTGTACCCTAGATCTTGCAAGTTCGATGCCATGCACTAAACAATATCGATATGGTCATTAGATTTCTTGTTGTATAGAAATTACTTATAAGAATTCCAAGCTTTGTATTCGACCTGAGTCATTGAAATCACGAGTTGCCGATTCTGTGGCCTATCAAAAATATCAGCATTTATTTTTTCACTACACGCAAAGAAAAAACATGGTGGAGCTAACCATAATCTAAGAGCAACATATTATGGTTGTAGTGAAACCATATTATTGTTGAACATTATAATATTATGGTTAAGTTAACGATTATAGTATGGTTAAAAAATATGAAATGTCATATGAAATAAATATGCCAGTTTTATTATTTAAAATTATTTATTATTTTTTATTAATGATTTTATATAAAAACAGATGATTTTATTAATACATAGATACAAAAATTTAATTAGCTTTTTCTTCTTCCCAACCGTCTTTCAAAGATACAAGCGAGGAAACACTTTGGCCATCGATTTAACGGCATTCGCACATGGCCCATACCATCGCAGTTCATGGATTTAGCTGTAAAGAATTGTTCTTGAAGACATCAATTTCAGGGGATTTCTTTTCCAATTCAGCCAACACCTTTTTCATGTAGTCTTTCAAGTACGTAAAGTATTTCTTGTCTCCGAAAGCATTCTTGTAAACTGTGATTGAGAACAACATCAACGCCGGTCTCAAAGGTTCAGTTTGTATCCTCATCAGCTTCTTCAGCTCAGGTATAGAAATCTTCACTTTTATTGTCACCTGGTAAATTACATCACCGACCAAATTCGTTTTGTATCTGCGAACATTTCATCATCAGTAATATTATCCCAGTTGATTTTCCTGATTTCGAGGTTTTATTAATTTTTCTGGTCTAAAAATTCAAAATAAATACAGTCTCACACCGAGAGGACTCGAATTGCTGGTATCCACAGAGGATGGTTGCCACGCGCTCAATTCATCAGCGAAAAAGAAATAATTAAATAATTTTTTTTTTTTAATTGAATTCCCGAAACAATTTTTTATACATTTTTATCATTTTTTTAAAGCAAAAAACAATAAACTCCGATGACATAAACAAACAAATAATTTTTATTTTTAAAAATCTTTTGGTTACCTACGAAAAAACTTAGGTTGTGGATTAAACATTAAATAGTTAAAAACAACCATATTGAATTTTTTGTACGTAGTAATCATTTAATGATAAAATTTTAAACAAAACATTTTTACCGGGACCAAAGTAATGTTACAAACAACAAAAATGAGTTCATCGCAACCATATATTGTTACAGAGAACATAATGTGGTTCCTGTGACGATACCATAACCATGTTTTTTCTTTGCGTGTACTTTATCCTGGACGAAAAACAAAAATCTACGCAAAAATAGTAAATGAGGGCAGTATTCTATAAATAAAAATAAAAAGCTATTAGACAAAAATGTTTGCCGATTTTAAAAATACGCCTCAATTTGAGATTAAAAAAAAAAACTACAGAAAACAAGCAAATTTTTTTTTTTTTTGTTTTGGCACAGCTTTAGTATTTTGTGTAAAATTTCTTTAATACATATAATTCGTATTTAGTCAAAGAAATTTTTTAGCATATAGTAATTTTTATTTCACCTAAAATTTGGTTTATGGTTTTCCGACGAGCTGACTTAAGTATATTGGCATATAAACTAGTTAACCTAGTATTAATGAATTTCAGTGAACTACCAACATTTTGGGTTAATAGCGCCTATTTAATTCAATTAAAATTATGTAAATGAACTAAAATCGTAAGTAATATTAACGAAAAATATTAGTTGAACCTTAGCGATTGAAGTAGTTAATTTCTATTCAAATCTACGACTTATTCATATAAACTAATTTCTTTTCATATAAAAACTTATAAAAATTTTAATAAAATTGTGTTAAACTAGCAACAATTTATTGAAAGCAGTGGTAACACATTCTAAGAAAAACAACTCACAAAATTAATTAAATTTACATCCCTAGAAGAAGGAAATGTGACTAGTTTATCCGTTGACTTTAAGTAATTCTCGTTTATAAGTATTACTAAGTTTTTTTTAATTTATTAAAGGAACGTCGAACTGAAAAAAATAAATAAAAAAAGAATTTTCGTTAAAAATTATCTGAGTTGACATATAAACTTTTATCAATTTATATTTTTTATTTTAAACATTTCAAATCAAATGCCCACAACAGGAACTAAAATCTCCATTCGCTTATTCTCCAGACTATGTTGAAGATTTTTATCTAATGATGATAAAGTTTTTATAAAGATAAAAATTTAACTTATTTTTTATCATATTTATACCCTATCAAATAAAGAAGAGAAATAGTAATATTGAAGAAATTTAATGTCAATATAAGAAATTTTGTAAAAATATTTTTTTTCTTTGAGAGTCGTCTATAGATTTGACTAAAAAATTTGTTAGTTGTATAATAACGAACTTTTCTTCCATTCTACACCCCACTTCACTGAATTTAGGTAAATTTTTAGTTCAGTGTTGAATAATTAAAAATTAAGGATATTTTCTATATTTAAGTCTAAAAAATGCTGAATTAAAAAAAAAACATTTACTTATCCACCAATTTAAACAGATTGTAGTACTTTATAAGTTTGTGTGTTTAAACGTTGTTGAAATGTAACAGTGCATCAGTATGGGGTCATATGTTTTTTTTTTTTGAATTGCACGTACACACATACATATACTCATAATCATTAACACCAGTATGTGTTTTTGGTAAAATAATTATTATTTGTATGAACGTCTTAGCTTAGCAAATAAGTTGTTCATACTTTTGTGTATAAAGTTAAAGTTTTTTATATGTTTATTACATTTTTGTTTTCGCTTGTATGAGTAATTCTGTATTTCATGTGTCTGCATAGATTTTTTTTCAAAATCTCGTCGCAGTGCTTTGTTTTAATGTGCTTTTTTTTTGTCATACATCTCAGCGGAAACTTTCAAAAAAATACAAATGCAACTTTTGGCAAAACGTTTTTATCATGAATTTGTGCGTTGGCAAGCCCAAAAGTAGCACTTACATTGTGTTTTATTTTATTTCTTTTAATAATAATCTTTAAATTATTTTAAATATTTTCTTTTCGTTTTTTCTTTTAATGAAAAATTTTTAAATTATTTAAAATTTTTTCAGTTCAGTTTTATGTAATACCCAAAAACAAAACAAATAAATCTACTCACAATTTTAGTTACTGTAGTAATATTACATTAATCATGCTTTTTTATTGTTTGAAACGACTTTCTTTAAATAAACCTAATTTTGTTGTTGTTACATATTCGGGGATATTTGGTGATGCTTAAAAAACATTTTGTAGCTTTTGTGTCATTTTGTATTTGCACTTATTTACTTCTGGTTTCAGTTATTTCTAAGAAATTGTTAGGTTGTCGTTTATTTACGGAAACACATTATGCCCCCCATGAATATAACTGATGCATTTTAAATTCATATATTTTTTGTTAAATATTTTATTGCTGCATCATTTTATTAAGCAATTTATTTTTGTAGTATTCTTGACGTTCGTCCAAGTAGATCATTTCAATATTTCTTTTGTAACTTTAGAATTTAAAAATTTTCTAAATTATCGATGATAAATTTCTGTAAATATTCTTTATTATAATTTTTGTATTATGGTTAAAACTAAAGTGATTTATAAATAGTGAGGCACACAAAATATTATTATTATAATATCTTACTGCCTACTGTAAATTGATAGCACTTAACATTTTTAATGATAATAATCACTTAGATATTAGTGATTCGGATTTATTGATCTCATTGCTGGCTTTCTTTTTGTATTTTGAAGAGTTCGGGAATTAAAAAAAAAAATACTGGAATTGTTTAAAGGCAGAAAAAAAATTATCAGGTTGGTCAAATATTTATTTGTCGTTTTAGTTTAGATGTCTTGAAGATAAGTCCCGAAAATATAGGGTGGTTAAATTTAAAGGGCCGATGTTGATTATCACACAAATTGCTAAGAAAATTATTGTTAATTCTTTTCATTTTGATAATATTGGTAATGGCTGTCACGACCTCGTCGGCACACCTCCATCCGATGCCTCAATTTTCGATGACGCTGAGACATATTTAAGGTTCTATGCCATTAATGTGCCGAATTACCTCTCCTTTGGCTCTTGAATTGTTGCTGGCTTATCGACGTACACCTTTTCTTTCAAATAACCCCAAAGAAAGAAGTCCGACGGTGTCATATCACATGATCTCCAATTGACATCGCCTCCACGTGAGATAACACGGCCATTGAATTTGTCGCACAAAAGAGCCATTGTTTCGTTAGCTGTGTGGCAAGTGGCACCGTTGTTGAAACCACATATCGTCCACATCTATATCTTCCAATTCGAGCCATAAAAAGTTCGTTATGATCTCAAGGTAGGAAACACCATACACAGTTACTGCCTGACCGGCCTCATTTAAAAAAAAAATACGGCCCGATGATGGCCCATAAACCACACCAAACAGTCACTCTTTGTGGGTGCATTGGTTTTTCGACAATCAGTCTTGGATTATAATTCGCCCAAAGGCGGCAATTCTGCTTATTGACGAATCCACTAAGGTGAAAATGTGCCCATCACTGAAGATAATTTCCTTCGAAAATTGATTATCCACTGTTGACATTTTTTGTTTATCTTTCCATGGGTCATATTGAGTTAGTCTGAAATTGAGAAATGTCAAATTAAATGTAGAAAAAACTTGAAAACTTGACATTCAACATTGGCCCTTAAAATATACCCACTCGATGTTTGCAAATACAAAAAAAAAAAATTAAAAATTTACTAAACTTATATATAATATTTTGTTTAATAAATATGAAATTTAAAGCTTAATCAATAAATTGATATAGTTAATTAAAATTGGCTTATATTCTTTTCTTAGTGCATCAGTCGTTGTGTACCATTAAATTATATAGCTTAGAACGAATTCTTATTTTATATCGCCATTAACAATACTTACGAAAAAGGCAAACGTTTAGCATAGTCGTAATTTAATTTAATAGTGTGATGTTAACCCAAATTATTAGAAATCTACAACTTGAGTGTTGTGTGGTAAGCTAGTCTCTATGGTCATTTCGCTAATTGTTTAACTTAGCTCGTCAGAAAACCTTTACCCCAATTTTAAATAAACTAAAAATACCTTTAATTTGAAATATAAAAGTTTAGTTAAATACAGATCGACAAATTCCATTGCCCAACTTTTAACAAAAGCATAAACGCCTTAGCCCTTACTGACCATCATATCAATATGTGGAATAAACGTAAGCTTAACGTAAAGATATATACCAAATTAAGGATAAAGCTTACTAATTACAATGAAAAGATGACACTGATAAAAATTCCCCTATTAAATTTTATGTGCTTGCAATCAGTTTAAAAAATATCGATATCATATTGTAAGTAAAAATTATCCGAATTTTTATTGTGTGTGAGAAAAATGTTTTTAACATTTACGGTGCTACAGAAAGAAGATTTATAGATTAAGATATGTGGTTTTTAAAATACATTTTGTTTTCTCCCAAGGTTGCCGGGACCTTTCCCCATAGCATTGTTCCGCCTTAGCGCACTTCGATTCTACCAAGGCGAATTAATACTAGGTGATTGTATGGGCAATTTCAGGCCTTCTTTGAATTTGTCAAAATCCATACATAAAAAAATTTAATATTAAAATTTTATTAGTCGAACTATTTATTTTACATTTAGATGAAATTTGAAGTCAAGTTTAAGTTCGTTTTCTTCCTTCTCTGCAGCTGCCCTGCATTAGAACACTGGCACCTACAATACTTGGGACGACGATGTTTTGATAGCATTTTCATCTCTGGAACCAAGCAGGACTCTTTTTTAAGGAACTGTGGTTAGTTTTTTAACCCTCTTACAACTGGAGTGACATAGCCTTCACGGCTAACACTCTCCCCACTTCACCCACTTCTGTCACCATGATTCTTCCTCAGTCTGTAATAACTCTAATCTTTGTGTTTTATCTTTTCTTTCTATCCCTTTTCTTATCTGCAGGTATCACGAAGCGACCAATATAATAGACCCAAGTGAGCTATTTTTCCTCTTCTTTTCCGATTGTTTTCTTTCCTTCTTTAAGAAGCTGCCTTAATCTAACCTAACCTAACCTAATCTAAGTTCGTTTTAGTCTCACTAAGAAAGAATTATAAAAATTACAAATAAGAAAAATTTTTAAAATTTAATTTTAGAAATTGCACTCTTCGTACTCTAAGTAGATAGATACGAAGAGAGCTTATAACAGACGTAGCAGTCTAGAAAATGCATTCCATTCTGCTGGTGAATAAAGCTAATTTTATTCAATATTTCTTTGAGATTAATCACCTAATTTGTAATATTTATAATTATTTCTTAGTGAGACTAAAACTTAGGCTTGACTTCAAATTTCAACTGTATATAAAAAAATTTTATATAATTTTTCTTATATGGAGTTTGACATTTGGATTTCAAACACGTGATGAGCTTTTTCGCCACTGCAATCACCTGTTATAGATTTGCCTTGGATTATACCTAACAACTTTTTTAAATTTTCTTTCTAAAGACCTAAGCCTACCTAGATTAAATACCTGAAAATGTGCATATCAGCACATTTCTCGGTGATGTTACATTATCTCTCCATATTTACGTTTAGGCTCGCAAAATACCAAAATAGATAATCTTCGCCTCCCTGTACAAGGATTGGATTGATTTAGTTCTAGCTGATTTGTCACATATAAACCTATCTTCTGACCATTTCACATTGACCGTAGTCTCCTTTCATATCTATTTATAGTTGAAATTTTCGTGGTAAAAACTGACGTTTTAGTAATTTATTTATTAAATACGTTAGAGGTTTTACCTTCATCCCTTCAAGTGTTTTATTCCCTTATTACCCTTTCACGTCATAAACAAGCCGCTCATATATCCTTGACCATGCTTATTTGACAAGTGGTATATTATCGTACACAAGGTTATTTATTTTAAGAGTTTACTTCTTTCTTCATAACTTTCACCACTACTTGGAGCCTACTTTTGACTACTGCTTATTTGTATCTGGGAGCTAAGACCAATTAGTGATAAAAAAAACTTTTTTGCAAGTCAAATACTTAAATACAAAAAAAAAAATACTAAAAATATTATCTTAAAATAAAGAAAATTGTCTTAATTTAGCAAAAACTGCAAATTTCTTAATTTACGTACTAGTTTTACAAGATGTTGAAAATTAGTTGTCGAAAATTTTTATAAACTTCTCTGATAGTTTTATAACATTTATTACCTAACGGGTATTTTTTTGAGTGAGATTTTTTTTTTAAATTTAATTATTTGCGGAATACAAATTACATCAATTTTATCCGCGGTGTTGTTTGTTTGTTCTTTTTAGGTAATTTTAAAGGATTTGTGTACATATAGCAGACCTGGAGCATTACTTGCATAAGCTTTATTCGCCTCCAGCTAAAATATAGCTGATACATTATGACGTGTTTGATGTGTTTGAAAACCATTATATTTCGGAACCTTTAGTGTAACTACAAAACCTTTTTGAAATAATATATATTCAGTTAACAAAGTATAAATTTAAGGCAACAAAATTGATATTTATTTCCCTGCAGCGATTTTTGCTATTTACAAAATTTTATAAATACTCAGTCCATACAGTAATTTGTGAATTTGCAGCTTTTATTACATAATGTTTTTTTGGATTTTCACTGTCCCAATTGGACAATTTTGGCTTTTCGCACCACAAAAGCGATAACCGTATACTATTTTTCTTTGCCAACAAACCACTTAAGTGACCACACGTGTTTGTAGATAACTTTAATACAACAGGGTGCTGAGTGAGGGAGAGAATTTTTACATAAAGATGGTGACAGCTGTTGAAAATGACTTAGTTTTAAGTTAAGAATCTAAGGAAGTTTCTTAATAATTCTTTTGTTTTTTACCTCCTATGTTTGTCTTGCCAGAGTTTATAAATAAAGTAATTTTCATTGTTTTTTTTTTTGTTTTCTTGCTACAAAAAGTTAAAATGACACTATTATAATCACCAGAGCTTGTAGACTATCTCAAATTATTCGGAGCTAATCTTCAAAAATTTATAGCAAAAACTTTTAATACATTGATTTGTTTGTTTAATAATATGACAATAAAATCCTTAAGCACCCTTTAAATTGTCGTCCTTAATGTATAAGGAAAAGTACAACCCTACTGAGTTTTATATAATCCTCCTAAAACTTGAAGTAAATATAGTACAGGATAGCAAAATATTTCAAGTAATTAATTTAAGGTACATGAACATCGTATGTGTATGATGAGAACCAGAACATTCTGCGTTTAATAGGTTATAGTACGTTTGAAAAAAAACTGTGTAAATAAAATACATGATGAAATAAAACAGTAAACTTTAATTGTATCTTTGTATGAGCAACTTTGTACTACTACCAATATGTTATGTACTACTATTCAACATGGTGGTCACTTCGTTAGATAATATTTGTAAATTTAACTCAATGTTAAAAATTACCATATTTAAGGGTTGTACGGGTATAGTTTTGTAAAAAAACACAATATGGACTTTCGTAATACAAAAGAAATGGTAATTCTTTTTGCTACACTTTTATTTACTGTATCTTCAAACAAAACTTTTTTTTTGTATTCATATTTTATTTATTTAATCTTCAATATATTTGAACTAACAATAATTACTCATATCTTATTCTAAAGTAAAAAATAAATACATACATATATTGAATAAGTCCAGCCAGAGCTAGACAAATATAATAATGTATAATGTAACGATTGCTGAAATCATTTACGGATCATTCCTCTAGTGTACGGCCAAGAAAAGCAGTATCTCTTCTTTTTAGTCGAATGTACACGTAAAGAAAAAACATGGTTGAGGTAACCATAATCTAAGAACAACATATTATGGTTGAGTTATATGGTTATATATAAAAATAATATTGTTGTCGTTGGAATATAAAAATAACATTGTAAAATATAACCATAGTTATGTTTATAATATAAACATACTATAATTTAATTTGAAACATGTAAATGGTTATATGTGACAACCTATGAATATATTTATAAATAACAAAAAACAAATACACGAATATTTCCATTTAGACTTACATACATATTTTGATATTTTCTGCTTACCTTTTATGTGTTTGATATTATTAATTTAAAACTATCAGTTATAATAAAAAACAAATTTATTTGTTGACATCAAATGGGTATTTAATGTTTTTACGGTTTTAGATGAACCGATAGCTTACACACTTATTTCTGAACTGAAAAAATGTCAAAACCAAAATATGTATTTTTAAAACCAAACAATATTTGTTTATTTTTATTCAAACTTAACATACTATGTTTAATAATAATATATTATGGTTATAATTTTTAAATATTAAAAATTATTTGGTTGTGGTTTGAATTTTAATATGTTTCAAATCAACCATGTTGCTTTTTTGGTGCGTATAACCATTGAATGATTAACTGTTAACGAAAAACTTGTTTATCGTGACCAAGGTATTGTCCTAAATAACTATAATTTGTTCACAGCAAACATCTATTGTTACAGAGAACATAGTGTGGTTGCCGTTACCATACAATAACCACGTTTTTTCTTTGCGTGTAACCAGAAGCATTAAGAATGTTATGCGCCAATGGATTTGGATTAGTTGCAAGCTTCTTCAAATACGTTACCGCTATTTCTGATTCAGCTGTTGGCACTTTTAGATCTTGGTGGATATTAGAGTTTTTTATATACCAGGGAGCAACTGTGATCATTCCTAAAATCTTATTTTGGCGCCTTTGAATTTTTTCAACATTGCTAGCTGAGGCAGTGCCCCATAAATAAATCCCATAGCACTAAGTAGCGACTTGTACAGTAGAAGTTTGAAATCTAAGCTGAGGGTAGAGTTTCTGCCAATAAGCTAGTTTAGTTGAACTGCTTTTAACTTCATTTGTGTTAACTTGGATTCTATGTGTCTTTTCCAAGTTAGCCGACGATCAATATGTATACCGAGGTATTTGACGTCTGAAAGCTGAGGTATCATTTGGTTATTTATGCGATTAGGGGGGAGTCCCTACGCATTGTGAAAGTTATATGAGCGCATTTTTGTTCATTCATCTTTATTCTCCATTTCTTGAACCATTTTTCAAAATTTATTGTGGTCTTTTAAATTTCTCTTTCAAGAATACTTAAAAAAAGGTGATAACAATTTACAAATGAACCCAGATTTTTTTATAGTTCTGTGATCTTTATTTTTTCTTGATCTAAAAATGCTGTTACCGTTAACGGTAATCTAGTACCAAACAACAGTTTAATTATGGAAAAGTTGCGTCTATTACCTGGGCAGTTTGATAATTCCGAAAAATTTTGTAACTCTAGTGTGGTAGCTTTCAATTAATTTTAATTAATATCAGACGAATTTTGGTCTTTTACGAAGAGAATTTGATACATCCATGACTTTTTGTGTTTGCATCTTCCGATGCAAGACAGTTCCCTCTCGTTAACAGTTATCTTATACTGGACTACTGACGAATTTTGGACAATTTACACTTGGCTTGTAATTGAATTTAGATTTTATTAATTATATTAATTAGAGGATGTAAAATACCCTTGTTTATCTATTGTACTTTCCGTCAACGAAATTTTTATTGATTTTATTTTATTTATTTCCAAGAGGAAAGTTTTTGTTTTGCAAGAAGGGTTGCAAAGTGACACAAGAAACCATTCACAATTCATGGCAAATTTTTACAATTGCATAAATTTGCAATCTCAAATTCACAAAAATGTGAATTAGCGTATTGTAATTTTACTACGTTACCTATGTTATCCTGTGATGATTACATATTGTAGACGGTCTTTTAGTATGAAGCGATTTTATTCCTCCTAACGTACCACTACATGGCTTATGTTAGAATTGATGAGCTTGCCCCACAACAATCAGTTTGTAAAGTTCTAATAATTTGGGTTAATAACACGTTTTAAATTAAATTAAAATTATACAAATATTGTTTTTATTCCCAAGAATTATTTTAAGTAACTTATAATCAGCATTACTTTTAATGTATCTATAATTATAAACCTTCTAATTAATCTATAACGTATACTTAATGTTTTAACTATTTGCAATATTATTCATACGCTGCAAATGGTTTATATGCGGCATCATGTTTGTTTCTTAGCTTATGAATTAAATTATAGAAGTTTAGTATTAAAAATGTAGCACTATTGCAATTACGAACTGATATGAGTTCAAAACGGGTGTTGTAAAATTTTGACTATAGGTTAAAAAAAATGGCATAACGGACACTTAACCAGTCTTTAGCTACGTCGTAAATGCCGAACCACATAAGGAAACATAAAAGTGAATAACTTTGTAGTTTCAAAGATCAAAATATTTTGCAACCAAAATAAACATGCATTCACACGCAAACACCAAACGTTGTTATTTTATGTTCACGCAACCAAACTATGTTCTCTCTAACAATACATGTTTGCTTTGGACAAATTATAATTATTTTAAACAATACTTTGGTTACGATAAACAAGGTTTTGTTAACAGTTAATCGGTCAAGGGTTATACACACTAAAAAAGCAACATGTTTGATTGAACCATAATAAAATTCAAACCACAAACAATTTTTTTTAATATTTAAAAATAAAATTATATTTATAGCCATAATATATTATTATTAAACATAGTATGTTAAGTATGACTAAAAATAAACAAATAATGTTATATATTTCGGTTTTGACCTTTTTTCAGTTCAGAAATATGTGTGTAATCTATCGGTTCATCTAAAACTGTACAAACAATAAATACATATTTGTTGCTAACAAATAAATTTGTTTTTTATTACAAAAATTTCAAACATATAAAACGGTAAGCAGAAAAAAATCAAAATATGTATGTATGTAAGTATAAATAGAAATATTCCTGTATTTTCTTTTTTTATTTAAAAATATATCGTCGTGGTGAATGCAATAGGCTGTATGTCACTAAATCATACTTTTGCAGGAAAGACAAAAAACTGAGTATTTCTGAGAACCAAAACAAACATGCTGCACATTCGTCATATTGCAGTAGCGCACAAAAGCTCTCTTCGGATTGCCTGAACGGCATGAGATAAATTGCGGTTGTAGGAGCCCCAATTTTGATTACAACACTACAATAAAACCAAATTAAATTTTTTTTTGACATACAGCCTATTGTATTCACCACGATGTTATTCATACGTTGTCACATATAACCATTTACATGTTTTACATTATATTATAGTAGGTATATATTAGAAACATAGTTATGGTTGTATTTTACAATGTTATTTTTGTAAGGCAATAATATATTCAAATATAATAATATATTCCAAAAATAATAATAAAACCGTAACCAGAGAATATATATGCCCTATTTATTCTTCGTTACCTAATTCAGAAAGAATACCGTCTGTCAGCGCCGAAAGAAATGTATAAGACTGTGATAACCCTAAATAAACTAGCATTGATATTAAACTGTTAATTCTCACTTAAATAATATATATTCTCATTGATGCTCAATTTTAATATTTATATTCTTTTTTATTTTCTTTCTCCAATTTCTTTTATTGTTAAAAAACACTTATTAATATCAAGTTAGTGTTATTATTGTATATGGTAATATGTAGTATGTACATTTGTATATTTCAATTTACTCATATAAATTCTTTTTTTCTTGTTATTGTTGTAAACAAATATGCATTTACCGCTTTATACCCCATGAATTAACAATTAAATAATTATGAATTAGTTTTTTTTTGTGGTTCAGTTGAAATGTAAATCTTATAGCGACAATATCTGTGAAAAAACACAATTATTATCAAAAATAGCAACTACTTCATATTTAATAGATTTTGCACCACAGTGCACTTATTCCTATTCACAAATAGGCGTAGTTATGATTGATTGGTTAAGAAACGAGCAATAACACATATATACTTTTTATTAATTATAACTTTCGATTGTCAAAATAATCAATAAATAAATATTTAGGCCGTTAGTTCCAAATACTCCTCATCAGGCGCTATGGAGCTATGAAGTTGTCAATATTATTAATATTAAACTGCTTAAGCCCATTATATCTTTTCAATAAGACAGATATATTGGAACTTTCATAGATACATTCCTTTTGTACATGATATGTTCAATATGGATGATTTAAGCTACTTGAAAAATTTTTAGCATTGCATCATTAAAAATATTATATCAATAAATTTTATTCAACTTTATTTTAAAAATATATTTTCCCATTACTTTGCACATTTTGCCACTATGAGCTGCAGATTTTAACACCTTAAAGATAATGTGTTACAATGTCCATAGGCTGTATGGTGCTGCTTTTATGGACAAAGTGACACTCTTTGATATGTTACAACGTTTACGGATATAGCGACATTGAACGTAATGACATGACATATAAAAAAATTATAAGACCAATTACAAGCAATTATTTTTATTATAAAAAATAATAAAATAATTAAAAATAATAATACAGAAATAAAAAAGAGGATAAATACAGTTAATATCTGTCTGTCAGCGCCTTCCATCTCTGGAACTGTTATAGGTAGACTAGGTAGGCTATATCAAGAAATACTAAAACTTATAGTACACACAGTAATTAAAACTACGTTCGCTATATAAACAAGTATAAAAAAATGAACCTAAAAATTAAATGGGTTTCCAACAGTGACGTGGATGAATGTTGCATGATTTTTGAGCCATAATATCGCACCCTAAATACAAAAGCGTCTCAAGTCAAAATTTTCAAAAACTGACTTTTTTCCATAAATTAATTCAGAGTACATATCTCTATGTAGGGAGAATAACGAAGCAGACCACTACTAAATGGGTCCCTTTCTTTCTAACTACTGCAGAAATTTCTTTCACATCACTATCTTCTTTAACTGGAAAAATACAGGTATGTCTATTTATATGTTAAGTGTGTCTCTCCTGAAAATTTTAGTATTTTGAGTTTTGACATTTAATTTGATGTATATGGCCATACTTTTGAACAGCTGTACACCGACCGTTGAAATTTACAAAGAACCTGTATTGCTAAGTCCGCTATAATACTGAACCAAAAATTTACCTAAATATGTACTGTAAAATGGGGTGTAGAATTGAAGAAAAGTAAGTTATCATACAACTAACAAACTTTTTAGTCAAATCTACAGTCGATTTTAGTAAAAAAGTAATTTTGTTAAATTCGCCCTATTGAAGAAATTTCTTCGATATGACTATATTTTTCGTTATTTTATAGGGTGTAGATTTGAAAAAAACTAAGTTAAATTAACTGAAATTATTAGTTAATTCTTTATTAAATTTTTATCTTTAAAAGATAAAAATCTGCAACATAATCTGTAAATAAAACTACATAACATTAATGCTTCATTACGTTTATATCTATTTTAAGAGGAATAAACGAATAAGGCTTTCAGTTGCTGTTGCGGGCATTTGATATCATTTTAATGTTTTTCTTATTTTCATCAACAATATAGTATCCAAATAGCTAATAGTGTAAAATCTATTAGAAAAATTTATTCACTTAATTCGAATTTGCACAACACACCGAAATTTACCGCAAAAATCATTTATTTATTGCCACAAATATTAAAACAATATGTACATACATATGTATGTATAAATTTTCTATTTTATACATATGTCAACTCAATTAATTTTTCTGAAATTTCTTCTATTTTACAGCTCTTTTTTAATTTTTATATATTGAATTTTCTTCAAAAATTAAATAAAAAATAATAAACGAAAATTTTGTCAAATCAACAGATAAATTAGTCGCATTAACTTCTTTTAGGGATGTAATTTTATGGGTTGTTTTTCTTAGAATATTTTACTACTATTTTGACTGAATTTTTGTAAATTGAACAGAGTTTTATATTAATTTCTATACACAGACAAAAATAATGCTTAGATCCAATCATTTTTTTCATAAATAATATAAATCGAACATGACTTTTTTTCCCAAACTTCTTTCATTCAAGTTATGAACCATGTTATAAATAATATGAACTGTATATAAAGTTGTTTTTAAAAATATATTCCTATTATAAATAAAACTTATTCATAATATATATGTTATTTTATATAGATTATTTGACCTTTTTGTTAATATTAATTTAACTATTTTATTTAAGCTTTAGGTCTTTAAATAATTTTATTTTTATTTTTTCGATATTTCGCTATTCCTTTGTGTAGCATCACAAGGAGTAGCGAAATATCGAAAAAATAAAAATAAAATTATTTAAAGACCTAAAGCTTAAATAAAATAGTTAAATTCATAATATATATGAATAAAAATTAGGAAAATATTCATAAATGTTAGCACTTTTTTACTAAAATAAAGAAATTTTTTATGATTACACTTTTTTAAAACACTCGCAATAAAAGGCGAAGACTTTAAAGGGAAGAAAAGAACTAAATATACTGACCTAATCTAGATATTTTCTACTTCATTAAAAAGAATGGCTATTTTTTGACTTGTTTTTGATCGTTTTAATAAAAAAAAGCCATTCAATAAAAATCCAAAATGATTTGGCTTCTGGTATTAAATTGATTGGATTTGTTGATATTTAAGTTAAAGGATGTCTTATTTTAAAGAAATATACAATAATTTCCCTGATGTCATACAGATTTGCAATAATTAGAAGACATGGAATTGTTCATAGATTTGTTTGTAAAAAAAAATTGATTTTATCATCAGGGGTTCATGACTTTCTCCTCTTATTGCAAATACATTTTGGGAATCAATTAATTTAATGTCAAATTTTGACGGTTTTTTTTTGCCATTTTCTAAAGAAACTTGTGCTACACCAGTTTTAAGTTACTTATGCAAACACCACAATAGTATTTAATTTTTGAATCTACAATTTCAGAAATACAATTTTAATATCTTTTTGTGGGAAAAAATATAAATGCGAATGAAGAAAATGTATTTTGAGTGACATTCGTTCACCCAGTTCATGATAATTTTTCAATAATTCAGCAAAAATTTGTCTGTAGTTTCCAAGAAAACTTTTCACTTGTCACTTAAAATACTCCCAGGCTGCATATTGTTTCTCCGATAAACATTTCGAAAAATTATGATCATTCATAAGCTTCCTGATCTGAGGGCCAACAAATATCCTTTCTTTGATTTTAGCATATGAAATTTTAGGAAAACCTTTTAACAAATATTTAAATGCTGCACCATCTTTGTCCAGAGCCTTGACAAAGTTCTTAAAAAGCCCCAATTTTATGTGCAGCGGTAGAAGAAGAACGTCATTTGGATCAATTAACGGTTTATTTGAAATATTTTGTTTTCCTGGTGAATATTCAGTCCTTTTTGGCCACTCTGTTCTGACGTAATGATGAAATGTAGCGCGACTATCCCATAGACACAGCAGTATTTTACAGTTTTGCCAGCATTTAATAAAAAATTCAGCGCACCCAGGGGGCCTACTGCGTATTTCGATCCGAAAGAAAAATCATTCGAATTTGTATGTCTTTTACATTGAGTTTCGAACAATTTTTCTTTCGAATCGAAATACGCAGTAACCCCCCAGATTAGCTAAAAAACATGCTTCGTTTCCACAGTCAAAATTTTTAGCCTAATTTATTGGCCAGTGTTATTAATATTACTCATATTTCATTTACCAATCTAAATCCTGATACATAAATACATAAATGCAGGCCAAAGCGTAAGTATTTCCAACATACTTTTTGCATATATTTCCTTAAATCTCAGCTGGGTACATTTTATCCAATAATTTTCAAATTTTTGCCATGATGTTGTCATAGCTCATTGTACAACCTTTTAAATTGCCTGTCAGGTTTTTTGCATTTGGATGATGTATAAGTTAATATTATGAATCGAATAAATCAAAGAAGCTACTATATTGATTGGCCTCACTTAACACATTTCAATTAACTGATGTTTACAACTGTCTCTTTATCTTATTCTCTATTTCCTTAATATTGTGTTTTGAGATTATTTTTCTCGTAAAGCTTTTATCAAAACTTAAGACCATTTTGATTCAATTTATAAAGATCTTGTCTTATAAAATCTAAGGCATCTCTTGACTCTTAGTCAGAATAATTGCTTCTGTTATAGACACACACTTGCAGTGTCTCGCGTAAGATCATTAGTATTACATTGATAGTTGAAGAATGTTTCAGTGTTCCTCTCACTACGAGGATTCCATATATGAGCAAGTACGACAAAAACTCACCATTTGTTTTAAGGTTATGTACTCTTTATAGATGCAAAATTAAACCACTTACATACATATGTACTCGTATATTTGCACACTTAAAATTTGCAAATTACCTTTTTTGAATAAATAGAATAAAAGCGGTGATAGAAAATTTCTAAAAATTAAAATATACATATATTTTTTTTGGTAAAGAAATTTTTTAATAAATTTTTTTTTACAAATTTATTCAAGCCACTTAGATATTTTGAACAAAGTAGTGATGCAACAATACAGTATAATCATACTAGGTATGAAATCATTAATATTTTTTAAAAACAAAAAATTATGAAACCAGCTTATACTATTTATATTCAAACTTTTTTCTGTGTAAGTTTTTTGAAGTTTTATTGAAAAAAAAATTTTTAACAAAAGAAATTCTGTTGGTTTGAATAAAATTAGTTTATATGAAAAAATTGTGTTTAGATTTGAATAAATATTAAATTGTTTTAAATATTTTTGTAGTTAAGGATTAACTAATTTTTTTCGTTAATATTACCTACCAAATTTGGTTCAGTGAACAAAAGGTATAAAATTTAAATTTGAAAATAAAACGGTGTCCCAATAGTTAATGTAATTTTACAAGAAACCTGTATTGCTAATTCCGCTATAACAAGTATAAAATTTTAATTTAGAAATTAAAGGGTGTCCCTATATTTGATGTAATTTGAGCTATATGCCGCTATCTTTTGAACCGTTATAGAGAAACACTTGAAAATTAGGCAGAATGTCCACTACTTTGTCTGGTATAATAACAAGTATAAATGTTTAGAATTATGAACTAAAGGGTGCCCCAACAGTTTATGTAATTTGCTGTATATGGCCAAACGTTTAAAACGTTATACGCAGACAGTTGAAATTTACAAAGAATCTTTGTGGCCAGGTCCTTTATAACAACAGGTCTTTAATTTAAAATTGTAAGTTAAAGGGTGTCCCGACAGATGATGTTATTTGATCTATCTTGCCCTATCTTTGAAACCCTTATAGGTGGTCAGTCAGTGTACCTGAAGTATTTGCAGTATATGGCCTTAATTCTTGCACTTTTATGTGCAGACATTTGATATTTGCACAAAACTTATATTACTATGTCCTCTATAGCAACATGTATAAAGTTGGAAATTAAAGGGCGTACCTAAAGTTAGTGATATTTGATCTATATGACCTTATGTTTTGAACGCTTATAGATAAACATTTTAAATTTTAACAAAGCGAATATTACTATGTCCACAATAAAAAGTACAAAAAAACTTAAAGGGTGTCCTCATAGCTGACGCCGTTTGACTTATATGACCTATTCTTTTGAAACCGTTATATATAGAGACTTGATATTTACACAGAGCGTATATTATTATGTTCGCTATAAGAATTATAAAATTGGCAATGAAAGGGTGTCCCTATAGTTAACGAAATTTAATGTATGTCTTATCTTTTGAGCCGTTTTATATAGACAACTTTAATTTGCACATAATGTGTATTACTATGGTCGCTATTATAGCTAGAAATATTTTAAACGTAAATCAATACAGAATGTAAAAATTATATCCGTTATAGCAAAAAGAAGGAAAAATAAAAATTTAAGATTTTTGCGAAAGTGCCACAATTTTACGTATGTTTGTATGTAGCCTTATTTTTGGACCGGAATGAAAAGACACTTTAAATCTACACAAAGTAGGTATAATTCGTCCTCTATATAAAGTGTAAAAAACTAAACCAAAAAAATACTAAAAATAAATAGGGTGTCGCCAATTTGGGGAATTGGGACACTCTTGTAAACATTATAGACAGACACCTTGTCTTTACACTATATTTTTACTATACTCTAAAATAAAAAATAATTAAAAATTAAAGGTTACCTCGTAAGACGTAAATAAATTAGCAACTTGTATTTTGAAGTTGTACTGAACATAGTACGGAACCATACGTGTGTGAGTCTTACTCGAACTTTACTGATTTTTTTACAGGTTTGTTTTCTGTGTACCTCATGTCTTTTTTTACACGTTTTTTTGTACGGTTCTCTCTAGATCGTTTCTACCGTATAAAAAAAGAGTTAGGTGTAATATAAATCGCTTTTAGAGAGCCTTATTAGACTTGATGCATTTGAAAAAGTAAGACTTATGCTTTCTTTTAATTTCATAAAGTTTAAGTTGGAATAAGTCCAAAGAAGACTTGAAACGGAGTGTTGTTATGGCAATATTTTGTCAGCAAATCTTGAAATTTTAGTAAAAATCTAAATGATTAGATTGCCAAAATCTACATATATTTTGTTTTTCTTTTAGATTAGATGTTATTTTTCTAAATTGACCTGACCTCTGTCAAATCTTATTTTTGTTTTCAAAATATTACATTTTTGTATTTCTTTTAACTGATTTAGAACAGTGATTTAAATTTCGAGTTAGCTATATAAAGCGGCGAATTTAGATACCTAGTTAGGTAAATAGTATATCAACGGTAACCCAGAAAGGTTTTCCCATGTTATTTTTAGTGTTAGAGGGGGACAATGTCCTATAATGTATTCTACCTAAAATTTTTCGGTTTGCAACTAGATAAAAACATTATTATTTTTGAGCCGATTTTTAAAATTTTATTTTGTGCCCCAGCATTTACAGCAGTTTAATTATTTATGCTCATTTATGCTCAAAAGTTGATTACTTAAAATTATGCTAAATATAGAAGAGAAAGTTTCGGGTATTTACAAAAATTACTTCACTCTTTGCGTCATTTGCTTGCTTTAATGTTGATAGTTAATTTTTGCACAAAGAATATTATTCTATAACTAAATCCCATTCTGTTGTTGACAAAGATGAAGAATTGTTAAACATCAGTATTCAATATAGAGTATTGTTTCACTTGTTGTTGCCGCTAAAAAAGCAATCGAAATTGCATCCAACTCCAATTTACAATTTATTTTAAAAAACTTTTTATATTCACTTTCCAGACAAGCTTTAAAAAAAAAATATTTTGATACAATTTTATTTCTAAAACAAAAAATAAAACAATTTCGAGCTTAAAAACAAGGTCCAAAAATCTAGAAAAAATAGTTGAAAAAAATCATCTTTATAAATGCTTTGAACGCGTCACTGCAAGTGATAAGACAATTATTCTCTAAATGACACTTCTGTCAATTATAAATAAATTTTTTCGTTGCGCTTTTTTGAACAAATAAAAGTTACGAAGTTCTTTTTTTCTCTATTATTTTTATTTTCATTGGGTTTTACGGCTACAAAATTGGAAACTGGTATAGTTTTTTATTGCGTCTATATGTGTTTGTGTATCTTTTGTGGTTAGAATCTAATTTGGTTTGGTGCTTGGTTACAAAAGAAGATGACGTATGATAATAGTGGCAGTGAGAGAGGCAGCTAAAGCTTCACCGTTGTGGTCACGGTCATTTGGTTTGCAATATTTCCATTTTTTAACATTTTATTTTGGCCGTTGTTTATTTTAAGCTGCCCTTTTTTGTGTTCTTCTATTTGCGGAAGTTGGCGTTTTGTTTAGATGAATATGTAAATATTTTTTGATAGAACATAAAGAAAAAAGAACCTTAGATGAGCAGAGTAGAAAAAGAATTTGCATGCAAAAAAAGCAATTTTATAGAGCGAAAAAATAACGACACTGCGGTCATAAGGACAGATTTTTTGTCAACTCTTTTTGTAGTTTCAATTTAGTTGACTGTTCTTTTATTTTTGTTGTTGTTTGCTTATTTATTCATTTTTGTTTGTGTTGCTTTATTTCCTCTTTTGACTAGACTATGTGCCTGGCAAAATGAATATTAAAGTTTCGTTGTGTTTGGAAGTAGAAATTCAGCATTTTACGGGTTAAAACGATTGTTTATTTAATTCCTACATCTTTCAGCTTTTAAAGTCCTAATGATTATGACTTTGCACCAAATGTTAATACTTCAGAAAATAGCTACTTGTAACTGCAGTACCAGCATTCACTTGAACGACCCCAGCATTGTTTGGAGCATCAATAAGGAGATTTACAATTTACCAATACTAAAACCAATGATGCCAAAGCAAATACAATAAAAATAGAGTTTATAGTATATTTTTTTTAATTTTTTTTATTGTTGAACACTGACGAGAACATTTAAAATTTTTTGCATTCCATTGAAGGAATTTTCTCAAAAACTTTAGAAATATTTCCTTATACTTATATACAAATGTATGTATATCTTTCAACATATATTCGTAAAATATGTCTTAATTTTCAAGGGAAACAAATTTAAATAGCATCAGTAAATTTGATTACTTGCGTCAGTTTATTTGGTCCTTAAAATAAAACGGGTAATGTAATTTCTGTCAACTCGAAATAAACTTTTATAGAAATAATCTTACTCACGGTGATACATGGCAAAGTTAGCTAGGATGGACTTTTCCTTTGTATTATTAAGTTTTCTTAGCCATTTTACCAACAGAAATATAATAAAAGTTAACACAAATACATTGGCAGAACTCTACCTTCATCTTAGATTGCAAGCTTCTAAGGTACAATTCGATCCTCAAGCCAATATGGTGTATTGGAATTAAGTTATGGCGTTCTTTCACTAGTTTATATCTTAGAAAAAATTCAAATAAGCCAAAATATGATTAAACTAATGAGTAATTTTTTAAGAAAACACTAAGTGCGAAGCTTGTGAAAATCGAACTTGCAACCCTTAGACTGAAAGACTGAAAACATTTAAATTTTTTTAAAGCATAAAAAGAGAAATATGCAATAACGTATTAATAGAAACTTAAATCACATTCATAATTTTTTGTTTTTAAAAAATATGAACTATTTTATACATAGTACGATTTATTGTTTTAATACTTCATTCAAAATATCTTATCGAAGTGGCTTGAATAAATTTGTAAAAAATATATTAAAAAATTTCTTTACCAAAAAAATATAGGTGTGTATACATATTTAATTTTTTATAAATTTTCCACCACCGCGTTAAAGGTAATTTTTAAATCTTAAAATTAGCACTATGAAGTGCTTTGTGTGCAAAAAAATATGTGCAAAAGAGTGCATAACCTTAAAACAAATGGTGAGTTTGTCTTACTTGCAGACAAGTTTTTGAAAACATGCATCGGTACAAAACACCTAACTCTCAATTGAATACTAGTGATTTACGCCTGAACCAGGTAGTGTGCTTTCAACAGAAGAAAATAATTTGCATAAGGATAACGAGTCAAGCAAAAACTTATTTTTTATAAGACAAGATCTTTCTAAATTAGAGACAAAATGGTCTTAAGTTTTTACTGGAGCTTCACGAAAAAAATAATCTCTGAAGATACGATGTTATCTGTAAGTTTGTTTAAACATAAATTACGTTTAAGTACCTAAATTAACATTTCGCAGGAGTTTTATAATACTACAAAAAGCGGTCGACTATATGCAAAGTTTTCTAATATAAAATGTGCACAAAAATCGAGGGGTCTTTGTTTGGATAAAACTATATGTGACGTTATATATGTAATAAATTATGCTTAAGTTCCAGACGCACCCGCAGAAACAAGCCGACAAGTTTTGAAATATGATAAATTGAATGTTGAAGAATTTGAAAATTACTAGATAAAATATAGCCTACTTAGATTTAAGGAAATATATGAAAGAAGTCTGTCAGATATACTTACGATTTAGCCTGAATACATAAAACCATCGGGTACAGCTAGTTGACAATAAAATAGTCAATAACTACAGACTTAGCAACACGACTGCAGTAATAAAATAAATTGACGGAGCAAGAAATCACAATTAATATGAAGTAACAACCAATACTTCGTAAATTGTTATAGCTTTTAGGGTTCCGTACGGGTATAGGGTAAAAAGGTTACCCTATTGTTTTCGCTATAACGCCTTTCCGTCTGTTAGCGTCTTCTGTTTCTGGAACCGTAATAAGTAGACTTTTTAAATTTTCACAGAAGATATATAACTGTGGCCTCTATAGCATCAAATATTAAAACTTATAGTTTTTCCCAAAAGTGACGTGTTATTTGCGTATAGGTGTTCATTTTTAAAACTGTAGAAGACATACAATTAAAATTTACAAACAGTAATTAAAACTAAACCCAAAATATAAAGGGTGTGATAGTGTCGTGACTTCGATGTATATGGCCTAAGTTTTAAACCATGATAGGTACACTCTGGTAATTTTTACAGAATATGTATTACTATGGCCATCATAACAGTGGCATGGTTTTCACGTACATATATTGCCTTAGTAATTGAACCACAGTAGGTAGGCTCTTGATATTTTTATAAAAGTTGTATTAAAGGATGTTACGATAGTGATGCTATTTTCGCGAATATGACTTTTTTTATAAAGTAAATTTGTACAGAGTATGTAAAATTATATCTGATATAGCAATAAATATAAAAAATTAAAATTAAAGGGTTTTGTAGCGTTATTTTTGAACCGGATTAAGAAAACACTTTAAATCTACACAAAGTATGTATATTTTGTTCTCTATAACAGGTACAAAAAATAAAATAAAAAAGTACAGGGTGTTTCGATAGTGAGAAAATTTTGCTTCAATCTTTATTTAATTGGTAAATAAAATAAAACATATATAGATAGTAATTGATTTTAATATAAAAACAGGAGAAAGTGACTTCTTTCCGAAATGGATATTATATTTCGAAAAACTGGAACAAGTTTTGAAAAGGAAACTTCCCAAGCAAAGCAATAGTATCTTTCATATTATTGACTCCCACACTCTTTGATGGTAAAGTTACATTTTCTATATACATAGTTATCAATGTTATATTAAAATTATATTTCTGAAATATATTTGGATATCTGTATGACATTAAGGAAATTTTTGTATGTTTCTATAAAATAAAATATCCATTTTCAAATATTTTAAGGGATTTAGACATTTGTTTCAAAATTTTTCTACCCTTTGATTTAAAAATTGGATATTTTTATCCAGAAGAAGCCGAATCATTTTGGATTTTTATTGAATCGTTTCTTATGGAATAAAACGTTCAAAAACTAGTCCAAAAATACCCAGTCTTACCAATGAAATTGAAAATGTCTAGATTAGATTTTAATGTTATTGTATTTAGTTATATTTTTTCTTTAATGTCTTCACATTTTGCTTGTATCGTTTGCTTTTTATTTTAAATAACAATATCGTTCAGTTAACATAATAAATAACCCTTATTAAATACAAAAATTTCCTTTTATTGCGAGTATATTAAAAAGGTTGTAACCCTAAATAATTTCTTTATATTAGGGAAAAAGTTCCTAAAACTTATGAATATTTTTCCAATTTTTATTCATATATGTTATGAATAATATTCATATATAATAGGAATATATTTTTAAAAACAACTTTATGTTCAGTTCTTGTTATTTATAACAAAGTTCATAATTTTAATGAAAAAAGTTTGGGAAAAAAGTCATGTTCGATTCATAATAGTTATGAAAGAAATCATTGGTTATAGGTATTATTTTTTTCTGTGTGTATTCGTATTTTTTTTTAGACGTATGATATAAGTACTAGACCAAAATAAGTAAAAAGTAATTATTATTTTTAATTGCATTTTTTGACAACACGAAGGTTATACCCGTTATAGAGTCCGAGTAACATAATAATAAAGTGAAGTGTCAGGCCAAAAAAATCAATTCGATGCCCAGGTTCACTGGCATAACTTTCAGACAATTAAACACATTTTGTGTTTTTGATATATAGATTTACATTGATTCTTTAAAGCGTTTGATATAAAGTAAGTTATTTATTACTATGACCGGGTTACAATTTCACTTCTATATCCAATATTTCACTTTTTTATTAAATACCATATCTAGGAATTAAAAATTGTTATTTTATTATAATTTTACCTGTTATTTTTTTTTTTTTTTTTTGACAATAAAATATTTATTTATCTCCGACGATGATATTAATTGGAGAGGCAGTGGAGGATTTTAAAACTAAAAAGAAACTTAAACGTCAAGCTGAATTTTTTACTTTATGGTAATAAATATTATATGATTTTTATTTTTACTGGAATGATGTTTTGTTTCCTTTAACTACTATGACTGCTGTGTCATTGTTTACCCCTATTATTTTGTGGTTAACGTCAATAAAGTGCAGACTTTTTTAAAGTAGCATCTAATGCTTAATATTGGTTGAACTGAAATACATACTTTCATTTATTATTATACCCTTCACCACAAGTGGAAAGGGTATATATAAGTTTGTCATTCCTTGTGTAATTTCTACAATATTCATTTCCGATCCCATAAATTATATATATTCTGGATCTTTATACAGAGAGAAGTTGATTAAGCGATGTCCGTCTGTCTTCTGTCCATGTTAGTGTTGTAATGTCATTTGCCAAGGCACCAGAAGAGATACAAAAAATTTAAGCACACCAATCTGTCAGGCATAGTTTTTATGTTCCAAAAACCACGCCCACCTATATTTTTTCACGTTTTTTTTTTTTTAATTTTTTTCGGCTTTAATGATTCTGTTTGGCCTTTTTTGTCAAATATTAGACTTGATCGCAAGGAGTGCATGCATATCTTGGGGGATCAAAAACATCCTGCGAGGGTCGATTTTTGTTTGTTTTTAGATTGGTAGGGTTTTTCTGCTTTGGTTTGTACTAGATACCTTATTAGAAAGTAATACACATAGAGGTAGCCAATGGACCCACAGGGTACCCACTGATAAATAGGAGCAGTTAAAAGGACCCCCATGTGTCAATATGAGGAAATTTTTTTTTGTTGTAAGGATTTCTTTTTGCTTTAGTCTGACCATTCTAACTCAATATAGATTGCAGAAAGGTCCTAAATTTAACAAAAAAATTCAATAAAATTTAAAAAAAAAATTAAAAAAAAAATTTTAGAAACAAATTTACAAAACATTTTCAAAAAGATATTTTACAGAGAAATATTCGAAAAAAGTATTTTTAAAAAATTTTCGAATAAAATTTTACAAAAAATTTTTAATAAATTATTTTTACAAAAAATTTTTAAAAAATTATTTTTACAAAAAAATTTTACACACAATTTTCGAAAAATTCAAACAAAATTTCAATATTTCTTTGAAAATGAAAATCATGACTGTAACATAACATATATTTAATATTAAGAATATACATATATAGGGTAACATATTTTTTTAAATGCCTTTGATTTTTAAATAGAAGATATCTCTGTTTTAAAACCTAGGTGCATTAAACACATCATCAGGATACCGACAACAAACTGTCAAAAATAAAATACACACGTTTATAGGTAAACGATTATTTTGAAGCCAGCAAAGCTACATGGCTACACAATCGACCACCATTGTGGCTGTCGTCAACTTAGGCTAATTTCTATTTTATTCAACAAAAGAAAATGTCACAAAATTGTAAATTACAAATTCATATACAAACAAAAAGTTTTGGAGGAAATATTTATAATTTTTTGAAAAAGTTATTTAATTTTATAAAAGCAAAATAAGTATTTCTACAACAATGACAGAGTTCACGATGTAGATTTCGGCTTCAATATCATTAAGTAGCTGACATCACGGCGACAATTGTAGCAAACGGAATTTCTTTTCATTTGTCTTCTATTTCTTTAACTCATGAATAATGATTTTTTCTCATACGACTTTATTTAAGTAAAGAGTCAACAATATGGATAATGCAGTACACGTCTGTATAAATAAAATCACCGTGGTGAAGGGTATAGAAGATTCGACACGGCCGAATATAGCACTTTTACTTGTTTTTTAATTGACCTTGTTTATTATTCTTAAAAGTTAAAATTTGTTCTTTTTCGGAGTTTTAAGGTCTTTTGTGCAGAACATGTAAAATAAAAACCTATTATTTCATTTTATTATCCAACGTTTCGCTGGTATTTTCTAGCTCCTAATTTGGTTTGAACAATATAAGTTTTACATAATATAATGTAAAGTACAAAATATAAAAAAAAAACTAAAAAACAAACTTAAAAGTTATATCACAGCTAAAAATATGTTAAACTGTTATCACAGTTGGAGCAGAACTACTGTCAATTAAAGTGCTGTTTCACATTAACACAGTTTAAGTGTCCACTATTTCACAATATATGCCAATCATCTTTTAATTTTATCATTAACCGTTGAGAAGATAAGAATTAAATTAATACCATAAGTGAGATTAACATGTGAAGAATTTTATTTTATACAAATAAATTTTAAAGTAATCCTTAAAATTTAGACTGTCAAATCGTAAAACGTTTAAAGGAATATTAATGATTTGACTCAAACGCTTACTAATATAATATGAGCGGAGTTGTACAATATTGGTTTAAATATATTGCATTACATTGCATTGCATTTCTGTTTTATTTTTTTTTTTTTAGAAGTGAAATTAATAAAAAAAAAAATTCTTTCTTCACAGAATTAATTTTAAAATTATAAAAAGTAATCTTTAAAAACTTGTTGCGTTTTTCCAGTTCTGGTTTTATTCTAAATAATATAATAGAGTCTTAGATTTAGATCTAGATACGCCAGTTAAATTCAGAAAAACTTAAACTATTAGAGTTTAGAAATAGAAATCATTGTTATTTCCCCTAATGAAAGCAAGACAAATTGAAAGTTTTCTTCGTTTTATTCCTCTCTAGACAATAATGTTTTGCATTTTTGTCTTTATATTATGTTGAGGCTTTTTCTTTGATCATTTTCATTTATTTTTGAAGTAAAGATAATAAAAAATATACTGAATAACAAATATTCTTAATATTCATTTATTTATTTTGCAATCCTGCACAACAAGTGTATAATTTTTAAAATTACAGTTCAGGACAAAATAATTGTTTACAAAATATAAGATTTTATTTATGTTTCGGTAAAATTTTTTGTTTTTAATTATTTAATTTAAACTACAAAAAAAATTGTTTAAAATTTCAATAAGCGTAGATAGTGAATTCCCAAGGCGTATAGAATTGATAAGGAACTGCCACTCTGGTATCAGTGAACGTTAGATCAACGGAAACGTGTAAACGAAATCATTTTAAAAAGATAGTCAAGTTCTCGTGAGTACATTATATTGTTTAAAAGCAGTAAACATCGCATTTTAGGAGGTTAGCAAATGACACAACATAAAACTCTTTCCCAAGACTTGATATGCTGTCGAACTTCGAAAATCCGTGAACATATCTACAATTTATATAATAAAAATTATAAATTATTATTTATTATTTATATAATAATAATATTATTTATATAATGAAAATAGTTGATTTTTCGTAAAAAAAAATAATTTTGATAAATTAGTTATACTGAAGAAATTTCTTCAATATAAATATTATATTTTCGTTACTGAACAGGGTGCAAATATGACGAAAATTTAGTTAAAATAAATAAAATAAATAGTTAAATTAGCTAATAATTTTAGTACATTTTTATTTAATTTAACTAACAAATTAAAGAGAAACATATCTATATCAGTATTTACTATATAAAAATCTTCAATATACTCTCAAAAATGCCATTTAATAATGTCCGAAGACAAAAGGCGGAAACGAATACCTCTTGATTTTTTTGCTCGAATCAAACATTATTTACAGTGTGATTTTTTGAAGATTACCTACAAGCAACAAACATCTGCATTGAATAATTTCATCAAAACTTAGTTATTTCTTCGATTTATTCAACTCCTAGGTTTCAAATATCAGAGAGTCAATACAGCGATTTCTTCAAATCACTAGGTCCCTGTTTCATAGCATCAGGCGACTACAACGCTAAACATACATTTTGGGGATCACGCCTAATAACTCCAAAAGGTCGTGTTTTGTTTGACACAATTTCAAAAATGCATCTGAATTTGATATCGAGTGGACAACCCACCTATTGGCCTACTGATCGACAAAAAATACCTGATGTTATCGATTTTGGCGTGATTAAGGGTATTCCGAGAGAAACGATTAAAGCTGAAGCGTAACTTGAATTATCCTCAGATCATTCACCCACTATCGTCTATATATGGGACAAACAAAACATCATATCAACAACGACTAGCACAAGCATTAATTGGTCGAAATATAGAAAGTATCTTAGTACTCATTGTTCGGAAAACATCCCGCTAAGAACACCTGAAGACGTAGAACGCAGTCTTATTGATTTTGGCCAAAACCTCAAATCAGCTGCCCAACATTCAACAATAACCCGACAATTAGCTAGATACAATCAAATTTATTCTGCAGATATCGAACGGCTCTTGGCTGAAAAAAGCAAAATTCGTAGAGAATGGCAATCACAGAGATCTCCTCAACTCAAAAGCAGACTTAAAGAATGCACGAACCGGCTAAGAGATATGCTGGAATCTCGAAGAGTAGCATCCCTGAAAAGCTATTTGGGAGACCTAGACGCAACTCCTCAATCAGATTATTTGTTATGGCGTGCCTGTAGAAACCTTAAAAGGCCAGTCTTACGTAAGCCTCCCTTGCGAACTTCAGCTGGAGGCTGGGCAAGGAGTGATACCGAAAAAGGAAATTTATTTGCTGGACATTTGAAAAAGGTTTTTACCCCAAATATATCGACCGATATAGTTGAGTTGCCAGTTGTCGAGGCTAGTGCTGCAGCCCCGATAAGATTTGAATTTGGTGATCTTGAAAAGGCAATAACGGATTTAAACACCAAAAAAGCCCCTGGCGTTGATAAAACCAGTAACAAGATGTTAATTGAGTTGCCCCGTGTAGATCGCAGAATCGTTCTTTTTATTTTTAATGCCATTTTACGTCTTGAGTACTTTCCCACAGAGTGGAAGGTGTCCTTGGTTACCAAGATTCCTAAACCAGGAAAAGACCACACCAAAATTGAATCATACAGACCAATAAGCCTTTTGTCAAATATGTCAAAACTGTTTGAGAGGATGTTAATAACTAAGCTTAACCCTATTCTAAGCGACAAAGGATGTATTCCAAACCATCAATTCGGCTTCAGGAAAAAACATAGTACGATCGAACAGACTCACAGGTTAGTCAATGTTGTTAAGAAGACTTTTGAAGAGAGAAAATACTGCTCTGCGCTTTTCATCGACGTTTCTCAAGCATTTGATAAGGTATGGCATGAAGGCCTAATATATAAGCTAAAACTGAACTTCCCGTAAACCTATATAAGCTGCTAGATAGTTATTTAACCGAACGAAAATTTATTGTTAAAGAAGGAGATTTTTTGAGCTCACCCCAGCCAATCGAAGCCGGAGTTCCCCAAGGTAGTATATTGGGGCCCTTTTTATACTTATTGTATACTTCAGACATGCCAACTAGTAACCGAGTTCACACATCGACATTTGCTGACGACACAGATTTTTTGAGCATTCACGAAAGACCCGAAGTAGCATCACGATATTTAAAAGACCACATATTTAATTTAGAAAAATGGTTGAAGAAATGGAGAATAAAAGTTAATGAACAAAAATGTACTCACATAACCTTCACACTGCGTAGAGAATCTTGCCCCCCTATTCGGATAAATAACCAAACGATACCTCAGCTTTCAGACGTCAAATATCTCGGCATACATCTTGACCGACGCCTTACATGGAAACGCCACATAGAAACAAAGTTAACACAAATGAAGTTAAAAGCAGTCCAACTAAACTGGCTTATTGGCAGAAATTCTACTCTAGCTCTAGATTGCAAACTTTTATTATACAAGTCAATTCTAAAACCAATATGGTGTTATGGCATTCAATTATGGGGCACTGCCTCAGCTACCAACGTAGATAAAATTCAAAGGCGCCAAAATAAGATTCTTCGTATAATTACATCTGCTCCTTGGTATATAAAAAAACTCGAACATCCATAAAGATCTAAACGTGCCATCAGTTAAAGCAGAAATAACGAAACTTGCCATAAGGTAATTAAAGAAGCTTGAAACTCATCCGAATCCACTGGCCCATAACATACTAAATGAACCTGGTTACATTCGACTAAGAAGGAGGGACACTGCTTCTCTCATCTGTACATCAATTACATTAACCGTGAAACATAAATTTTTTTTGTCCAGCACTGGTTGGACTTAACAAGTATATTTTTAGACTTAAGATATGAGTAATTATTGATAGTTCAATTATATTGAAGATACAATAAATAAAAATTGCGAAAAAAAAAAAAAAATTTTTTGCTTTAGGAATTTGAAGAAGGAAAGATTTATGTTTTGAGCGGTCCATTGTTCAGCCTTGTTTGAAATAATTTTAAGAAATTCTGCTAAAATAACTGCAAAAACTTCTCAATCATTGTCACAATTTATATTTTTAAATTGAAATTTTCTTCATTTCCTCAATAATTTTTCAGAAGTCTATAAATCAAATTTAACAAAATTTCTTAATTTTTACAGAATTTTATTAATTTTTTTTAAATAATGAATTTTAAATTTTACGAAATTTCTTAACTTCAACATGTTTTTAATAAAAATCAAAAGAAAATAGAAAAATAAATCTAATTAAAAACTTATTTTAGAAATATAAATTTAACTCATTTTACTGTTGTTTTTACTACTGTGTTAACAAAATTTTTATTAATTTAACATTTAATTTAATTTTAATATTTATAAGGTTTTTTTTCAAATCAACAGGCTTTATTAAAAACTGTTGATTAGTTTATAAAATAAAAATAAAAATTAAGTTGAATGAATTATTTTTTTCGTTGATATTATCTACGAAATTTGGTTTAGTGTAGGGAAGTACATTATTCCAAATACTTGAAACTCTTACAAAAACCGATCTGCTCATAAGCAAAGAAGAGTGATCTGGGACAATTCGCAAAATTTGTTCTAGTAGAAGTTTTATTTCTGTAAAAGATACATAGGTTTGTTATATTTAATTATAAAATTGCAAAATAACCTGTTGATCAATAACTAATAATTTTAGTTAATTTACCTATATATTTTATTTAATTTAACAAAATTTTTATTTAAAATACTAACTCTGCCCGCCACCTCGTGGGCGTCCTTATAATATTTTGCTCGATTTTGCTTTGAAAATATTCCACACCTATTGTAAGACTTTCATTTATAGAGTAGCACCTATAAAATAAAAATGCAGCTAAACTAAGAAGAAAATAATAATAACAGAATTTTATATCCACACCCAAGTCGTAGTATTCTTACCAAATTATAAAAATTAACGCTAAGTCACAAAAATAAATAGCTAAGTATGTATGTATATATTTCACAAAATAACAAAAATATACAACACGTACGCGACTTAAAACAAAAATTTTATTCAATTTTCTATGTGGCAGTAAGTAATTTATATTTTGTCAGTGCCATCTGTATTTAAACATAAAAAATTAAAGGTCCCGTGTCGGGCTAAGTAGTTAAAACGATCTGTGTTTTAAAATATACAATACTTTCATACCGTAAAAACGTACTTTCAGTCTTTTTCCTCCACTTTCTCTTGGAAATAGGATATTTTTTCGGAAAAAAGTATCCTATATTGGGATCAAGATACTTAGGTACCTCATAAATGGATTTTAGCATCGAATTTTGTTAAAATCCATCCAGTAGTTTTTACGTGATGCGAGCGTAAGTATTTAATAACGAAAAGAAAACAGCCACACTGAAAAAATTTCTTCAATATAAAGAATTTACTAAAGTTATTGTTTTTAACGAAAAAAAATATTTAGATTTGACTTCTGTGCTGTTTATGTAACCCAATTGAAAAAATCGTCTAGGAAATTTGTAAGAAAAGCACTCAATTTTTTGAGTTATTAATATACAAATTTTCTAGACGTTTTGTTCAATTGGGTTACATAAACAGCACATTAATATTGTTATATATAATAACCTTCTTTTCTTTAATACCACACCCCAATTCATTTTCTATATTCAAAATATTTTATTATATACAAAATTGTTTTTAGTATTAAAAATATTTAAGTATTTTCCAAGTATTTCGGCTAAAGTATTAAGAAAAACAAAAACCTCGATGTAAATGACCATTTATAGCTAACTAAATAAGAAAGCATTAACTTATTATATACATACAATGCACATGTGATCATGTCGTGTAAATATATATTTTTTAACTTAAGCTTGCAAATAACCACTTGCCATAGAATAGTCCACGTACTACACGAATAAAATGCCAAATTTTATAGTAAATAGGAAATGAAATGCCAGTGACATACAGTAAAAAGTTTGAAAATAAATAAGTAGATAAACCCCGTTTCCCGTTAAAAGCTACTTATATAAAAAATAAGAAGGTTATAAAAATGCTTTTTTATGTTGTGCACTAACAATTTCATTTAACGAAAATTAAAAAAAAAAATCACTTTATTCAAGTGTACATAAAAAATGAAATCATTGTGACAACACATTAGTTTCTATGTAACACTTTTTATTTGTCAACAATGGCCTCTTAATTCTATAACTATATATTCGTGCTTTTGGAACTATAAATAAATTAAAGCACATTATTAAAAGCAGCATTTAAAAATGGCAATTGCTGTGTTTTAAGAATACTACAACTTGTATGATGTTCAATCTTCATCACTTTCTGTTATAGTTTTCTCGAAGTTACAAAAAAAAAATTGATTTAGATCGATAATTTCACTTAGGACAATTACAATATGAAGTACCTGTTACAACGTAAAATAACTGTAGAGGAGCCGCATAAGCGTCCAGGACCTGTCCAGTGTCTAAATTGTCAAGAATATGGTCATTCTAGGGCTTACTGTAAGTTGCCTCCGGTTTGCGTTGTATGTGGCGAGCTACATTGTTCTGCCCAATGCGACAAGCAAGCGATGACTCGAAAGTTAAAAAATGTAGCAATTGCGGTGGAAACCACACTGCTAACTACAGAGACTGACCAGTTTTTTCCATGGTAAGGAAAACCACTTAAAATCGAAATACTCCTACTAAGCACCAACAATATCGAGCAAATGCTCATTATCCTCAGTTAGCCCAACCAACAACACAACATGTTTCATACGCAGATATGGTAAAAACCAATCATACTTAAGCACATAAAGCGACACCGACAACTAATTCTACTCCTGATTTGCAATCGCATCCTAAAGAAAAAACACCATCTGGTAATTTTAATCGTCACGAAGCAAGCATCGAGACATTAGTGCATTCGATAAACAGTTTTATTAGCTCAATGAGCAGCTTGATGCAAGAAATGGTACGCAAGCAATCTACTATGTTACTCGAGTACTTCCTTAAGAAGGAACAAATTGATGTCATGCTGGTTGCAGAGACTCACTTAACAACAAATAGCTTTTTTAAAATAAATGGCTATATCTTATATGACACCAAAGACCCCCGTGCAGAGCATGTGGTGGTTCAGCAATACTAATAAAGGCTCGAATCAAACATTATTTACTGTGTGATTTTTGGAAAGATTACCTACAAGGAACAAACATCTGCATTGAAGAATTTCATCAAAACTTAGTTATTTCTTCGATTTATTCACCTTCTAGGTTTCAAATATCAGAGAGTCAATACAGCGATTTCTTCAAATCCCTAGGTCCCTGTTTCATAGCATCAGGCGACTACACCACTAAACATACGTTTTGGGGATCACGCCTAATAACTCCAAGAGGTCGTGTTTTGTTTGACACAATTTTAAAAATGCGTCTGAATGTGATATCGAGTGGACAATCCACCTATTGGCCTACTGATCGACAAAAAATTTGATTTTGGTGTGATTAAGGGTATTCCGAGAGAAACGATTAATGCAGAAGCGTCACTTGAATTATCCTCAGATCATTCACCCACTATCGTCTATATATGGGATAAAGAAAACATCATATCACCAATGACTATCACAAGCATTAATTGGTTGAAATATTGAAAGTATCTTAGTACTCATTGTTCGGAAAACATCCCGCTAAGAACCCCTGAAGACGTAGAGCGGAGTCTTATTGATTTTGACCAAAACCTCAAATCAGCTTGCCAACATTCAATAATTATCCGACAATAAGCTAGATACAATCAAATTTATTCTGCAGATATCGAACGGCTCTTGGCTGAAAAAAGGAAAATCAACTCAAAAGCAGACTTAAAAGCAGACTTAAAGAATGCACGAACCGGCTAAGAGATAAAAAAACCCCTGGCGTTGATAAAACCAGTAACAAGATGTTGAGTTGCCCCGTGTAGATCGCAGAATCGTTCTTTTTATTTTTAATGCCATTTTACGTCTTGAGTACTTTCCCACAGAGTGGAAGGTGTCCTTGGTTACCATGATTCCTAAACCAGGAAAAGACCCAACAAAAATTGAATCATACAGACCTATAAGCCTTTTGTCAAATATCTCAAAGCTGTTTGAGAGGATGTTAATAACTAAGCTCAACCGTATTCTAAGCGACAAAGGATGTATTCCAAACCATCAATTCGGCTTCAGGAAAAAACATAGTACGATCGAACAAACTCACAGGTTAGTCAATGTTGTTAAGAAGAAATTTGAAGAGAGAAAATACTGCTCTGCGCTTTTTATCGACGTTTCTCAAGCATTCGATAAGGTATGGCATGAAGGGCTAATATATAAGCTAAAACAAGGTAGTATATTGGGGCCCTTTTTATATTTATTGTATACTTCAGACATGCCAACTAGTAACCGAGTTCACATATCGACATTTGCTGACGACACGGCTTTTTTGAGCATTCACGAAAGACCCGAAGTATCATCACGATAATTACAAGACCACATATCCAATTTAGAAAAATGGTTGAAGAAATGGAGAATAAAAGTGAATGAAAAATGTACTCACATAACTTTCACACTCATAGAGAATCAATTATATTGAAGATACAATTAAAAATTAATTCATGTGAAAAAAATATGTTAAGACATTTTTTAAATAGAGTTTTATACCTGTAATTATTCTTGATGATTCACCGAATTTCTCGAAGCTATGCCGTTTGCAGCTGCTGTGGACGCTTATTTGCAGTTTTAGATACTAAATAAATATGTCATACAATTGGTTTTAAATAAAAAAAAATTCTTTAATATTGCTAGCGGCATGTTTTTTTCCACTAACTTACCATACATACTTTGCATTAGCCAAAACTATCTTTAAGTGTTGAAATGTGATTTTTCTTTTCATAAAGATGTGGAAATAACGCCCAAATTCAATCGAAAAATTTTGGCCGTCAATAATAGCGGTATCAAAATCAGAACCAAGTTCTCACTTGGTACAGTACAATTGCAATAATAGGTATTGAATCTCATTTTGATAGGTATTTCATCCCAATTATTTTTTTAAGTTTTTTTATCCACATCTTTTAAGTTAATTTATGGTCTGGTGCTTTATCCCGGTGTTACCCTCACTGTCTGTTCGCTAACATAAATTGGGAAATTATCGATTATTGAAATTCTATTATATATGTTATCGTTATCCTTTCTTAGAAGTTTGGATCTCTAAATTTGTTTCCAAGCGGTATACAAGTAATTTACTTAAAATAAGTCATTTTTAATTTGTTAAAGTTAATTGTAGACCGTCGTTGTAATATTTAAGAAGTTTGCTCTTAGTTTCCAAACGAAAAAGTTAGTATTTGTATTTTAAATGTTGTTTTTAATTATAAGTGTTTTAATGTTATTTCAGGAATTTTAATGTAAAGTAAAATAAAGAATTCTTACATTTTCATATATGAAGACTCCTTCCTTACTAAACTTTTATACTTTAAAGTCCATGTACAAACATGGACTGATGCACTACTGTGAGCCTAAATTGATGCTAAATCTTACTTAAAACACAGAAAAAAATAATTCTTATATCCCATGAATTTTTTCATAAATATAAATCGAACGTGACTATTTTTTTTAATTCTATTTTCATTCAGTTTATGAACATCGTAATAAAAAATATGAATTATTCATAAAGTGTGTTTTTAAAATATTTGTCTAAAATATACATACATAAATATGAATATATTAATAAAAATTAGGAACATTTTTATATGCTACATACATACATATATACGTACTTATTATTAGTTTACTGTTTATCTTAACAGATAAACTGTAATCTTCCCTGATTCTAAATATCAGTTAAGTCCCGGATTACATTATGCAACTTTTGTCGCAGCAATCTTTTTCGTTTCTTCTCTAATATTGCGTTTGTGTTTATATCGTGCAATATATATTATGTATTGTATATATTTTTTTACATTTTAAACTTCGAAATTAAAACTACGAATGAGAGAACAAAACAAATTTCAAGAGTATATGCATGCGTTTACCCTTTTTAAATCATCTCTCGCCTACTAATGAAGAATTGCAGCGACAAAAGTGGCATAATGTAATCCGGGAATAAAGCATGTTTCAAAATTACTGTTACTTAGAGAATTCCTTGCATGCCCATACATACATATGTATGTATATACATACATAAATACATGCTTACATACATAAATACATACATACATATTTACATAAGTGTGTTTGTGCAAAACTATACAATTAATATTTGCGCTTTATTGCACTTATCTTGAAGACGTATTACTTACCTTTTCTTCATAACGACAAAATCTCATTTGAAGACAGTTTTTAAAATTTAAATTTTCTTTTTTTCTTTCTCAAAATATTTTAATAATTTTTTTACAATTTTCATCCAGCAACTTTAATTTTTTATTTTATTATCAAATAAAATAAAAATGAAAATCACAAATAATTAATAATTCATATTTTGTATTAACGAAATCAAGCTATATTTATCTCAAGCTATATTTATCTGATTTAGTAGTTCTACATGTCAAAAGTTGTATGTGTTTAAAAATTTTATAGTTCAGAAGTAAGAAAGCAATAAAACACGTACACGCCTTCTCAATTTTCTTCTATGTTTTTTGACATTTCGAACTACGAAGCAACAACAAAATGCCATGTTGTTCTTGTATTGTTGTATTTGTTATAGGGACGCCACTACCTAGTAAGATAAATATACCTTGAACGAAATGCTATGAAATCAGAGTATATTATTTATGATAAATTTTTGTCTGTGTACTGAAGGAAGTATAAAAACGTTTACTGAAGTATTAAGAACCCTTTTTCTTACTAATACGTAAAGATACACTTTTAAGCTGCAAGTTTTTTTAAGCATATGAGCAAAATTTTGAAAACTTAAAAGTTTTCCTACTTTTAAAATTCCATTCATTCCAAAAGTGTTTATCAATCAAAGTCAATATATCTTGTAAAAATACCTTTCATTTGCGATTAGAAACCAGAAGTCAAAAACCTTCTACACAAGAGAGATTAACGCAACAAACCAAAAATGAAACTTTTTGATTTCAATTCAAATCGAAAACCATGGATAAATTTACTACATAAGCATGGAAGCGTTCAACAAAATAAAAAAAAACAGACCAAATTTGAAATTAATATTTTTTTGTGCTTAAGGCGATTGTAAACTTAACAAATAACTATGAAAATGTAACATTGTAAGTAGTTCTTGCTCTCTATACATGATGGCAGGTATTTTGGTTTTTACTTGCATGTTTATTTTTATTACATTTTTTTGTGAGGATTTGGATAAAAACTACTTTATTCCTATTTCTCTTGTATTTTTAATTTTTTTCTTTTGTTTTGTGAAGATCAAGAAAAACTTAATAAAAATTTACTTTTTTGTTAAGAAATTACTAAAGTTTTGATAACATTTTAAATGCGAAAATATCATTCTCGTTTTCTTTTCATATTATTCGCAATCTTTTTGAATGTTTTCGCTATTATTTACTAAGAAGAAAGGAAATTTTATTTAAGAAAAGTCGCTTAAGAAGAAAGACTTAAAAGGAAATTAATGCATAATAAATATGTTAAGAATAACAATTGGATTTAACTTTTGTGTAGATGCAATTTCAACGGAAAATAAAAAATACAATACATTTCGAAAATAAAAAAGCAGTTAATTAATGCAAACTTTTTAATTTAAGGAGGATGCAAAGTTTTATAATGGAAATTAATAAAGGCCAACCACAATTTCATTTAAATCATTTACTCTAAAAATACGAAATATTAAGATACAATAGCAAATGGCAGAGGAAGGCAACGTCAATTATTGTAGGACAAAAAAAGTTTTAATTGTTTAATATTTGTTATTGACAATAACAAAATTTGTATAAATTCGTCTGAAATTACCAGCTAATAAGTTTATGTAAGAAAGAAATTGCAAACGGTTTAATTAAAAAAACTTATTTAAGTATTAAATACATCTGAGAAAATTTCTTCACTCAAAAACATTTCTTGTTAATAATAATTTGTTTAAATACAAAAAATTGGGGTGAAATATTAAATAGTCTCCGAAAGTACAAATTAAAAAATGTTGAACACACATGTTAACGAATAATAGCACACTAAAAAGGCAACATAGCAACAATGTATAAAAAACGTTTGCGATGTTTTTGGCGGTTTCACTAAAAATTGTACATCAAGTCAGTGTTGCCATACAACACTTAGTTTCTGAAAAATGCTACGGGTTTGCCTTACCCGCAGTTACTCTATGTGAATATAGCCAAAGCTCTTAATTTACATATTTACAGATAAAAGCATTGCAAACATTGAAAATATAAATAGATAGATGGAGCACACCCTCAACCCACACAGAGCCAAAAATGCCAATAGAATCAAAAATATTTTCTCTATGAAATGTTTTTAGGTTAAGTGGTATACCAGCAGAAATAAAAGAATTTATTTCCAAAGGGAGTCCTTATCATATCCATGTGGAAAAACTTTTTAATTTTATCAAGAAGGGAATTCTATTAAATCAATAAGAAAACTTGTTATTCACATATTTTTAGTCAATTTTGACAAAAAAAAAAAAAAAAAACAATCCATAGAAAAAAACTTTTTTATTCTATTAGGATTTCTTCTGAATTGTATAAAAAAGGGATGTCTTATTAATTTCATTAGGCTACCTAATTGATTTTTCAAAGAGGTTTTTCTGATTGATTTCATTAGTTTCCTATATGATAATTTGTAAATAATCTTTTTAATTTTTGTAATAAGGATATCTTCTTGATTATATTATAATCATCATAGAAACTGTTTGTTAAAATATAAAACATACATTTGGTGTAGTGGTAAAGTGCGTGCCTACAAAACGAAGCACACCAGTTTGATCCCTGGCAGAGGACGAGACGAACAAATTTTCACCATGGTGTTTCGGGTTTTAAAAATTAAGTGGCTTCAAGCACCTCTAGACAATCCACCAGAGGGAATCCCTGAACTTCCTCCCCCTGGAAAAATAGAGGATAATATGAAGGCAAAATATCAGGCAGCCGCCGCTCCACTAGAAAAAGGAAAGGTAGAAAGATATCAAAGATTGATTAGCACAAGAAATGTTGTTTTCTCTTTTATTTTTATAATTTTTTTTACTAAATTATTTTATCTATATGTAAATTTACAAATAACATAAAAAAAGAAAACCCAGAAAAATTAAGGATGAAAAACAATATTTACACAGAAACACTTCCGTAATTTTGTTGTCTTGTTTTCTTTTGTTTTTCATACTAAGATAATATTAAAAAAATTTAATGCATATGGAATTGTAAGACAATCAGTAATTTTCAAAGCTACCATTGTCTTTAATCACAGCTTGCACACACGCTTTGATGGAATAAATTGAATTTTGCACCCAATCCGTTAAATTTTTGTTCTATTCCTCCAAAATCACAGCTTTTAACTCATCTTGGCTTTTGTAACGTCTCTTAGTTTTTTTAAGATAATATCATAAATTGTCAACTAGATAAATCAGTCAGGACCTTGAGCACTAGTATACAGTACTTTTCCACAGATTTAGAATATATCATCCTGATAAAACTTGACATTCGTCTTTCTATCAGTATAAGTTCTATCCTTATTGACCCTGAAAATTGTATGATCAGTTAATATAGTCAGGTACTTATTCGCAAATAAATTACTCCAACTCCCTTACTAGATATGGATCTACAAATTATTACAGAATGTTTTCCAAAATTTCCTGCTGGAATTTTGTTCCGACTTTCTAACGCTTTATTGCACCAACCGTTATGGAAATGAAACATTTTGATCTTTTCGTAAAATATAAAGTCATCCCATTAATCGACAGGAACAGGAAATATGCGTTAAAGCCAGGATCCTTCGAGCTACATTTGATGAAAATCCGCTCACTGGAAGACTTGCCAATTGAATTAGATCAGTCAATTTTATTTTAGCAGGCATTTCAAATTCTCGTTATTTTCCGTTTTTAACACGTTTTTTCAGGAAATCTAATCAAAAATTTCAATTAAACATATCATTGTCACTCGACTTTCGAAACAAATTATGGGTTGTAAAATAAAATTATCAGTAATATAAAAACAAGAAAAAGTGCTATATTCGGACGTGCCGAATCTTCTATACCCTTCACAACGATGATTTTATTTATACAGACATGTACACAATTATCCATATTGTTGATTCTTTACTTAAATAAAGTGTATGAGTAAAAATCATTATTCATGCTTTAAAGAAATAGAAGACATATGAAAACAAATTCCGTTGGCTACAATTGTCGCCGTGTTGTCAGCTACTTAATGACATTGAAGACGACAGCTACATCGTCAACTCTGACGTTGTTGTAGAAATACTTATTTTGCTTTTATAAAATTAGATAACTTTTTCAAAAAATTATAAATATTTCCTCCAAAACTTTTCGTTTTTATATGAATTTGTAATTTACAATTTTGTGACATTTTCTTTTGTTGAATAAAATAGAAATTAAATAAGTTGACGACAGCCACAACGGTGGTCGTGAAGCCATGTAGGTTTGCTGGCTTCAAAATAATCGTTTACCTATAAACGTGTGTATTTTATTTTTGACAGTTTGTAGTCGGTATTCTGATGATTTCTATGTGTTTAATGCACCTAGGTTTTAAAACAGAAATATCATCTATTTAAAAATCAAACCCATTTAAAAAAATCAAACGAATTTAAAAAAATATATTAGTCTATATACAAACATACAAACATATGTATGTATATTCTTAATATTACAAATATGTTATGTTACACTCATGATTTTCATTTTCAGAGAAATATTGAAATTTTTGTTTTAATTTTTCGAAAATTGTTTATAAAATTTTTTGTAAAAATATTTTTTTTAAAATTTTTTGTAAAATTTTATTCGAAAATTTTTTGGAAAATTTAAAAAATTTTTTTGTCGAATATTTTTTCTGTAAAATATCTTTTTGAATATGTTTTGTAAATTTGAAATTTTTTTAAAAAATTTGAAAAAATTTTTTAAAGATTTTATTGAAATTTTTCTGTTAAATTTAGGACTTTTCTGCAATCTATATTGAGTTAGGATGGTCAAACTAAAGCAAAAAAAAATGCTTACAAAAAAAAAATTTTCTCATATTGAGCCTCCATGTGCCCTTTAACTGCTCCTATTTACCAGTGGGTCCATTGGCTACCTCCAATGCAATTGGCTATTGCATTCTATAAAGGTATCTAATACAAACCAAAGCAGAAAACCCCTACCAATCTAAAAACAAACAAAAATTGACCCTCGCAGGCGGTTATTAATACCCCGAGATCTGTATGCACTCTTTGCGATCTACCTGTCGCAGGCTAATATTTATTTAACAAAAAAAAGGGAAAAGAAAAGAGAATCATTAAAAAAAAACGTGAAAAAAATAAAGGTGGGCGTGGTTTTTGGCCCGCAGCCTCCAAAGTAAAGATCAGATGTTGCTAAATTACAATAACAAAATTTTCGAAACTATGCCTGACAGATTGGTGTGCTTAAATTTTTTGTATCTCTTCTGGTGCCTTGGCAAATGACATTACAACACTAACACGGACAGACGGACATCGCTTAATCAACTTCTATCGCTTAATCAACTTCTATATGTATAAGGATCCAGAATATATATACTTTATGGGGTCGGAAATGAATATTGTAGAAATTACACATGGAATGACAAACTTATATATTATACCCTTTCCACCTGTGGTGAAGGATATAATAAAAGCAAAAGCAAAAATTGCAAAACCATTTTCTTGACAACTCAATTTTAATGTTTCTTTAGTATTCTTCCTTTTTTAGGGTTCCCTACCCAAAGGGTAAAAACGTAACCCTATTATTTTCGCTACAATGTTTTTCCGTCCGTCTGTCAGCGCCTTTTATCTCTGCAACAATAATACGTAGACTCTAGAAATATCACAGAAGATGTAGAACTGTTGCCGCTATAGCAACAAATACTATAATTTATAGGGTGTTTCGATAGAGACGTGTTATTCACGTATATGTGTTTTTTTCTTGAACTGTATGAGTTATACACGTAAAATTTAGAAACAGTAATTAAAACTTAGTTCGCTATAAAACAAGTATTAAAAATAAACCTAAAAATTAAAGGATGTTCCGATAGTGACGTGATTAACATGTGTATCGCCTTATTTTTTGAACCGTAATAGGTAGACTCTTCCAATTTGTACAGTAGATGTGTTGTCACAGCCGCTAAGACAATTACTAAAAAATTAAAGGGTGTTTCCACAGTGATTTTTTCACGTATTAGTGAGTTATTTTTTTTAATTTTAATAGTTTGACTCTTGATATACTCATAGAAAGATAATTGCCATGGACGCTATAATAAATAACAAAATTAAAGGGTATTCCGACAGAGAGATGATTTGTACGTAAATAGCCTTAATTTTCAACTGTAATAGGTAGACTCTTGAAATGTTTATAATAGATGTTGTATTTCGGCCGTTGTAACAATTACTAATAACTAAAGGATATTCCAATAATGTGGCAATTTTTGCGAATATGACTATGAATTTTAAAATTAAAGGGTGCCCCATAAGACATGAACAAATTAACAACTTGAATTTTTAAAGTTGTACTAAACATGGTACGGAACCCTACGTGTGTGAGTCTAACTCGCACTTGACTGATTTATTAATTATAATTGCAGCTTTTTTTGATTTTGTTTGTTAGTTAATATATAGACAAAATGGAATTAATAAAAAACATTAACTTAAACATTAAAACGACACTATATCTTTATGAAAGCCAAAAAAAAAAATACTGTATACATATATATTTGGAATAAATATCCAGCCAGTGCTAGATAAATGTGTTAGTTTCACGGTTGTTGCTATATTTAGCGGGAACCTTCTGATATATGTACGTCAAGAAACGAAATATCCCTTCTTTTTAGTCGAATGCAACCAGGTGCATTTGGTATGTTATGTGCAGAATATTCAAATGCATTATAAGCTTCTTCACATACGTTACTGCATTGTGGATATTCGAGTTTTTTTTATATACCAGGGAAGAATTGTGATCAATTTTATTTTGGCGTCTTTAATTTTTTTCTACTTTGCTAGCTAAGAGAGTGTGCCACAATTGGAATAGATAACACCAAATTGACTTGACTGAGAGTAGAGTTTCTGTCAATAGGCCAGTTTGGTTGAAGTGAGTTTAACTTTGTTTGTAATAACTTTAATTCTATGTGGCTTTTCCAAGTAAGGCGCCGATTAAGATGTATGTCGAGATACTTGACGTCTGAGAGCTAAGGGTATCATTTAGTTATTTATGCGAAAATGCTGTATGAAAGCTAAATGATTACATTTTTGTATATTGTCCATACAGTTATTATTTTCATTTATTTTAAGTGGGAAATTCGGTTATAACCAAAATAAAACTAAGTATGTACATATGTTACAGCTTTATTTGACAGTTTTAGAAAAAAAATCTTAATAACAATATTTGTTTGAAAAAATCATATGTATAAATTATACTATAAAAAACGTGTAAAATAAATATTTAGTGCTCCCAACCGCAGTCACATATTCATATTATCTGGTAAGTAATTCAAGTACCGTAGGATAATAGCTATGTCAAAAATAATAGAAACAAAATTACGCCAATCTTCCAGTTCAATTGTGATTTTAATTGTAATTGAAGCTTGGCGAACCTTAGGGTGGGAAAACTACGTCAACTAACATTTCATAATATTGTTTCTACATCCTTGCTTAGGTCCATATATTTAAGTTGCCTTATTACAAATAAATAGTAGCATATGTACATTCATATGTACCAAACGTGCCGCCCGTTGCATTACCTCCTTGTTGTTAAGGAATATTAAGCATTTTAGTAAAAAGCTATTGGAACTTATTTTTCTATCCAACCGGAATGGTTAGTAGCAGGGACTGTAATCCCTGTAACAGTTGTTTGTCTGTTCCTCTATGACGTTTTTGGCACTGTCGTTTATGGCACTTTGAATATATTACCCATATTTACTCTTTTTACTCTTAGAATACCTTTAACAGGAACATTTTTTCTTCTACCTTTATCGTACAAATTTTCCTTTCTAATGTGGGTCATAGAATTTGGAACGTTTTGCATCTGACGTCCTTCTGATTATTTGCCACAAGATTCATCAAAAGTACTCGCTTTAATATCAGTTTGGTTTGGTGAAAAAAAAGTGCAACAATTTTCGACTAGATTCCACTCTTAAGTCTTTTCAAATAGTCATGTATTAGAGGGAAAATAGGATTAAAAGATAACATTAAAATAATGTCATGTAATTTTTTCGTACCTCTTCTTTACTAGTTGCAAAACATGGTTAAGATGGTGCTTTATGCATAACTATTTTTCAGTGATAGCTAGGATATTTTGAAAATGCACCTCTTAAAATTCCTTACAATTTGGTTCGGTACTTCAAGGGAAAGCTGAGTGGTTTACAATTCGCAATTTTTTTATTTGTTATATATTTTTTATAATTTCTTCTTTTTAGTTAACCTCCTTATTGTGGTTTTCGGTTCATAAGTTGATGATGAATGCTGGTAAAAATATCTTTAACTTATAAATTAAAAGATTATTGCTTTACGATTAAGAAATGTGTATTTATGTATTTATTTTTATGTAAAATATAAAAAATAGTAAAAATAAAGGAAATGTCGTTTATTTTTCGAAACTTGTAGTTTAATTCTTTGCAGTTAAAAAAACAGAAACAACGGAAGAATCGATTATTTTTACGGAATTTCAGGTTAAATTTTTTCACAGTTAAAAAAATAAAATCAACAGAAATATCATTTATTTTTACGGAATATTTAGTTGATTTTTATGTTGTTAAAATACAGGAAAAAAAACATTTGTTTTTACGGATTTTATCAGTAAATTTTTTAGCATTTCAAATTAACAAAATCTTTAAGTTTATTTAAATGAATAATGAGTAGACCGGTTTTTAACTAGGTTTTTTTTTTATTTTAAATTACATTTTCAGTTATTTTAACTCAAATAATATTTTGAGTGTGGTCTTGTAAATATTCAGAAGCTACTTCCTCGCTTTCATGAATACCTAAAATACTTTGAGAATTTACCTGCAAATTGAATTTTACTTACAAAACTTACGATTTTACTTTAATCCAACTTCTTGCATACTCGTGTATTCAACTTTTCGTCTATGAAACATATAGGTTATGTTGCATATAAACCACTTGGTTTCAATAAACAAGAATGCCATCAAGGTCATAACTTATAAATAATTTTATTTATTTATTTCAAGCCACTTCCTTTGCGCTTCAGGTTCAAATATATATTCTCTTAATATGATTTTTTCCTTTATGTTTATATTTTTATAACTATTTTGAAGCTTCCGTATATTAACACGAACTTAAGTTAGTCATTGAAAGTCTGACTGACTACTAATACATCCAAGTATTTTTTAATGCTATATTTTTTGTTTATTGTGAATTTAAAAAACTATATGTACTCTGTTTTTTTAAGTTTGCTTTTCATATTTTCTGGCAAAAAAAAATTTAGTTGGGATCAGAGTACACTGTAAGTATAAGAATACAAAGATAAAAAAAATTTTAATGAAAATTGAAATTTGTTACTTTTACAACTTAACTTGTATTTACCCAAGGATATGCAACACAATGTAACAACAACAGAGAACATGCCACTATGAAAATAACAACATAATGCACTACAAATTTGCCTCGTTAATGGCAAACCTTGTAAAAAACGAATGTTACAAAAATTTTAAATGAAATATTTTGCAGTTTAAAATTTTTGAAAAGCTTTTATTTTTTCGAATTTCATAAAATTTTGCAATGCAATAATAAATTATATTTTAACCTAATTTGAGCCTAATTACAAAATCTTTTATTCCTAACTAGCCGGAATTGTATTTTCAAAATTTTATAATTCTATAAAATTAACATCTCCTAAATTTAAAACCGTTTTGAAAAAAAAAATTACATATACTTATTTTATATCACTGTAAAAATGAAAATGTATATAAGTAGTGACTAGTATAGACTTAATTAATTTTGAATCCATAAGTTATTTTAACTTGTTCAATAATTTAAAGTGAGTTTTGAGTTAAATTATTCAGTTGATTTTGCGCAAACGAAATTTTTTGAGTCCAAAGATTTTTTTGATAGCTAAATAACTGCCCTTAACGACGAATTTTTTCATATAAAAATCTTTCTCTGTGGACTAGCACCCACATGTAATTCTTATGTATTTTTTTTCCGATTTTATCATTAGATAATTGAGCGCATCTTGTTACGATTGAGCTCATCATTGCCCAATCAAAGTAATGTTGTGTAATAAAAGAGTTTATGCAAAGGAATGCAGAAAAATGGTAAAAAGACAGTTGTTAATTAGAAAATTAGTCACTTAAAAGCTAAAAGTCACAGCTAAGTCACACCTAGAGAGGGCAATTGAAAAAAGCGGTACGGTAGACGGACCTGGAGCCTTCGTTTGGATAATGATCTTCAGCGTTTGAACAACTAACTAATTGCTTGTCAAAAAATAAAAAATGGTTTTCCTGTCGCAACTTTGCATTATAAATTTTCTGTCTGAAAATTTTCCATTGTGCAACTTATTTTGGCTTTTAACTCTTCCTTAATTGATACCTTGTGTTGCGTACGTGATATGCATTGCCTCAGGTATAAAATATTTGGTTGGATCTCAACAATTGCGGCGGCCATATTGTCAAAGTCTGTTACCATGGGTATACAAATTATTACTTCATTAAAATCGGTTGAGATATTTGCGGTAATTAACCTGCTCGAACTCAGCAAAGCGTGTTTTTATACATAAATTGTTTTTTCTTATATTGTTTCCCTACAAATCTCACGTTTTTACGTTTTCTTTCCTATAGTTTCGAATTTTAAAACAGTCACTGGCATGTAGATGCAGATCTATTTGTGTTTAAAATTTGATAAAATGTTTTAATACCTGCAATTACCCTATCATTGGGATCTAGTTTTAAAAACAGGCGACTTCTAGATAAGAACCAATATGTATAAGATATATTGGGCTGTGTACAGGTGTCGATCGCTGTGAAAATACGAAACTAATCTTATTGTTTTAACGCATTTAAATATAAAATTTTTTAGGCTTTTTTTCTTTCATAGAAGTGTGTTTCAAACGTTGATATATAAACAACATATCAGCAGGTAAATTATCCTTTGATATTGACGCACACCTAATACTTAAAACAAAAACTTTGATTATTCCTGGAGCAATTTCTAAGGATTTCAAAATAACAAAATTCATTCTGGACAAACCTGACATTAACTTTCTGAAAACATTATAATAAAAACTTTATTGTAAATAAAAATATATCAAGGTTGGAGTCTTTATTGTATTTATTTCCTTTTGCGTAGGAATATTCCTCTTTTAAGTCTTAAAAAATGCATTTGGCAGGCAGCAGTGCTTCCGAGTTGTTATTCTTATAAAAAATAAAAAGAAAACAAAATGCAACAATGGTAACAACGACAGAACAACGGCTTCAAGGCAGCTACATTCAGTGTGTTCCTTTTGCATCCATTATTGCAAACACATAGAAGCTGGTAGAGTCAAACCAACCTTTGAAATCATCTTTATTTATGAATGTGTTTATTTTTTAATGTACTTTTGTTGTGTAAAAATTCTTAACATTTGGTTTTGTGTTGCGGTTTCAATATATTTCTTCCTCAAAAATTTTAAAAGTGGAAAAGTTCCTCTATCTATTTTATATTTTAGTTACTTAAATGTGGTTATAAGAAATGCATAAAAAAAATTATTTTATTTTGTTGTTTTTTTTTTCAATTTTTATACAATTAGAAAGCTTTTCGTTATATAGCAGTACTTAAAATTTAAAATAAAACATTTTATATGAATTTAATTTTATTTCAACTATTTTTGAATGAATTTATTATATTTTTAGGCTTTAGCTCTTTATTATAATTTGCTTAAATAGAAAAAATATTACAATTGAAACTACCTTGTAGATAGATACGAAAAAGGCGGAAAACGAATGTAGCGATCCCGAAAATACATTATATTCTGCTAGTGTCTATTTTTTCTTTATTACTTTATCATAAAGAACTTAAGCCTAAATAATTAATTAATTTACTAAAATATTTTACTGTACAGTTATAGGTCAACTACTGCCTAATAAATAATTTAAATTAAATTAAACAGATCAATTGGAATAACTACCACTTTAGTGTTTGCCACAATATGAATAGAAAATCTACAACTTTTTCGTCCAACAATTATAAGGTTAAGAGACAAATTCTTATTTCCTAATAAATAAATCAAGAAGTAAATAGTCTAAGTAAGACCAAGTAAATAGTCTAAGGCTTCCTCATATTTATGGAATTTTAAGAAGGCCTTTAGCAATACAAGAATTTCTGAAACGAAAGCCAGCTCACTTATTTCTGAGCGATGGGGAAATTGTTGTCGAGAGCCTTTTGTTTATAATATGGGCAATTATGTTTTTAATCAACCTTAACAAGGTTATTTATTTAAATGTAGGGGCAATAACGAAACAGACCACTTCCTTAATGGGTCCATTTTCGACCACTTCCGTCCTGTATGATTATAGACAACCAAAATGTAATAACGGCAACCGTTACCGAGCTACGTGCTACAACCAGCCTTTAATCTTGACCTTAGTGATTTCAGACTGTCGACTGGTATCTTTTTTTCTCATCACGCAGTCTCTAGTTATTGCTAGCATATGTACGAGGCTCAGGTGCCCCATAGCAGTGTCGTTAGTTGGTATAGCTAACATAGTTTTAATTATTCTGTATAAATGTCAAGTGTTTGCCTATTACGGGTCAATAAAGGCCAACTATGTAAATATCTCGGCCTTATTGCAACTTCAATTAATTTTTAGCATTTGTTGTTATAGCGGCCATAATAACACAACTTTTGTAAAAATTCCAAGAGTCTACTTATTACGGTTCCAGAGATAGAAGGCGATGGTAGACGAAAATAGGGACAGACATTGAAGCGAAAGCAATAGGTTTACGATTTAACCTTTGGGTACGGAACTCGAATAGATTTCATACAGTATAATAACGAAAAACTACTTATCTCTGTGCTGAAATCCCAACTTAAGTTATTGACAAGTTATAATAATTGGCCTAATAGTCCTCGAAAGCTAGTGGTAACAACATTTTCGATTTCTTCAGTTTCATCTACCTACTGCTCACCGTTATCTAGGAGTTTCCTTACATTGGTAATAATGTCATCATGGGATAGGAAATAGAAGTAATATTTTTATCGAAATTTACAAAATCACTAAACTGTTTTCTTATATTAAAATATTTAGAATAAGCCATTCATTCTGTGCTGTGTAGGAGGCAAACATTTTCTGTAATCAAAATATTTGCGCGCTCGACAAAGGCATAAGTTGCAAAACAGTTAACAATTGTTCATTATTGGACAATTCCACGGCATGTGGTCAACTGTTATTCCTTGTTAAATGTTTATAAATCTTTTGCGCACCTCGTCCACGTTGATAAAAAATTTGACCACCTTTGCGATAAATTTATTTAAAACTAGCTGTGCCCGCCACTTCGTCACTTACAATATTTTGTTCGATTTTGCTTTAAAAGCAATCTACACCAAAGACCCTTACTTTTTTAGTGCTTCAGTTATGGTTTATGTATTTACTTTATATAGAGGAAATCATTCCTACTAAAATATGCCGCCTTAAAGTATGCATATCGGTAAAATAGCTCCACTGTCGCTTAGAAATAAGATATTTTTGCGGAAAAAAGTATCCTATATTTGAATTAGGATACTAAGGTACCTCCTACAAAATTTTGTTTGAATCCATCTAGTAGTTTTTGCGTGATGCGAACGCAGACAGAAATACAGACACATACAGGAAATAAATTACTGTTTTATTATATGTACAGATTTCTAATCGTTCCAAGATCTAGATGTTGTAGTTTCAATGTTTCGTTTAACGACAAAAATTGTACTAGCTTTAAAATTCCAAACGTGCTGAACTGTCTGGTAATAGATTTCAGCTCATATACGGTTTATTTATGGTTTTGACGAAAAGGCTTCAGGTTTAGAAGTTAATTTCCCAGAATATATACTTATGATCAGATATGTAGCATGTATTCACATGTAAATGGTTCAGTTGTGTAATTTGTATATCTTTTGAAATACATTTACTCGTTTATATTCCAAGAAATACTATACACAAATGTTTGTAATTTTATATACATAAGTGTGTATGTAAAAGAAAAATTCTCAATGTAAATTGTGTGCTTTTGTTACTAAACAAAAAGACTAAACTGGTATTGTACTATAGTCAAGTAAATCTTGTATTATGCTAAAATGTATGTGTTTTCTGCAATGTGTAGCTTTATTTCTCTTTCATATAAAATATTTTTTAGCAATAGTTTTACAAAAAAGTACAAATACGTATAATAATAAGTACCCTACCAAAGAACTAACCTACTCATACACGAAAACGTAAATTTACCCTGCCAACATTATAAGAAGCCCTTTTAAAAAAATGTCACTTTTTCGTTACTAATATTAACAGCAGTAGAAAAACAGAAATAACAATCGGGTTAGTTAAGTTTATGAGCTTTAAAAAATAATATTAATTAGTTACAATTAGTTCTCTAATTATACTAAAGTATTTTTTTTTTGTTTGTGTGGGATTTTTTATTTTCAATCCAGCTTGTTTTCTGCTAACCTATGCACACTAATATAGAGATAACTTGTGCAAAATATCAATACTGTACTTTTTTAAGTGCTAAAGGTACTTGATAACAATTTGTCGTTATGTGTAGCAGATGCCATGCCCTATGTTCCAATATATTCAGTATTTCTCCAAACGATGCTCATTAATAACGCGGTTACCTCAACATAATTTTAAGATTCTACCACCACGATAATAATTGTTTACTTTGCATGGAAAAAACCACGCCCATCGTCTCATCAATTCTTACTTTCCAAGATTATACATATTAATATGGGTGTTACTTGTGCAAAATTGCAAGACTCTACCTATTCAAGTTGTCTTGGTACACGATAATAATTGTTTACTTTGTATGTATCAACCACTTTTCCGACCCAGTCTGTATTTCGCCAGGCTATGTACATTAATATGAGGGTTACGGTTACAAAATTTCAAGGGTCTACCTTGTACAGTCCTCTAGGTACTAATTATTTACTTTGTGTGGGAGGTACCAATCTCACTATTCGAATGCAGCCAGTTTTTTTTTTCTACAATATGCCCAATAACATCATGCCCTATTACAATTTTCCAATAATACGATGAACAATTTTTGTTTTGTATGGAAAGTGCCACGCCCGCTAGAAATATCAAAAAAGACAGATATCCTATTTTACCCACCGCATATATCAACGATGAGTTACGACAAGTTACTAAATTAATACCTTATTAAGTTGTTGTTGATTTTAGGACATCTACACTGCAAAAAAAAGTGCTTCGCCGTATACTAGTTTGTAAGGGAATGACGAATGGTTATTGCTTAAAAACCTTTTGGACTTTTCTCTAAAAAGGCTCGTCTAAATGTTGGCAGGGTAAAAACCCAACACATATGCATACTCATTATTTTATTGAAAAGCATCCAAAAAGTATAATTTTTTGGAAAATAATAATAAAGAAACATATCTCGTCTAATGTAATTAAACCTTTTATGTACAAACAACCTTCTTTACTTCTTCTGTTTGTAAACGAAATATGAATTTTTATTAACATCTGAATTATTTTCAAAGAATTTCAAATATTTGAATACATTTTCTCAGAAAATTAAGATGTATTTAACATTAATTAAAGTACATTTCAAGCTACTAGAAAAACAATATTAACTAAAAAATACTTATAATTTAAAAAAGAAGCAAATCAAATAATTTTGATTTTAAAAGTAGAAGATAAAAGTGTGCTATACAATAAACGATCTTAATTTTAATTTAAGAATGAAATGCGAACACGAATACGGGCTTTAGACCCCTACCATATTTTCTGATAAATCCACAAACCTCGATCACAAGCAAAAATTTTGAGTTATAGGATTTTTCTTGATCACAGAGATTTTTTTTTATTAAAATTTTAGGAATTAAAGTGGCTTCTGCGCAGATGATGACATTAGTCGAAGATAATTTATCCGTTTTTTTAGACAATATAAATATATTATATTAAATTATTTTCCAAGTTAGCATTTATTTTAATATGCCGAATCTTTAAAACAAAAACAAATGAAAAATTACTTTTGATATAAAGTTGAAAATTTTATATTTTGTAAAAATTAACTAAAAAAAATTTAAAACGGCATCAAATTATTTTTTTTTTACTTTATTATAAATTTAAATGTATTGCTGTTGATTTTATACAGTTAAATAAGGGACCGAGTTTCGACAAATGTTAAAAGTTTTATATCAGGTGTATGATCAATCTTCACATTATTTGAAATTATCAAAATTCTATTTTCGGGTTTTAGTAACATCAATGCTTTATTTGTTTTGAATGTTGTTAAAAATTAAAAGCTCAGTTTTATATATAAAAATATAACATCAGTCGTTTTTGAGACTTCTTCTGATTTAAATATAAAAGATAGCAAAAAAATGGCTGCATGCAAAATGACCCTATGAAAAATCGCCCAAAAACAAAAAAGAAAAATTGGCGAATGAATAATCATCCTAAAAAATGAAAAATTGCCCAAAAAAGAATAATGGAAATTTGGCCGAAAAATTGTGAAAAAATACCCAAATATAAATGAATTATCGCCCAAATTCATTTATAATTTTCCCATTAAATTTCATATTAAATATAAAAATGTCAATAGTTTTAGTAAGGTTTAATTTATCGAGAAAGCTTTAAGCTTGCAACTACTGTATGTAATCTTTGCTCAAAATCCAAGAAAGCTGTGACACCTGCTGCTGCTGGGGGTGCTACCAAAGGAACTATGAGTAACCGTGGTCGCGGTCACTACAAACGTTGACAAATTAAATCGTTGATCTAAATTAATTGAACCGTTGATTTAATTCATCGAGCAAGCTTTGAGAAGAAGTTGTATGTAATCTGTGATTACAATCTGTTAGGAAGCTTTTTGCTAGCAAGTTAAATATATTGTTTTCAATGAACGCAAATAAATATTGTAGGCGTTCATTAAAATAAATATGAAGAGAAATATATATGAATAAAAAATAATAAAAGTACAAATAGTTTGCTAATATGAGTTGAAAGTAATTATTTAACTTAATAAATTAATTATTGTTTATTGTAAAATTTTAGAATTAGGCGCCGCAGGCACAAGATTTTTTACAATTAACATATTAATAACAATAATTATATATTTCAAATCATATTAGTAACTTATTTATAACAACATAACTAGAAATATTTACTAGTATCAAAGAAACAAAGCAGCTTGTACTTTTTATTAGACAGAACAATTTACTTAAATAATCAGAAGCTTTTTGAAAACTGCCGTTGGTACAACCTTAAATGTGATGTCAATATATTTTCTGTAAATTAATCAGTTTTTCGGAAATCTAGAGACAGAAACTAAGTTACTTATTTATCCAGTTTAAATCCTGATAAATTTTTAATGTTAGCACTTTTGTGGTTTAAGGTAAACTTTATAACTACTTATTATTAGTGATAATTGTTTATTAATGATTTTTGCAAAAAAAAACCGACTTTAAAACAGAGGCATCAATTATAAACTAAAAATGTAAGAAGTAATCTGTAAGAATTAGATTTAAACCAAATAATATATGCGCCAAAATTAGCGGAAATAAATAAAGACTATGTGAATGTCAAGCATCTACCTATTTAAGCTATTTTTACCAGCATCCGTCTTTTATGGGGACACCATTCAAGCCTCTATAACGGTCTCAAAGTTAGGGTCACATAGATCAAATAACATCACCTTTTCGGACACCCTTTAATTTACAATTTTAAATTAAAGACCTGTTGGTATAGAGGACTTGGCCACAAAGATTCTTTGTAAATTTCAACTATCTGTCTATAACGGTTAAAAAGTTTAACCATATATATCAAATTACATGAACTATTGGGACACCCTTTACATTATAATTCCAAATATTTATACTTGTTATCATACCAGAGAAAGTAGTGGATATTCTGCCTAATTTTCAAGATGACCTCCTTCTTTTTTGAAGTCGGTTCAAAATATATCGCTTTTAAAACAAACCATTGTCTTTTTTACTCTTATTATCAAACATGGGTGATCTTTTATTGAAATCGGGTTACTTTTCATATGAAATATTACCCAATTTTGTATGAAGATTTCTTGGGCAATTTTTTATTTATGCTTTCGGGCAATTTTCCATAGGGTAATTTTGCATGATAGCCAAAAATATGGGTACGTACAAATGTGTTTTAGAAATAAATTCAGTTCACAGAAAAAATTATTAACAGTTTATTTTTAATAAAAGAGGTGTTTTTGGTATTATATTAAAATTCTAAAATTCAATACAGCTACTAATTGACGAAATTAATAATTGAATTGAACAAAATCATACAAAGACACAAATTCTTAACTAGTATTTTAATTGATTTTTGTTTCAATAATAATTATAGTAGTAATTTATTCAATAAATTTGTTAATTTATATTTTTTATACTTTTAAAATAAGTTGAAAACTATGATGTAACTATTACTTTTTTGATTAAGAAAATATAAAATTATTATTGAAAAATTAAAAAAAAAAAATGAAAATTGTTGTGCAAATAAGGCTGAGTTTACCTATGCAAGTACATAGCAAGTTAAGCAGTGGACTTGAAGTTGTGCAGATTATATAGTTTTAATTAATTTCATAATTTTAAATACATACATAAATACATACATACATACATACATACGTACATACATACATACATACATACATACATACATACATACATACATACATACATACATACATACATACATACATACATACATACATACATACATACATACATACATACACGCTAAAAGAGTCTTTTAAATGTAAACCTGAACAGTTAGTAAATTTGTACAATAATTGTTTGCGTCATGAAATATTACCCTCGCTGTTTAAAACACAAAGACTTGTGCTATTGCCCAAAGATGGTAAACCATAAGAGGATCCATCCTCATATCATCCGCTTTGCATGATTAATACAAGCGGCAAACTATTAAAGAGCATCATATGCAAACGCCTGGAAATACGTGTTGATGCTGATTTTAGAAAATCAAGATCGACTGTGGACGCTATCCGTGTAGTGTTAGAAACTGCTTCAGAGGATATAAAAGGGAAAAAATAGGACGAAGAATGATGGTGTAATGGTGATCCTGGACGTTAAAAATGCTTTTAATACAGCCAATTGGGAAATCATAGTGAGAGGGATTGCTGGATTAAACATACCACAATACCTCATAGCAATTGTAAGGAATTACTTCCGAATCAGGATACTAATGTAAGACACCGTTAACGGAATGAAAAAATATAAAGTAGCAGGAGGAGTGCTACAAGGTTTAATACTAGGGGCACTCATGTGGAATGTAATGTATGATGGTGTATTAAGGTTAACACTTCCTCAAAAAGTTAAAATTGTTGGTTTTGCTGACGATATAGCAATATTATGAGTTGCGAGGGAACTGCCCGAAGCCATAACTATCACTAACGCTAGTATAGAGACCATTCAGACCTGGCTCTCATCCGTCGACCTAAATTTGCAGCCCACAAAACTGAAGCTGTGTTAATCAGTAGTAGGAAGTCTAAAGAGAAAATAAGAGTCAATGTTGGTGATTGTTTTATCGAAACCAAACCATTTCATAATCGATTTCCGTCTAACCTTTAAGGACTACCTAAGATATGTTAGTAATAAATCCTCGAGGAAAATGATTGTGCCAAACACCAGAGGTCCAAAATACTTGCAAAGAAAATTGCTTACTGGAGTAGTTAAAAGTATTATACTGTATGAACCACCTATATGGGCCGAGGCCTTAAAATTAAGATCTTATAGTCATATTATAACTCCGGCATACAGACTTGCCGCCTTACGCGTTTGTAGTGCATTTCGCACAGTGTCAGATTAAGCAGCCTATGTAATCTCTGGCATGATACCAATTGATTTCTTGGGCAAAGAATCGGGAACTGATTTTCACGGAATGGATCATGCAAGAAGGACTAGGACCTTGGCTGAATGTCAAACTCGCTGGTTTGCATCAAATAAGGGAGGATGGACCAACTTACTGATCCCAAATGTTTAAATGGTTTCGAAGAAAACACGGTGAGGTAAATTTTTACCTCAAGCAAATTCTAAGCGGTCATTTCTGCTTTACCTTTTCCGATTTGGCCATGACAATGATTACTTTTGCCACAGCTGCTACGTAGAGGAAAAGGCTGATCATGTATTTTTGGGTGTGTCCGAGATTTGGTCATGCCAGACTATCCCCTGAGAACAAGGTTGGGTACAGTATTACCAGTAGGAACAAAACCGAAATTATGTTGGCTGGGAAAAGTGGGGGCTGTGTGCAGCTTTGTTCGTTCTTGTCGAACTTCGTATACTGGAGATTGGTGACACAACATAGTTAGAGTTTTTTACCAGCCCCATCCTGCAACGGAAAGCTTCGCGGCAGTTCTGCAGGGATGTTCTGAGCCGGAGGTCCGAGGTGTTTTAGCTTGTTTAAGTCTCTCACTTCTGGCAACCAGACCCAGAGACTTTTGATGATTTCACATCGTTAATAAAAAAAAAAACATACATACATACATACATACATACATACATACATACATACATACATACATACATACATACATACATACATACATACATACATACATACATACATACATACATACATACATACATACATACATACATACATACATACATACATACATACATACATACATACATACATACATACATATTCACAACCAATAGTAATTATTTTTATTAGAAATAACTGGTGCAGTGAGTTTTCTTACTGATTACTCAGGAGTTAGCTTAAAGTTAGCCAATTCAATATATATCAGTTACTTATAAAGATACTTTGTAAAAATATGAAATAAAATTTGACACATAAATTTTCATTTTATAATTTAAAAGAGGACATAGAAAAGACGCAAAACAAAATTGTCAAACTTAATTTTATTTTGGATTTTTGGGAGCTTCTACATTATATTGTAGTTAGCTTATAGTTAGGCTTTAGAAGTTTAACTTAAGTTTTTTTTCGTAGTCGAATACTAGTTGGCTTGTAGGATGCATACATATGATATTGGAGACTTCTTGCAACAATATAATAGCATTATTTTTAAAATATCTCTGGTAATAAGCAAAAGGTGTTTAAGTCTGATTTTTAAGTTTTTTAGGATAGCAACTTTAAAATTAATTGAAAAAACCGCTTAACTTTAAACTTTACATATGGGCGTTAAACGTATGTTTTGTAAAACATCTTACATCTACCAAAAGTAAGCAGGCGTTGCAATTAATAAGTTGTGAAAGAATTTTTTAAGATTTGGAAAAATAGCTCTTAGGTCCTTTGGGAATGCGATTAGACATTGATAAAATATAAGCAGAAAGTCATTTCGCTATTACTTCCTGAAAAATCGTACAAAATAATTGAAACTTTGCACACGGGCACTTTGGGGTACGGAGATTAAAAAATTACTTAAATGATGCTTAAGTCGATTTAAGTACTTATTTCTTATCGCTATAGTTATAATAATCTTCTTATACAAATATATTTTTTATCACAATTTACACAGATTTTGCTCCGTTTTTTTTCAGATCATAAATAACATAAACGAAGTACACCTAATTCTGATTTTACACGGTAAATTGGTTCCAGAGAAATCCGTGTAAAAAAACCGTATAAAAAAAGACATTGCTCATATACAAAAATTATTGGTTACTTATTTCTAAAACCTATTCAAATTAGTGAAAAAAGAGAATTTTCTTAAGAACAAGAAATCATGATTATTTTTACACATATATGCATGTACATATAATGTGTATTTGCACCATTTATTTACATCTTTAGTGTATGGTGAAGACTTAACAGATAGTTTCGTTCCAGAAATCAACGATTGCCTAATTGAATTTTAATTTTTTTATAGTTCTTACTGTGAACTCGTTTAAACCCAAAGCCCAAAAGATATTGAATCGTGCTAAATGGAATAAAATCGTGTAAAAAAATATTTTTTTTTTTTATTTTCAAATCGTGTTAAATCAAATCCGTGTAAAAAAAGACCGTGCAACAACAGAATTGGGTATACTTAAAATTCTATCTCCAACCTACATATCTTTTCAGCTCCACTACAAAATTCAGTAAAGTAATGGTATTGAATATTGCCTTTCTTGCTGTGCAGAACTTGAATAACAAATATGCACCATATTGTATTATTATTTTTTTATTTATATTATATTATACTTATAATACTGAACTAATAAAACAATAAAAATAAGTTATTAAAATTATAAAATATAAATTTTGTTTTTGGTTTGCAGTAAAATTTATGCAGATTTTAAATTGATTTTAAACAATCAATTATGTGATGGTTATCGATTTTGAAATCGAAATGTTTTTTAAACGAAAATGGATGTGATACACTTTTTATTTCCTGGCGTATAATTCTGCTAATAAAAAACAAAAAGATGAGTTTAGAGAAAATATTAATAATATGACTAACTGTTGCTTTCCTAAAACTACACCAAGCTTTAATATAGAATATGGGTTATTGAAAGCATACGCTCATTTTTATACAATTATTTGTTTACATTTTTTTCAACTTGAATGTCATTTTATCAATGACGCCACTAAAATAATATAATTTATTGCTATTTTTGTGCACGTAGGGAAAAAACATGATTACCTTGTGTGAGTAATTTTGTTACTATTGTACACGGCTAAGCTAAAAACTATCTAAATTAGAACTATATGCGTGTCACCTGCGATTAAAAGTATAAAAAGTCTTAAACTTTGTTTAACAAAATCACTAGAAAGGTGTTTAATGGTTCATAAAAGGTAAACATTTATTATCGTTTTTCTGTTTAGGGATGCTACCACTTAATACTACACAGAAGAATTCAGAACGCTGAAAGCAGGTGTGGTTAGTAAAACCGTGAATAACCAACAAGTCTATGACGAAATCCTCGCCATCTTTCAAGCGGAGAGTCATGCCATTGAAAGATGTGTTTAATTGAATATTAACAAGAGCAACAAGAGAAGGGAAATGCTATCTATATATTTAATTTGCTCTTAAAGCATTTAGCTCATATTAGTTTGGAAATATCGTAGAAAACAAACTCAGTTACTCAGTACCAACCCGGCTATACTGAGATTTAGGGTGGCCAGAAGGAAAGCAAGAACACACATGACCTCGGAACCTTTTGGTTGACTTGAATCAAATGGAATTCGATCGGAAATCTGGACGGAGATCCAGAATATCAGGGTTCACCACTAAGTTAAACTCTGATCGGTCCCTATAAGCAAAATCGCTGAGAAAATCGTTGAGAAAACACATAAACAGGCTAGATATTGAGAGCAACAGACGGTGTAGATTTTGTGATTACCTACGAGGAATGCGTAAAAAGGTTGATAAATAATTTTTTTTTGTATTTCAATTTAACACAAAGAGGTAAGGAAATACACGGAACTCGAATCGAATAGTGTTGGTATCAATATGAAAAATTTTATCAAACACTGATTATATTTATCGAACTTATTAGATTTTAAAAATTTAAGCATTTAAATTATATAAAATTTAATAATTAACCTTTTAGACGTGAATCAATCAGAATTTAATACTAAACATAATTAGTAGTGATTTAAGTAATTTAAATAGTTATTAACTATCAAGCGATAAACTTAAAAGATTAAATTTGTGCATTTAATGTAATTAAGCTTTGGGGTAAAAAATCTAACACCAATTAATTAATTAATTTGTTACAGTTAATTATTTTCCTAACTAAAATTTTTACTTAACAGATACAATTTTCATTAACACCACACGTTACTTAAAACTTCAATGTTTTGCTTTTGGCAAAAAGTAACCAAAATAAAAAATAGCATTATGTATGTAAATATAATGAAGTATTTTAAGTTCATATTCAGACTTACACTGCAAGGCACTCAACTAAGAAAAGGATATTTTTTAAATCTGGGCATATACATACATCATATATTTTATTTAACAGCATAGCAACACAGCAGAATAAAAAAAAAATAAATGTTTATACGTTCCTAATCAACTAAATTACAGTGTACATAAGGAGTGTATGATGTATGTATGTATGTATGTAGGTATTTTACAGGATGTGTGAAATAGAATACCACGAAGTAAGTTACACCGTTTGCAATGATATGAATGTAAATAAAGTATGACACGCTAGTTAAACTGTAAGCACACATTGTCACTTTAGAAATATGCAAAGATTTTTTGTTGACAATTTTTAAGATTCGCATAACAACGCATTTTAAACCATTTTACATTCCCCATGCATACATTTACATACATTCATAAACACACATTGAAATAGTAAAGGCTTATCGCATACACAAATATGTACAAATAAACACACGGAAAAAGTCGCACATTTGGCACGTCTATGTATGAACACACATAAAGGCTAACTCGCGTTACGCTTAGGTATTAATATATAATATATATACACCTCTATTTGTAAATTGAGTGACATCGTTTACACTGTTTTTGTATACTTATTTTTGTGTAAATATTACTTATATTGTTTGTTTATATGTTCTTGTATATCACTTTGTTAGGTAAACATCATTTAATATTCCGCTTCAAAGATGCAAGAATAAGCGCTTTTTCCTGGAAAAGCCAAAAAAAGGCATTGAAACAAAATTTTCCGAAACATATGACACAGAAAAAAATATAAACAATACTAAGAACTCATCGTTGTTGTTGTTTGTATTTATACTAAATATAAAATTCTGAAAATGAAATTTTTATAAAAATATTAAATTTAAGAACTTGACGAAACTTTGAATGATATTTTTGTACTTAAATTATTAAGGATGTAATTTTGTTCATAGTTGTAAGGATTTTTGAAGCAAGGTTTATTTTCTAAGAAAATGTAAAATTACATCGTTTAATTTAAATTATTTCAGGCATATTAAAATTTATTTATTTATTTAATAATAGTTGTGGCCACACACGTTGGGCGCGTCCTGACAATATTTTGTTCGATTTTGCTTTGAAAGTAATCAACACCAAATCTTTTAATTTACATAAAGGTAGCCATCACTGGATAAAATTCTAAAATTATTGCAAATGTAACAATGTAACCCCACAAAGTGAAAATACAAATCAAATCTGTTGCGCAACCATGTTTAAAGTATCCCGCTTTAAAATTATATTTTGTCTTTATTTTAAATCAGCGCAATCTGTTGCGCTACCGTATTTAAAATATCCCCCTCTCAATTCATATTTTGTCATTATTTTAAAAAATATCCCACTTTCAAAAATAAAAGAAGCCTTAAAGTATGCAGTACCTTTAGGTCGGTGAAAAAAGTTGCGTACTTTCACTGCTTTTCCTCCACTTTCTCTTGGAAATAAAATATCTTAGTGGAAAGAAAGTATTGTATATTGGATTAGAGATACTAAACTACATCCTCACAAAATTTTATTAAAATCCATCCAGTAGTTCTTACGTGATGCCAACACGGACAGATAGGAAATGAGTTACTGTTTTATTATATGTATAGACTGGCTGTGCCCGCCACTTCGTCAGCGTCCTTGTAATATTTTAATCGATTTTGCTTGGAAAGCAATGAAGACACCCTTACGTTTTTGGTTTTTTTTTCTTTAAGAGAAGTAACACTCTGGCAATTAATGCCTATATTAACTGTATTACATCACCAAGACGTATTTTTAACCTTTTTTTCGGAAAAGAAAATTTAAAATTAATAAAAAACCACGTACCACAATATCAAAATGACTTGTATCCGATATGGGAGTTTATCTGTGGAAAACGGTTTGACATATGGTTTTCAGATAAAAGATTTCGCAACGACAATTTCGAAATTTTATATCAATCACTTTCAAGATTTGAAGCTGGTAAAAACTACTTTATTAACATTGGAAAAAAGATGATTCAATAATCCGCGAAACCAACAAAGAAGTAATATCTGTGCGGAGTGTGGCATTAAAGTGGTTCAGGATACTTATCCTTTCAGTAAATATCCTCGAACTTTAAATCTTAAATTCTTATCTTTCAATAACTAACGCATAACTTTTCTCGTTTTTGTTATGCGTATACGTATATAACTTTGAGTAATTTATAAAATAATAAATTTTTAAATAATAAATGTTTAGAAAAACTAATTGGTGCCTGAACTTTTTTGAGAAAAATTATTAGATTATGAATTTCATGGTTAGTAGGACATGGTTTCTAAAAAATTGGTTACCCCTAGTCCACATTTATAGTATTTGGTATTAGCTGACTTATAATATGTACATATCTCTCAAAATCAAGGGGTGAAAAAGTAGTGATAAATATAAAATTTGATGTGTTTTTTATATAAGCGAAGTGTAAATCGAAATTGAACAAAGAAACCCATTATTAGTATCTAAACATCGAGCATGTGGCAGCCGCGGCTAGGGCGTAACCTAAAGCTCAACCTGAGTAACCTTAAGGTCAAACTTCCAGCCATTCTTTTCAATAACTCAGGCTTTAACTTTAACAACAACGCGTTATATTATCGCTCTGCATAGACCTGGGACTTTACTTATCCCTAGAGAAAATAACTAAATGGCGTCAGGGACAAACGCAAGGAAAAAACATGGCTGAGATAACCATAATCCAAGAGCAAGAGAGGAACAAAATATTATTTCTAACTACGCATAAAATCTCCTAAATTTATAAAATACATATTTTTTTAAAGAAACATAATAAATTTATTTTCAACAAAAAATAAATATTATAAATATAATAATCGAAATTGATTACTATAGTGAAAGCATATACAGATAGCTATTTCGCTAGTGCTTAACTAGTTCATTTCTGGATTTGTCCCAATTTTTCTGTATAAAAACTAAGTATCTTATGCCTTTAACTTAACTAGTCTAACTGAGAAGTTCAATCAGTAGAGAAAGAAAACAAAATCTTAATTTCTAAAACATCCAGTGTAAAAATATTTGTATAAATAGATACTACCTTTTGCCAATAATGTTTTTTGCTGGATTGCGATAACAGGTCTTTTAAAGTTTCGAATATCACGCAATAGTGAATAATCCGCTTCTAACTGTAATTTTTCGTCAAGCTAGTATATTTCCATTTTGTGCAGTTTTTTTTAGTCTGTTTTTAAGTTGTTGTAATCTGTGCAATTTCCACTTCCTTCGCACT
>OX451215.1:37752121-38025258 GCA_949628195.1 Phasia obesa
AAAAGTGGGAGTATCTAGTGGGGTTTTCTTTTACAGACACACTTTTTTTATTCGTTATGACTTAATATTTTAATCAACATGAATGTGTGTTTTTCTCTACCCAAAAGTGTGTGTGTGTGTGTAAACGAAAGCGTGCCAGTTTTTAGTGAATAGATTTTATAATAAACTTACATTAACAATTGTATGAATAATTCAATATACTTTTTATTTCATTTATAGGTTTATTTGTATTATTGTAACAGCTTTATTAAGCTAAAACGAACATGTGGTTAATTTAGTATTTGTTAATAATGATTTTTATTAACATTATGATTTTTTTTAATTTTTATTAAAATTAATAACGATATTTAACAATGATAAAGGTTGTTGTAATAATCTAATAATTTTTTAAAATATTTTGTTTTTGTTTAACTACATCGTAAGTAGAAGTTAGAGAACATTTTTGTGCAGTGTAGTAAAAATAGTAAGCGATATATATTTTTTAATTTTGTGTAGTGATAAAAAATAATTATAATATAAAACAAATTAAAAATGTGTAAGAATTGTAATTTTTTTAAGTTCTTATGTTAAATAAGTCAAGTATATCGCGAATAATTTTTCTAGAAAAAAAAAATTAAATAAATTATTTAGTTTTAAGAAACTTTTTCTACGCAAAATTTAATATAGATTGAAAGTTTAAGATTATTATTATATAGTCATTGTTATTTTATTTTTATTTTATATTTACAATTGGATGTAAAATATATAACCGGTAGCGTATACTTAATTATTCATTAATGTTAAAAAGAATGTTGAAAAGAAAAATATGCATTTATCTATACAAAATATGTGCAAAAATGAAAATACACTAGCTAGAAAAAGTCATATAACCATTATTAAAATCCTTAAAAACGATATGAGGATAATGCTTCTGAAATTAAAATTTTAATTATTATTAGGGGTATATTCATACTTCAATTCAGTATTAATATAAAAACAAAATTATGTGCTAAGATAATACAAGAAAAAGTCTGCGTACAAATCTGTTATGGGCTTTATAAGGGACATAATTTTCGTTGAATTTTAAAATAAGTAACTTGTTGGATAACATTTTCTTTTAAGAAACTCAGCCAACCTCTTTTGCATTGAGTGAAAGTTAGTTAGTTGTATATTCACTTGATATTGCTTCACATTCACTTTTCAAATCTCCTTTTACCTTATTTTTCTATGTTGTAACATGATAAAGTATTTTTCTTTCCAATAAATCCTATAAATTTTCAATGGGATTGAGATCTAGAGACTAGAGTGGCGTGCGTAGCTGTTTTAGTACATTATAGAGCAACCAAAGCTTTACAATATCGGTTGTGTGTTTTGGGTCATTATCTTGTAAGAATTGTAAGAATAAATAAAATCATACATACCCATACTCTATTACCACCACCACTGTGTTTAACAGTGCCGTACAAGTTGAGTTTTTCTAAAGCTGTGCCGTGATATCTCCACACAATATGCTCTAATTTTATTTCAAAAATGCAATACATACTCTCATCTGAGAATATAACCTTTTCCCAAACCGCCGCTGGCTTACTAATGTGTTCCTTTGCGTACAAAATTCGTTTTTGCCTGTTCTTAAATGAAATAAATGGTTTTTTACGGGCTACACAGGCATGAAAACTATTCCTTTTTTAAATTTTTTTAAACAGTTTTATTCGCGATACTTTTGTTAAATTTGTCTTTGACATCTTCAGCCACTTTTGAAGCAGTTATCTTAGGATCTTGCTGCACTGAACTTATAATATACATGGTCCCCTGATTGTTAATTTCAATGGGCCTCCAGAACAAGGCTTAAGACACATAAACTCCGGTTTTTTTTAAGTTGTTAATTAATCTTTGTATTAAAGAATATGATCTCTCTATCATATCGCCGAAATAACCTTATGGGAAATTAAGGTTATTTTTTTTTCACAGATAAATAATAATTTTTCTTTTAGCAGGGTTAATTTCCTTTCTCTGAAGTCGGCGAATAAATTAAGGATTCTTTCGCGATTAGATTGTAAATTTGTGCATGACTAGTTAGATATTAGAAATGCAAAAATTAGATTGAAAGCAAATAAATTAATCAACGTCTAAATGGTTTTTTCTTTTTGTATTTCGATTAACAGGCTTTAAGTTGTTATATAAATTAAGTAAATTAAATTAGTTAAATTAAGTTAGTAGGTTTTATATGCTGAAAGTGATGAATAAGAGTATGGCGCGAAAGGTTAAATGCTTGATCTCTAAAGACAATAGCCCATCAGCACATTGTCCATAAAGTTGTTGGAGATATTTAGGGTTGGACATAATCGAGGAAGTGGTGAATTTCCGAGTACCAGGAATTATCAACAATTTCAACAAAGGGATCGAAACGGGACCCATAAACTGCATGTTCTCTTGTAAAAAAGTTTAAAGAGTATTAAATGAGACCATTTTATAAACGATATAAATGATAAAATATATACCCGTACTTCGAGCTAAAACACAAAGAAAAGACTTAATTTAGCTTCGAAAATTTCAAGCTTGCAAAACTGTGACTTGAAAAAATAGTCTTCGAGTGCTTTAACGTCACTGTGATAAACACACTTTATTTATTGATTTTAGTGATATTATGTGAACTATATTTTGTTATAAAATACTGCTATGTATCATATAGCTTCGAAAAGCTATCTTTAATAATTAATCATAAAACTTATTTCAAATGAAAACAATACGAACTATTTTTTGTTTTTTATTAACAAACCCTCCAACAAAAGTTGTTAGAAGTTTCTCGCTAAAATGTTTCTTTTAATTTTATTTCATTTCTTAGGCAAATCGTATATGGTTACCAATGTAAAGGGTTTTAATGCCAAGAAGCATACGTTAATTTTGAAAAATAACTGTCTGAAGATTTTTGTTGCTATTACATTTTTCTGTTGCAAACATTCGCTGCACATTATCCACACCAAACATAAGGACTGAGACAATTTGAAAGAAAAACGAGAAAGAAATTACAAGAATTAGAAAATCTTTGGAAGATATATAGAGTAGAATGATTGTTTGGAATAAATTCTCTTCCAACGTTAAAACAGTTTAGAAATGAAAACTTTTTAACCACATTGTGTTTAGAGCTTTAGTGTTAATTTAAATACCACTAGTATTTATGCATACTCTAGCAAACATACATGTGAATGCACATACACATACATATGTATATGTATGCTTATTAGTAGATTTACATTAATGTTTGTTACTAAGCGAGCATATATATGTATATGGATGTGTGTATGTATGAATTTCAATGTATAAATGCTTGAATAGAAGCTAAAAGTTCTTAGCTGTTTTGAGAAATGAAATTAAAAATAAAGCAGAGAAAATTAGAAGATACTTGTACGTTTAATTATCGTAACCGCATGAATTTAATTTCCGCACCAAAAAACTTGGAAAAGTAAAAATACTAAAACGAAATTTACACAAGTTACCAAGGGCTTTTAAACAATTTATGTATTTTTTTTTTCTATTTAAATGTATAAGCTATTTTGTGAATTTTAGAAAGTTCAAATTATTGTTAGCTTCCTTAGAAAGTGTGAAACTAATTTTTTAAATTTTACTAATAATATAATCTAAATATGTATATTAATAATTTGTACGTGTGATCTATACCTGCGGCGTTATTCATATGGTATCTTTAAGTATATGCATAATATTATAATGAAATAAAACCCTTTAATTTTGATGAAATCCTAAAACAATTTAATATTATCAAACTAGTTTTTTTTGTGACAGCACGGTGCTTTTGTGTGTAAAGAAAAATAAGTATTTAAATTTGTAAATATATATTTAAACGTTAGTTGTAGTCAGCAACTCCCAACAATTTTAATGTTAATTTTTGACGGAAATTGTAGGTGATTTATAGAAATTTTAATCGAATGTAGCTAGATAAAGTCACGTTAATTTTAATATAATTTTAATGTAAAAATTAAATGTACCTACTAAACGTAGTTAGATTTAGTAATATTACATCCTCGTACTTCATTACACAAATCACATAAAGAATTCGAAGGTTGCTGTAAACATTTAAGATCAACTACATTAGATTTCAAGTACATATATACGTTTTCATTGCCGGAGTGCTACTTCTCTTTTTAATTTTAATTTTTATTTAATTTAATTTATTTATTTTTTATTAAATTACTTACTAGCTAGTATAAAATATTACTACTGATTTTGCTGTTATTTTAATCTCAGAACTTAGCATTTCGTCAATGCGATGCACCATATAAAAGAGCACAAGTTCACTTTTAAGATCGCATATGTCATTTGCGTTTCAGATAAATATTTTACCAAATGAAACATATTAATTTCAGGCAATGCTCAATAAACCATGCTTGAAGAAGTTTACTTTATGTTTTTAAGGGTGCGACTGCAAACTGAGATTTCAATCAAGTTTGATTCAAACCTCAAACACTGGGGTACGTTTGGGTCTTTTAAAACACGAAAATATGAAACATCTTATGCAGTTGGCTAGTGTGTAAATCAGGATAATTAGCATTCGGCAGATATTGTGGTTTCTTGGGCATAATAAGTAAAGTTTAAGCCAAAACCTCTTACTAAAGTACATAGAGCCAAAAATGCCTAATAGAATCAAAAAGATTTTCTCTGTGAAATGTTTTGCGGCTAAGGGGTATTCAAGCAGAAAGAAGAAATTTTTTTCAAAGAGATTCCTTATATTTTTTCATGTGCCAAATCTTCTTCATTTTATCAAGGGAACCCATCGAATCAATAAGAAAACTTGTTATTCACAATTGTTTTTACTCATTTTTGAGACAAAAAAAAAAAAACAATCAAATAAATAAAAAAAAACTTTTTGATTCTATTAGGTTTTCTTATGAATTGTACAAAAAATGGATTACTTATTGATTTCATTAGGCTGCCTAATTAATTTTTTAAAAAAGGTTTTTCTGATTGATTCCATTAGAATATTATATGCTTATGTGTAAATCATTTTTTAATTTTCTTAACAAGGACATTTTCTTGATTATATTAGCTTTCTTATTATTTCCTTTATATAAATCAACTTAGAAATAGTTTGTTAAAAAATAAAATATAAAATATACATTTCGTGTAGTGGTTAAGTGCGTGCCTACGAAGCACACCAGGTTCGATTCCTGGCAGAGGACAAAAAAATTTCACCATGGTTTTTCGGATTTTATAAGTGGCTTCAACCCCCTATAGACAATCGATCGGAACGAAGAAGCTCCCCTAACCCCCCCCCAAAAATAGACGATAAGTTGAGGCAAAATAAAATGTCAGGCATTCGCCACCACAAAAAGAATAGGTAGAAAGAAATCAAAGATTTGCTTAGCAAAAAATTTCAAATGAGATGCCCAATAAGCAATATACCAATTGTTTTCAGTTTTTTAACCGACTTCAAAAAAAGAAGGAGGTTATCAATTCGTCTAAATGTTGCTTTTATTTCATGTTTGTGCCCACAGAACTCAGTCATTTATGAACCGATTTAAACATTTTTTTCTTTAATAGAAAGGAAATGCTTACAGATTGGTCCCATTTTAAAAGAAGTTCAGAATTTTGAATAATAAAGGGTATCCCCATACAACATACGTGTTTTTTGCGTGTATTATGAACCGTAAAGGGCACCCTTTTAAAATTTAAAAAAACTGCTTATTACTATAGCTGCCAATAACAGAAATTAATAAAAAAAAATAAACTTAAAAACTAAAGGGTGTCCCCATATGTGACGCCAATTTAAATATATGAACCATTTGAACCATTGTAGACAATCACTTGAAAATTGGACAGAATGTCCAATATATATAATCAGAAATTAAATATTTATAATTATAAGTTAAAGGGTGTCCCAATAGTTGATGTATTTTGATGTATATTGCAAAACTTTTGAACCGTAACAGAGAGACGCTTAAAATTTACAAAGAACCTGTATATCTAATTCCTTTATAACATCAAGTATATAATTTAAATTTGGAAACTAAAGGGTGTCCCCATAATTTATATAATTTTACCTATCTAGCCCTATCTTTTGAACCGTTATAGACAAACACTTTAAAAGTAGACAGAATCTCCACTACTATGTCCCGTATAACATTTATAAATATTTAAAATTTTAAAGGGTGACTCAATAGTTGATGTAAATTTATGCATATGGCCAAACTTTTAAACCGTTTCAGACAGACATTTGAAATTTACAAAGAATCTGTCCTTTAAAATAAGTGTTTAATTTAAAATTGTACATTAAAGGGTGTCCCCTAGGTGATATTGTTTAAGCTATATGGCCATATCTTTGGAACCGTTACTTTTTATTACTGTGTCAGTAATAATAAGTGTAAAAAAATACAGAGTGTCCTCATATCTGACGTAATTTGTCGTATATTACTATGTCCGTTAGAGCAACAAGTATAAAAGTATTTGATTTGAGTACTATTTCTTACAGATTACTTCCTTTTAAATTTTTAGTTTAGAATTGATGCACATATGTTTGTTTTGTAGTCGGTTTTTTTTTTGCAAGAATTATTATTTTCAAAATCTTTTGTTAATTTTTTTTTTTTTTTTTGTTTTTATAAAAAAACAAGATAACCTAATAAAATCAAAAAGAAAACCTTTTTGAAAAAACACTTTCGCAGTTGAAAATTAGTTTTATTTCCCATATTCTGATCGGTAGCCGATAATGACATATATCTATTGTTTATTTTATTATCACTACTTAATAAAAACAGGAAGAATATACGAATGAAATAAATCAAGATGTTATCAATGTGTTTGATTTAATTATTTTCACTGTTCTCATCAACATTTACGCTAAAATAGGCATTTTTTGTTTACACTATATATCTTTTTAGTAATATTTATACTTGAGAGACTCATAAAAACTTGAATCCCTTCGTAATGATTTATTGAAATTATTTTTGATTCAAAAGTGAATAAAAGTTTTCAAAACAAAATTTGAAGCAACATTCGTTAGCAGAGTCTATGAGCTTCCAAGATAAACTAAAGAGATTTAAACAATTAAAAGGTTTCTGGGAATAATATCTAGTTAAATGACATAAAACCATTTATCTTCATATCTTAAAAGGATTTTAAGTTTGTAAAATCAATTTTCAAGCTAAAGTCGATTTGCGATAAGTTTCTTAGACTACGACGATCAGCGTATGTTTTTATGGAAACGTCACTTTTATTTCTCACTTTCGTTTTTACTTGTTCAATAGAAATCTTGTAATTTCTATTAATATTTTATGATGTCTACAGTAAAAAATCGATTTTTTTTTTAAATTAAATATTATATTTCAGAAAAATTAAGAAATTGCAAGAATTAGTTAAAATTTAAAAATTCTAAAATTATTTAAAACTAGCAGTGCTCACCGCGTCGTGTACATCCTGATAAAATTTTGTTCGATTTTGCTTCGAAAGTAATACACACAAAATTTTAATACTCTTACATTTATAGCGCTTCAGTTATGATTGATGCATTTACTTTGTATAGAGGTTCCTATCTCTGGGTAATTTATATAAAATTATTGTAGAGTTCTGTAAATAGAGTTTAAAATTTTTCGCTGACAATAATAAAAGGTGCTGTCACGTTTGCAGTAACATTGAATCGGTAAAGTAGAGTTATTTTTCTTTAATTTCTATTTGAGATGTTTTTAGGAAAAAAGACATTCCATATTTTAACGGAGGTAATAAGGTACCTTCTTAAAAAATAGTTATTAATATTATCCAGTAGCTTTTTCAAAATGCGATCACACACAGTTAAACAAAAAATAAAATAATAAAATATTTTAAAAATCGATGTTTTTTAGGGTTCCGTACACAAAGTGTAAAAACGAAACCCTATTGTTTTCGCTACAATGTCTGTCCGTCTGTCAGCGCCTTTTGTCTCTGGAACCGTAATAGGTAGACTCTTGAAATTTTCACAGATGATGTATAGCTGTTGCCGCTATAGCTACAAATACTAAAACTTATAGGGTGTTCCAATAGAGAGGTGTTAGGAGGGATACACTTGAAATTTACAAACAGTTATTAAAACTTAGTTCACTATATAAACAAGTATAAAAAAATAAAACTAAATATTAAAGGGTTTTCCGATAGTGGTGTGAACCATAATATGTAGACTCTTGAAATTTTCACAGGAGGTGTATAACTATGGCCACTATAATAGCAAATACTAAAACTTATAGGGTGTTCCGAAAGTGACGTGTTATTTGTGTTTACGTCTTTATTTCTTGAGCAGTAGAAGGCAGACATTTAAAAATTACACACAGTAATTAAAATTGTTGGCTATATAAACAAGTATAAAAAATAAACCTAAAAAGTAAAGGGTGTTCCGATAATGACGCGATTTGTATGTGTATGGCAGACTTTTGAATTTTCCCCAGATGGTGTATTACTATGGCCGCTATAGCAACGAATACTAAAACTTATAAGTGACGTGTTATTTACGTTTACATCTTTATTTTTTGGGCTGTAGGAGGCAGACATTTAAAATTTACACACAGTAATTAAAAGATTGTTGGCTATATAAACAAGTATATAAAAAATAATCCTAAAAATTAAAGGGTGTTCCGATAGTGGCGTGATTTGCATGTATAAGGCCTAAGTTTTGAACCATAATAGATAGACTCTTGAAATTTTCGCAGAAGTGGTATAACTGTGCCCGCAATAGCAATAAATATTAAAACTTATAGAGCGTCCCGATAGGGAGGTGTTATTCACGAATGTGTATTTATTTCTCGAACTTTAGTATGTATAAGGTCTAAGTTTTGAACCATAATAGGTAGAATCTTGAAATTTTAACAGAAGGTATATAACTGTGGCCACTACAGCAATAAATACTAAAACTTATCGGGTGTTACGAAAGTGAGGTGTTATTTGCCGTTATGTCTTTATTTCTTGAGCTATAGGAGGCAACCACTTAAAATTTGCAGACAGTAATTAACTCTATGTTCGCTTTCTATTAAATTAAACTTTAAAATTAAAGGGTGGTCCGAGAGTGACGTGCTTTGCGTGTATATGGCCTAAGTTTCGAACAATAGTAAGTAGGCTCTTGAAGTATTTACAACAGGTTTATTACTATGGAAACTATAAAAAATAATACAAATTAAAGGGTGATCCATGAGTGACATGTTTTTGACGTATATTACCTTATTTTAGAAAGTTTATTACCATGGTCGTTATAACAACAATTCCTAAAATTTAAAGGGTGTTCCAATAGCGATGTAATTTTCGCGAATATGACTTTGATTTTAAAAAGAAAAGGGTGCCTCATAAGACATGAAAAAATTAATAACTTGAGTTTTTAAAGTTAAAGACTAACTCGCACTTGACTGATTTTTTATAACATTTCTGTTACCATCTATCTGCACCAGCAATAAAATACAGTTTCATTGTATGTATTGATTAAAACTATATTACGTGCAGGTTGTTAATGTGTATGTAATAATTTATACTTATCATCATAGCGAAGGGGGCAAAAAGCTTGATCAAAAGAAATGGAATCGCGTAAATATACAAATATAAATGAAATCACTTTGAGATTTTTGTTATAGTTGTTGTAGTTTTCTAAACAATTTTTAAGCGTTTAAATGATTTGCATTGCAACCAAGCAAAGTTTCAATTGAAAATCAGCCAAATGGAAATATTATGAACGCTTCAATCGATGATTTAAGCGTAGTCGAGTTGTGTTGTGTTATTGTTTTTTGTTTTTCTGTGCGTTGTTTTTGTTGTTATACATGAATTTATTCAAACCTGTTTTCTGCACATAAATACATACATATATACACTTTTACTTAAATAGGTATTTTTACAGACGTCACTTTTATAACATGAATTTCTATAACATAAATGTGGTTTTTATAAAAACATTTTTTTGCCTCAAACAATTATATGATAGAGCTGTCAGTTTTATGTTGGTATTAAAACAATCCTCACTACTTAAAGTGGTTTTACACGACGTGTTTTTGTCATATGACTTGTCACTTTTCCATGTGTAAATTCTAATAATTTGCACACGTCGTGTGAACACTTTCAAATATAACATGTGTATTTTCCACGAGTACAATACATATGACATTTTTCATTGAGAACGTGTTCTATTTTGATGTGACAAAGCATCTGACATCCTGTAATGCCAACTTGATATTTTGCTATTTTAGATTTTTTGTGGTACCAAAAGCACTAAAAGCGTGGCAAAAGCACTACTTTTGCATCAGCTGTGGTTGGCTTTACAAAACTGTGTGGCGGAAAAATTATATATTATAGGTTATGTCAGATGTAATTACACATGTACGTTTGAAAGCAAAAATTATAAACCGTATGTAAAATGCCTATTTTGACAAACACATGAAATTACATATGGGTTATCAAACAGACAAGTCATATGACAAACACACGTCGTGTAAAACCACTTTTAAAGACTAAACTTAAATAATAAATAATAATTTCGTTCATATTTTTGCTTATATACCATTTTATATACATATCTAGTAGCCATGATTTCTGGTTCCCAAAGGTAATTTATATCTACTTTGTTTTTGTTTTCGTTGAGCCTGATACCTGCCATACTTTCCAGCCGCTGTAGTAAAACAGAACAGAGTCTTTGGTGGGAATGGATTCTACACCACCAGATTGCTAGAATAGTACATTAGCTACTATTCCACCGGCGTACCCGTGTTTATTCCTGACGTAATTTTAAAAAAGTGTGATTTTGGTCATATTATGGATTATTAAACTTGTTTGATAATTTTCACCACGCGAGAGTCTTTGATGTTAGTTTTTATATTAAAGCTTAAAGCTTTTAAGATTTTCACAAACATCGAAATGGCTGTCAATAAAGCATAAACTGTTGGTTAGCAATTTCGTTATACGTACATATATTGTAAAATCTTCTGCATTATTATTGCGAAAATGAACGCCCCAAGGGTACATTATTTATCCAACGTATGCAAATTATTTGCCAAACCAACTTTCATGCCGTTAAATTTAAATAACCAATTGTACAATCTGTTGGTAAATAAATATATAGTGAGACCTAACGGTGATTGTGCGAACGAAATCATCTTTGGGCAACAGCAAACAAAAGTACTTAATAATTCATATTAAATATTAAAATGCTCTTTATAGTGCATCATTGGTTATTTGAATAAACATCATTTGTTCAAAATATCATAAATGCAAATTTTCAGTACGTAGAAAAAGCATAATATATATTTTTACTAGCTGTGCCCGCCACGTAGTGGGCGTCCTGACAATATTTTGCTCGATTTTGCTTTGAAAGTATTCCACACCAATTGTAAGACTCTTACCTTTATAGAGTAGCTCCTATAAAAGAAAAATGCAACTAAACTAAGAAGAAACTAACAATAACAGAATTTTATAGCCACACTCAAGTTGTAGTATTCTTACCGAATTTTAAAAATTAACGCTAAATAATGTACTCACATAATAACCTAAGTATGTATCGGGTGGTTAAATTTTAAGGGCCGATGTAGAATGTGAACCACAACTAAACGTCAAGTTTTTTCTCCATTTAATTTGACATTTCTCAATTTTAGGCAAACTCAACTTGAACCATTGAAAGATATACAATCGAGCAATGGTCAGTGGTGGTCAATGGTGGCAAGAAATGGCAACGTTGGATGATCAATTTTCGAAGAAAATCATATTCAGTGATGAGGCACATTTTCACTTCAGTTGATTCGTCAATAAGCAGAATTTCCGCATTTGGGCGAATGATAATCCAAGAGTGATTGTCGAAAAACCAATACACCCAAAAAGAGTGACTGTTTGGTGGGGTTTATGAGCTGGCGGCATCATCGGGCCGTATTTTTTCCAAAATGAGGTCGGTTAAGCAGGTACTGTAAATGGTGTTCGCTATCGTGAGATGACAACGAACATTTTATAGCCCGAATTGGAAGATATGTATGTTGACAATATATGGTTTCAACAGAACGGTGCCACTTGCCACACAGCTAACGAAACAATGGCTCTTTTGCGTGACAAATTTAATGGTCGTGTTATCTCACGTGGTGGCGATGTCAATTGGCCGCAATATCATCATCATTTGACACCGTGGGACTTTTTTCTTTGAGGTTATTTGAAAGATAAGGTGTACGTCGATAAGCCAGCAACAATTTAAGAGCTAAAGGATGAGATAATTCGGCACATAAACGGCATAGAACCTCAATTATGCCTCAGCGAAATCGAAAATTTGAAGCAGCGGATGGTGGTGTGCCACCGCGGTGCGGCGGCCATTTGACGGATATTTTGTTCCATACCATTATTATTAAAATAAAAAGAAATGACAATAATTTCCTTAATAATTTGTCTTTTATTAAAAATCAACAATCCGACAGACAGACGGAAATGAGTTACTATATTATTAAATGTATAGATAGATAATTTTGAATAAATTTTGTTTGTTTTATGCTTTGTTAGATACAAAGGAGCATAAAAATATATTTATATATATTCGAACAGTAGAAACTTTTTTATTTTTGTATATTAAAAATAAAAACAACACTATCTGAGAAGCTTTTATTTTTTCTGCAGAAAACCCCAGAATCTTTGGCAGTAATCGAACCTCCAACCCTCAGACTGATAAACTAGAATAATGAAGGCATTGGCAGCGCAGGAAATATAAATAAAAATCATTGTAGAACAGATTTTCAAACTTGATAAGTTGAAAAACTAATATTGAAACCAAGGTATATTTATTTTACTAGGTAGTGGCATCCCTACAACAAATACAACAATACAAGAACAACATATCATTTTGTTGTTGCTTTGTAGTTCGAAATGTCAAAAAACATATCAGAAAATTGAGAAGGCGTGTATGTGTTTTATTGCTTTCTCACTTCTACACTATAAAATTTCTGAACACATACAACTTTTGACATGTCGATCTATACTAAATCAGCTGGGCGGACGACACTACCTAGTAAGATAAATATACCTTGATTGAAACTTATGAAAATATTTGTTTCTTGTGTAGATCTGACACCAAAAACGATGAGCTATGACGATATTCGCTGAAAACACACCCACACATATTGCTGCGCGCTACTATTATTATGTCTCGAATACTTTTTCACGTTTGTTGAAGTTACACAACTGAAGAAATTCAAATGCAAGGCCAATGGTTTTTTTAGTTAACTCAGTTATTTGTATTTTTTAACCGACTTCAAAAAAAGAAGGAGGTTATCAATTCGTCTGAATGTTGCTTTTTTTTTATGTTTGTGCCTTCAGAACTCGGTCATTTCTGAACCGATTTTAAAAATTTTTGCGCCATTAGAAAGGTTATGGCTACAGATTGGTCCCATTTTAAAAACAGTTTAAAAGTTTAAAAATTAAAGGGTGTCCCCATACAACATACATGTTTTTTACGTGTATTATGAAATTTGTAGGTCACCCATTTAAAATTAGAAAAAAGTGCGTATCACTATAGCTCCCAATAACAAAAAGTAATTAAAAAATAAAATTAAAAATTAAAGGGTGACCCCATAGGAGACGTAATTTCACCTTTATGGTCCTATCTTTTGAACCGTTCGTTACTATGTCTGTTATAATAAGTATAAATATTTAAAATTAAAAATTAAAGGGTGTCCCATTAGTTGGTTTATTTTGATATATATATGGCCAAACTTTTGAACCGTTATAGACAGACAGTTGAAATTTACAAAGAACTTGTATTGCTAAGTCCAACAACAAGTGTAAAATATGAATTTGGAAATTAAAGGGTGTCCCAATAGTTAATGTAAAAGTGATATATATGGCCAAACTTTTCAACTGTTATAGATAGACATCCCAGTTTAAAAACTGGGATATTTTAAACAACGTTACGCACCTTTTATTTTTGAAAGAAGAATATGTTAAACAAAATTGCGCAACAGATGACGCAAATTGTATAAAATTAGTATTTTTACTTTGTTGAATTACATTGAGTTAAACACCTCTTTAATAATTCAAATTTAGTAATTTCAAATTTTTAAAATTAAAATTGTTTCATTGGATAAAAAATGACTGAGTTGTGTTAGATCGAAGTTAAATTTTCATGAAATTTTTAAAGATTTACACAGATTATTATCATTTTCAAATATGTTTCAACAACTAATAACAAACTCAAGAGTTTTATAAATATCTGGAATTATTAATAATGTAGGGGGATATCAAAGCATACAGCAACCTACTTCCAATGATTCACGTGTTACAACTAGCCTTTACTCTTGGCTTTTCTGGAATACTGTATTTGATTTAAAAAAATATATATTATGGCTTGATATCGGATAAAAAATAAAAATAATTTAATAAAAAAACACTATGACGGTATCTGAGTGTATGACGGTATGAGAGTGTGATGATAATGAAAAAATTATAATAAAATGTAATTATAATTTTTATTATAATAAAAAAAATATAATAAAAATTATAATAATAATTTCTATTATAATTTTTTTAAAAATTATAATAAAAAATAATAATAATTTTTATTATAATTTTTTTTTGTGATCAGCACGCTCCCATTAAAAAACAAAAAAATGCTATAGAAATTTTAAATACTTTAGCTATCTATAAAACAGTATTTTGTAGAAATATATTTATTGATATTTCCATGCCGCCACTATTCTTTATAGTCATCACTTTTCACTTTTTGTTATTGTTCTGTTGATCCAATAAATTTAAAAGAACAAAATGTGGTACGATAAATTAACGAAAATGAATGTAAATAAATTCGTTACGAATTAGCAAAATATTGAATTTATTCTTTTCACAACAAAAAAGAATTGAATAAAATTTGATTCAATTCAAACGAACAAGGAATTAATGATTTGCAATTCGTTTTTAATTCAAATGAATCTGTAAAATGAATTACAATTCGTTTCCAATTCTAATAAATTTGTTAAAGTGAATTGCAATGTATTTCCAATTCGTTTGAATTGAATTGATTTTGAATTCACTCAAATGAATTAGAAGAATGAATTGCAATTTAAATGAATTTTTTTTTTGCATAATTTATTTATTGCATCTTCAATATTTTTGAACTAACAATAACTACTCGTATCTTAAGTCTAAAATAAAAATATACGTTTTAAGTCCAACCAGTGCTAGACAAAAATAATGTTTGTTTCGCGTATTTTGCAATCATTTGCGGGTCATCCCTCTAATGTACGGCCAAGAAAAGCAGTATCTCTTCTTTTTAGTCGAATGTAACCAGGTTCATTCAGCATGTTACGCGCCAAAGGGTTTGGATGAGATTCAAGCCTCTTTAGATATGTGACTGCATGTTTCGCTATTTCTGCTTTAACTGATGGCATGTTTAGGTCTTTGTGGATGTTCGAATTTTGTATATACCAGAGAGCAGATGTAATTATATGAAGAATTTTATTTTGGCGCCTTTGAATTTTTTCTACATTGCTAACTGAGGCAGTGCTCCATAACTGAATCCCATAACACCAAATTGGTTTGAGGATCGACTTGTACAGTATAAGTTTACAATCTAAGATCAGGGTGGAGTTTCTGCCAATAAGCCAAATTAGTTGTACTGCTTTTAGTTTCATTTGTGTTAACTTGTAGTCAATGTGGCTTTTCCAAGTAAGGCGACGCACAGTGGTCAATTTCGCGAGATAGCGGTCAAAACTCTATAACTTTTGACCGGATTAGTATTTTTTTACGCGATTTTTTTTGTTTAATAGGAGGGACTTTAAGCTTCAATTTGCATGTTCAAACGTAAAAATCGACTGATAGGAACGTAAGTAATGTGGAGTTAAAAATGCATTTTAATTTTTTGTTGAGTTTCCATGTAAAAGTTGAATATTTTGACATTTTAAATAGGTATTTTTTTATAATTTCTTATTTTGTTCAATCGTATTTTACAACCAATACTTATTTATTATTCCTAAACTTAATTTTGGTCAGAGAATGCCAACATTTGGCCCCTGACATTTATTTAGTCTCAATATTCACAGGGGCCAAAGGTTGGTTTTTTTTGGAAGAAAGGTAATTCTTGTGAGGATTAAACTGAAAAATAACACTGAAATTCCCAACAATATCAATACCATTTGGATATATTATATACAGAACACAACATCGATCAAATTTTAAGTAAACTTTTACTATTGATTTAAAGTGCACATATATTTTATTTAAATGTAAAATTTATACTAAAATTAGAAACAAATTATAATCTTTAAACTAGTATTAATTAAACAATATTAGTAAAAATTTCTTCCAAATAGCTGTGATTTTCATTTTGCAGTAGTTGTTTAGCTTCTTCATCTAACTCTAATGAGGTTGATTTCCATTTTTGTCGAATACTGGACATATATGGGTCTGATATGCACAACAAAATATTAATAAGATCTTCATTAGTACAATAACTGGAAATTTTTCTTGTATTGTGCTCGCGAAAGAATCTGTAGTCTTTGTTCCCTTTTTCTTGCGCTTCTTCTGAGAGATCTCCAATTGGAAGTGTGAACTGTGGTTGGCATATGTCTCCAAGAATATTTTTGGTTATAAAGGGTTGCTGTCTCATTAGCATACTGACCAAATTTTTTTGCATCTATCTTTTTGCTACATGCTATAACTTCTAATATGATTTGGAATCGTCGTATTAAATCATAATCTACTCCAGTTATAGAAGCTGCAGTTTCTGGATCGGAAAAAAATCTCCTTGCTGTGTTTCCATCATTAGAATTTCCTTCTCCTTGCTTTGGCTGGTCAATTATAAGGCCTATCTCACGGTATTTTTCTTGAATATCTTTTTTTTTGCTTTCTTTTTTCCAAATTTTCTTTGTTGTTTCTCACTGTTTCGCCTAACGGGCCAAATTCCAAATCGTATCCCAATTTAAGAATATGCTCCATAAAACGAATTCTAGCATGAAGAGGTGACATTCCAAATTCATATGCTTCATTAATACTATCGTCTTGTGTTGGTGGTTGGCTCAACTGACTTGATGTTTTTTGGCATATGGTGCAGCTTGACGAAGACTTTGTTTCGGTTAAAGCTTGTGCAACTTTTCCATCGATCATTGTAAGTGACATTTTAAAGTTAACTTCGATGCATTGGTCATTAAATTCAAATATCACTGGTTGAAGTTCTTTAATTTCATCTGTTATTTTGCCAACTTCTTCAGTTATGACATCTTTAGTTTCTTTTTTGTAATCAAACTTTATTGGTTTACAAAATTTTGTTGACGAGGGAATTTCATTCTTCCATACATCTATCTCTGCAGCTCTACTATTTGACGGCTCTGAACCAATATAAGTTTTTGTTAAACGTAATGGAACGAAAGAAATCATGAATAAATTGGCATCTGATGAATTTTCCGCATTACATTGTTTGTATTGTTTCTGGCCAGAGGACCCATCACATCCCCATTTAGAAATTAAAGTCATGCTGCAATTTTTAAACTTCTTTAAATAGTCAGCATCAAATGTCTTTAATAATCGTTCTGCAGTGTGTTCAAGAAGATCCTGCAATTTTATTTCTACTGAACTTGAAGTTACACTAATAGCAGTTGGTGAAGGGAAGCAATCTTTTTTGGCAGAAACTATATCTCGATATGATGGAAAAATTCCACAATTTTTTTCATTGGTTCGCTTCCGCAATTCTGTATATTGGTTTTTAGTCATATTCAAATCCAAAAAAAATGCAAATGCTTCTTCTGGAGTAAATTTATTTTCTTCAGTTGGTGTCGGCATACTTTCTAAAATACTTTTTGTGCGTCAATGATAGCAATTTTACTCTTTTTAGTATTCGATGGTTGAATTTGATGCAGAAATGAATCCTTTATGATGCTACAAGAAACTTCTTCATTGATATGTTTAAGCTTGAGTCTTCGTGATCTTTCACTACAATTATCAATTGGCTTTGCTGGTCGACCACCTTTTCCAGTTTCCGTGGTAGTTACTGATGGCTTTTTAAAAATAAGTTTATTTCTTAGCCATTCTTGGTTGCGTGAGTAAAACAATTTCTTGTTTCTGGTACATTGATTGTACCGTTTTCTTAAAGTATTTAAAAGTTATTTATTTTTAAGTTATGAATTTTAATTTCTTGTTTGTCGCATATTTTGAAGAATGGATTATTCATTATATGTAAAATAATGTCGTTTTCATCTTTCCGTTCAAAATATATATCAAATAGAACACTATAACTGAATTTAGCCATTGTTTAAACAATAATGAAGAAAAAAAATGAATGCATGGATTAATATACTATTGCTCGAAGTTTCAACATGATCTTTTTTACCTCTTTGAAACATAATATAACAGGTACTTGGTTTTACCAGTTATTTCCATTGGTTTTAAATTTATTTGCAATTTTCAGGTATTTAAGTTATGTAATATTAGATGGCAATAAAATCATTTTTTACCTTTTCCAAATGAATTGCCAGATACCACATAATTTGAGAGTTCTATTGTCATTTTTGTCAAAATTTTGATACACCCTTCTATGTGGACTAGGTCCAAATATGGGCCAACTTCTCCTAATTTCAACAGAATTATTTTTTGGGTCAATAAGAACTCTTGTACAAAATTGCATCAAAATATATGCATAATATCCACTTTCACATACAAATAACTTCTCAAAAAATATGACGTGCATTTGTACCGAATATCTTACCTTGGGTCAGAAAAATTGCTGTAGCTCAAAAAGTGCAGTCCCGATGCATGGACATGTGTATATAGGAATGTAGGGGAGAGTTAGGACTACAAAATAGTAAATTTGTGTTTTGACTCAGCTTGACTCACAGGAGTTGTGCTCTATGAAGTAGGAAATTTCCGAGAAATTTGACCTTTTTTAAAAAAAATATTTAAATTGTTCTGAAAACAGTAGAGCTTCAATTTTTTTTACCAGTAATAGGAAATAAGTTAAGTTACAACACAAAATTTATTTCGTCCAAAAATCTTGAAAAACAAAAAAGTTATGATCATTTAAACTTTAAAAATTAACTAAAAATATCATAAATTTACTAAATTCTGAAAAAGCCCATTTTGGACCACCCTGTTCTCAGTGAAATAGTTGAAATAGAGTTCTATTTTTTTGGTTCCCGAGGTTTACTACTGTCTACTTTCATATGAGTCGAATAACTTTAAAATCGGAGAACAAACACCAAAAGGAGTTTTGGCCGCTATCTCAAAATATTGACCACAGTGCGACGGTCAAGATGTATACCCAGGTATTTAACGTCTGAAAGCTGTGGTATCATTTGGTTATTTATGCGAATAGGAGGGCATGCGTCCCTACGCAGTGTGAAAGTTATGTGAGTACATTTTTGTTCATTCACTTTTATTTTCCATTTTTTTAGCCATTTGTCCAAATTGAGTATGTGGTCTTGTAAAGGTTGTGATGCTACTTGGGCGCTTTCATGAATACTTAAAAAAGCTGTGTCATCTGCAAATGTTTATGTGTGGACTAGGGTGCATATCTGATGTGTACAGTAAATACAAAATTGGTCCTAAAATACTACCTTGGGGAACTCCGGCTCCAATGAGCTGTGGCGAGCTTAAAAAATCACCATCTCTTAGTAAAAACTTGCGATTCGTTAAATAATCTTTTAAGAGCTTATAAAAGTTTTCGGGCAAGTTCAGCTTTAACTTAAATATTAGGCCTTCACGCAGTGAACGGTCCCCATAGTAAAACTGAAAAAAAGTCGAAGGAGTTATGGTAGCTTAATGAAATTTTTGGCATATATCTCACTTGGCCTACTATTTTAAAAAATTAACTAACATTTATAGAAATCCTTTTATTTTTCCGTTGCGGGGACATTTAAATACCCAAATTTCCCCCATTTCAGTAATTATTATTTTTTTGGAATTTTAATCTATCCTTTCACATACAAAATGATAAGCGTGATAGTTTTTTCTATAAAATATAACCAATATCTAATTGTTTATGGTTGTCGTATACCTTTTTTGAATGTAACATTATTTTAAACTTTTTAGTATTTTTATTTTTTAAAGTTTTGAAAATACTCATAAGCATTGGTATTCAAATAAAATTATATTTTTCGGGTCCATCGAAGCTGACTATTTTTTTTTAAAAAGTACATATTTTGGCTAAAAACTTCACAAGTTTTTTACAGTGTTGTTATAAATATTTGAATTTTAGGATTTTTTCATTGTATCCGCTACATTTCTGACTAAAACAAATAAATTTGGATGCATTTTTATTGAAAAATGAATTTTTGAGATTTATGTTTCCAAACCTATTTTTTTTTACTTAAAAATTATGAAAAAATTATCAAAATAATTCGAGTTTAAAGCCGTGTAACTTTTTATAGGTGTAACGCACATGAAAAACCAAACCATCTCTGGAATCGTGGGGGCTCAGCTTTCATCCCATATGTATTTTCGACAGTTCGACAGTTTACTGTGCTTCGTGCCAAACCTTATCGAATGCTTGAGAAACGTCGATAAAAAGCGCAGAACAGTAAATTTTTTCTTCTTTTTCTTTGTTGGATCGTACTATGTTGTTTTGTAAAGTCGAATTGATGGTTCGAAATACAACCTTTCACGCAAAGAATTGGATTCAGCTTAGTTATTAATGTTCTCTCAAATAACTTTGACACGTTTGATAAAAGACTTATAGGTCTGTATGATTCTACTTTTGTGTGTTCTTTTTCTGGTTTAGGCATCATAGTAATCAAGGAGATCTTCCACTCTGTGGGAAAATTCTCAAGACGTAATGTGGCATTAAAAACAAAAAGAATAATTCTGCGACCTATACGGGGCAACTCAAATAACATCTTGTTACTTGTTTTATCAACGCCAGGGACTTTTTGGGTGTTTAAATCCGCTATTGCCCTTTCAATATCGCTAAATTCAAATTTTAGCCTCGACAATTGGCAACTCAACTATATCAGTTGATATATTTGGGGTAAAAACCCTTTTCAAATGTCCAGCAAATTAATTGCCTTTTTCGGTATCATTTCTTTCCCAGTCTCCACAAGAAGTTCGCAAGGGAGGCTTACGTACGACTGATCTTTTAAGGTTTCTACATGCACGCCATAATGAATAATCTGATTGTACAGTTGCGTCGATGTCTTCCAAGTAATTTTTTAGAGATGTTACTCTTCGAGACTCTAGTAGCTGTCTTAGCCGTTTCGTGCAATCTTTAAGTTTAGATTTCAGTTCAGGATATCTGTGTGATTGCCACTCTCTTCGAATTTTTCTTTTTTCAGCCAAGAGCCGCTCGACATCTACAGAATAAATTTGATTGTATCTAGCTGATTGTCGGGTTACTGCTGCATGTTAGGCAGCTGATTTGAGGTTTTGGTCAAAATTAATAAGACTTTGATCCACGTCTTCTGGTGTTCTTAGCGGTATATTTTCCGAACAGTGAGTACTGAGATACTTTCTATATTTCAACCAATTAATGCTTTTTGCTGGTTCCATATATAGACAATAGTAGGTGAATGATCTGAGGATAATTCAAATAACTCTTCAACTGTAAGCATTTCTCTCGGAATCCCCTTAATCACGCTAAAATCAAAATCAATCATCCGGTGTTTTTTGCCGATCAGTAGGTCAATAGATATCACATTCAGACGCATTTTTGAAATTGTATCGAACAAAACACGATCTTTTGGAGTTTTTAGGCGTGATTCCCAAATTCTATGTTTAGCGTTGTGGTCGCCTGATGCTATGAAATGAACTAAATCAAAAATGAGTTTGTTGAGATTTCAAATTCGATTGAACAATTTAAAAAAAAACGAAATTTTCCACAATATACAAATATGAGATTATTTAACAAAAAATTATTGTTGTTTAATAATATTTTCACACTACATATTTGATAAAAATAAAAATTCAAGTTCCTTTTAGATAGATACGAAGAATGCTGAAGACGAATGTAGCGATTCACAAAATGCATCACATTAACATGTCGTTAAAGGAAACACTGTAATAATTATTGCAAATATAGAAAACAACAACGAACAACAAGAGAGTTGAAAAGCAGCTATATAAAAGAAAAACTTTTTCTTTCTTTTGACTACGTTTTTTTTCTTGCTCACTGTGCAGCAGCATGTTATTTGAAGGATACACATTGATTTTTATACATACATTAGTACCCAATGCCTGATCCAAACTAAATAAAAAAAACCAAACAATTATTAAAAAAAAAATCAGTAAAAAAGAGAGTGGAACACTAGAGAAATGAAAACACAAAAACAACAACAAAAATGTTTTATAATCGAGGCTCTAAATACTTTAACAAACGAACCTTAAGAGGCAGTTGCTACTTATGGCATCAACTAATACACCTGCAGCAACAACTACCTCGACTTTTCACACCAATATTGTACTTATAACCGAATATATAGTGCGAACATAATATAGCAACAACAACAAACAAATATAATAACATCTAGAACATGGAATATAATAAACTAATTTTAATTAAAACCATTAATTGTAAATATTTTAAATAGTTTTAACAAGGAAAATAAATAAATTAAAACTCAAGCTAAGGACTGCAGAATTCAAATTTCCATTGCTTCACCTAAACACAAACACATGCACCCCATCAAACAATCATAAATATTTTTCTTATTAAATTTTTGTACCATTTCAAAATATTTTGAATAGAAAAAAGAAAGAACTTTAACTATAAACGAATTACCGTTTTATTATTATTTTTGGCCATGATCCAAAACTAAAAAAAAAAACTAAAAACGAGAAAAGAAGAAAAAGCTTAGCACTTCAATTGAGTCGAGTCACTGTCATAATTCACACACAGTTGGAAAAACATTATTTTTGCTCTGTGTTTCATTTAAAAGAGGCAGGTCTTTAATACACCACACATACCATATACATTCCTAAACTTTATATGTAAAATAAAACGAGAATATTTTATACGTACGAACAGTGGAAGACAAAGGTTGGGTTAATGTTAAGAAAAACGTAAGTCAAATAGCAGATCAATTGTAAATGCTGTAAATTATCATAATATATTATAACTAAAAACACAAGGATTTTAAAATGCAGAACAACGACATTTAAGTGATTCAAAGTTAGATCAGTTCATATTTAACAGGTAGCTACTTGGACATTCTACCTTAGTACGAAGATACCGTGGCGTCGCAACCACACTATGTTCTCTGTAACAATACATGTTTGCTGGAACAAATTATAGTTATCTTAAACCATACTTTTTAAACCATATTTTAATCATTCAATTATACGCATCAAAAAAGCAGCATGGTTGTTTTGAATTAAAATTCAAACCACAACCAAAATTTTTTTTCAATATTTAAAAATAAAATTATATTTATTACCATAACATATTATTATTAAACATAGTATGTTAAGTATGTCTAAAAATAAACGAATAATGTATGGTTTTAAAAATACATATTTTAGTTTTGGCCTTTTTTTAAGTTCAGAAATATGAGTGTAAGCTATCGGTTCATCTAAAACCGACATTAAATACACATTTGTTTTCAACAAATAAATTTGTTTTTAATTATAAATTATAATTTTATATTAAAAATATCAAACATATAAAAAGGTAAGCAGAAAATATCAAAATAGGTACATATGTAAGTCTAAATGGAAATATTCGTGTATTTGCTTTTTGTTATTTATAAATATATTCATACGTTGTCTCATATAACCATTTACATGTTTCAAATTATATTATAGTATTTTTATATTATAAACATAATTATGGTTGTATTTTGCAATGTTATTTTTATGTAAGACAATAATATGTTCCAACGACAACAATATTATTATTATGGTTTAAAATAATTGGTTTGAATATAACCATATAATTCAACCATAACATGTTGCTTTTAGATTATGGTTACCTCAATCATATTTTTCCTTTGCGTTCTTTAAATGAGGAGTTGGTGTATAAATGGTTAATATACCAAGAATAACTGCTGTCCCAAAAATGATAAAAGCCACTTCTTATTTTCATCAATACAACACCTTCACCCAGGTCAAGAACAAGATTGTGGTATAGTCACAAGAACAGTTGTATATTCTCTGTAACAATATGTGGTTATTTTGTAAACATTTGATTATTAAATGCTTGTTACGCACAAAAAATGAAAATATAGTGTTGGATTGTGTTTTTAAACTTAACATGTGTGCCTCGGTTAGTGAGGTAAACGTTGATGTTGGTTAAAGGACACATAGGCAGAGCTGGTATTGAAGCAGCAGCACATCTTGCAAATAGGGGATCCAGAGTAGCACTGGGTGGAGAATGGCTACTACATGTAGACAGGCTCGAATGCTACTCAAAGAGTTGCTTAAGAGGAAGACCAGTAAGGTTCTTATGTATAATAGAAGTTCCTTAGTGACAGGTCATGGAAACTTCAAGTATGATGCTTGCAGACTATGTCTGGAAGATGATGGGACGGTAGTGCACATTGTGTGAATGTTCAGCACTGGCTAGTATAAGACTTACCACCACGGGCAGAAACTTATTAAATGTGGATGCCATGGCTACACGCAAAGAAAAAACATGGTTGAGGAAACCATAATCTAATAGCAACATGTTATGGTTGAACTATATGGTTATATATAAAAATAATATTGTTGTCGTTGAAACATATTATTGTCTACATAAAAATAACATTGTAAAATACAACCATAGTTATGTTTGTAATATAAACATACTATAATATAATTTGAAACATGTAAATGGTTATATGTGACAACGTATGAATATATTTATAAATAACAAAAAACAAATACACGAATATTTCCATTTAGACTTACATACATATTTTGATATTTTCTGCTTACCTTTACCTGTGTTTGATATAATTAATTTAAAACTATCATTTATAATAAAAAAACAAAAATTGTTGTCAACAACAAATATGTATTTAATTTTTTTACGGTTTTAGATGAACCGATAGCTTACACACACATTTCTGAACTGAAAAAATGTCAAAACCAAAATATGTATTTTTAAAACCAGACATTATTTGTTTATTTTTAGTCAAATTTAACATAAGATTTTTAAGATTAATATATTATGGTTATAATTTTTAAATATTAAAAATAATTTGGTTGTGGTTTGAATTTTAATATGTTTCAAATCAACCATGTTGCTTTTTTGGTGCGTATAACCATTGAATGATTAACTGTTAACAAAAAACTTGTTTATCGTGACCAAAGTATTGTTTAAAATAATTATAATTTGTTCACTGCAAACATCAATTGTTACAGAGAACATAGTGTGGTTGCCGTGACCATACAATAACCATACAATAACCATGGGTAAAAGATGGTGGTGGTAGTAGTACGTGACTCAATTAAAATAAGGTTGATGTAAGTTTCTAGTCGGTTGCCTATAATCATTAAGGATGGAAGAGGTTCGAAAAGGGTCCCATTCAGGAAATGGTCTTTTTCGGTATTTCTCCTACATTAATAAAAATATATCCATAAAATAACAATAAAAATAACTGGGGAATTTACAAGGTGTAATTAATGAGTAACCCAACTGTCTACCTGGTGGAATTCTTTTTGCTAAAACCCATCAAAAAAATAATGAATATGTTCAAAAGGAAATGGTGATTTCATGATTTCCTTAGCTCGAATACATTTTAAATGTCATCCCTAACTTTAATAAAATGATATTTTTTTAAGTAGTTGAAAATGCATTCAAATTTTCTAGTAATTCATGTGTACATATATATGTTTTAATTTTTAATTTACACATATAATTAAAAGCAAATCCGAATCATCGAACTTTCATTAGTCCTAATCACTCATTTAAATGGCAGTCAGTTTAATTAAATAAGAACACATGACTTTCAATGACACGCCTATGTTAAAAACTTTCGTTTTTCACCTAAATTGGAACCAGTGCACAATAACCATGTTTTTTCTTTGGGTGTAGAAATTGTTGAATGTACGTTAGGGTGGAAGGAAGAAATATTTTTTTCAATTTCAATATGTAATAGTGATAAAAATTTTCCATTTGCTAGAATTGCAAAGTTTAAAGAAGATTGGAGTGAGTTGAGAGATACCGCAAATCCAAATTTAGCAAATTTTAATATATTTGGATCTGCAAAATTGTATTATATATAATAAAAGGACCTTTAAATAAATTTTGGTTAAAGAAAAATCATTACAATATCATATCTACCTCTATCTTACTACAACAAAGAAAAAAGGTAAAATAAAAAAACTATTTTTCATGATTTAATACCCTACTTAGTTATTAAAACATGACTAATAAAGGTTTTAAAATGACGATGGACAACAAATGTTTGTCTTCTGAATTATTTTAGGCGTTGTTTTAATGAAATTGAAATAATAAGCATAATACGCCATCAATAAAATAAAAAATTATGTTCAAGGCTTCTGCGGCACCTCAAGATGTTTTTCTATCACAATAAAACTTTGTAGAATAACTTCTCATATACAAATACAAATTCTTATCACTATTTGAACGGGTAATACCGAAGTTCCAGCCTAATGTACGTATTATTTGTTTTGTTTGTTTTATTTTTTTTTTATTAATCGAAAACTTTAACGACGAAGCATACTTAAGATGCGGTGCCCTGTCCATATGAAATTCATCATATTTTTTATTTTATTTAAAGTGCGATAGTGTGAAAACAAAATTTTATGTTTCGTTAGATTCTTTGACAATCACAACAGTTCTCATTTCATTCTCTCTTTCTTACAAAATCCAATGAAAATCTTAATACGCAGGTTATACAGCATGACGGACTTTAATAAAATATGATATAAAAATTATTTTCATTATGAGTATTTTTTAGCACAAGTACAAGCAAATATAATATATAACAAAATATAAAATTAAATTGTGAGTATTTTGCTTAGTAAATCAAATCATATAAATACTTTTACTTCTCACTGTAACAAATACGAAATTGTTATAAAAAAGGACACATTTTAGTTTGTGTGTTACATTGTGTTTAAACAATGTTTTCCAGAATACTTTAAGTGGTTTGAGGGTATAAATATTTATGTTATAGTTTCTGCCAGCATTTAAGCAGCTAATGCCAAAACTAAAATCAATTTGAACTAGATAAAATCGTTTAGATTAAGATTAAAACATTAAGTTAGAAAGGCTGTTTCATTTTGTTACTCTTGCTGCACGCAAAGAAAAAACATCGTTATTGTATGGTCACGGCAACCACACTATGTTCTGTGTAACAATAGATGTTTGCTGTGAACAAATTATAGTTATTTAGAACAATACTTTGGTCACGATAAACAAGTTTTCTGTTAACAGTTAATCATTCAATGGTTATACGCACCAAAAAAGCAACATGGTTGATTTGAAACATATTAAAAGTCAAACCACAACCAAATTATTTTTAATATTTAAAAATTATAAACATAATATATTATTATTAAACATAGTGTGTTAAGTTTGACTAAAAATAAACAAATAATGTTTGGTTTTAAAAATACATATTTTGGTTTTGACATTTTTTCAGTTCAGAAATATGTGTACAAGCTATCGGTTCATCTAAAACCGTAAAAACATTAAATGCATATTTTTTTGTCAACAAATAAATTAGTTTTTTATTATAAATGATAGTTTTAAATTAATAATATCAAACATATAAAAAGGTAAGCACAAAATATCAAAATATGTATGTAAGTTTAAATGGAAATATTCGTGTATTTGTTTTTTGTTATTTATAAATATATTCATACGTTGTCACATATAACCATTTACATGTTTCAAATTATATTATAGTATGTTTGTATTATAAACATAACTATGGTTGTATTTTACAATGTTATTTTTATGTTCCAAGGACAACAATATTATTTTTATATATAACCATATAACTCAACCATAACATGTTGTTCTTAGATTATGGTTACCTCAGCCATGTTTTTTCTTTGCGTGTGCTATTGTTGCCATTACTTTTTTTCCCCCAGTTTTTTTTAACATTCCATCGGTAACGCCTTTTGTGACATCACCTATGAATTTGTTGGCATCAAAAAAGGTTGCAAAAGGAATTTGTAAAGTTATTTTTTATAAATGATTTTCAAAGAATTCAATGTAAATAATATAAATAGCTTTTTTACAGTTCTGTTCCAAAGATAAAAATTAATTTATTTTTATAGATTTCTATTACAAAGGTCTAGTGAGTTTGAAAACACATTTTTAAAGGCGACTGAACACATATTATTTGCAAGTTGCATTCCGTGAAAAACGTAGAATGTATAAATTCATTCGTATCGACGAAAATTTAGAATGCAACAACATGTTTTATAATAATTTTATAAGTCTACCCGCAAAATGTTTGTTCACTTTTTTACTTTTAAAACACAATGCTAGTCAAATAAAATTAAGAAATAAATGTATTTAAAAGAAAAAATTAAGTAATCATACACATATGGGTAACATGAAAAAAAAGTTAAAAAAATTCTAAAGATCCTGCATAACCGGAGTTTTCTGCTTTAAGCTTTGTCCCAAATCGGCTTAGTTTACCACAAGTTTCTGCATATGAAGAAAGTGTGAAGAGAAATTGTGTAAGGGAAATTTACACATACCCCAATGATGAAAATCCATGCGCTAAATGAGGGTATTGTAACTTAGGTAGGTACACGCGGAGAAAAAAGATGGTTATGGAATGGTCACAAAAACCATCCTATGTTCTCTGTAACAATATATGGTTGCAATGAACAACTTATAGTTGTTTTAATCATTACTATAGTCACGATGAACAAGTTGCTTTTTACTATTTGATAATTAAATGGTTACTACACCAAACAAATTCATCATGGTTGGTTTGAACTAAACAATTTTTAAATCAACCAAACAAATAAGGTATGTTTTTATATTTATACTTATCACTATATTTATTTAATTTATTTCATAGTAAAACTTTATATTTTACAATGTCACTTTTAAGCTAGACAATATTTATGGTTCTAAAACAACAATATTAAAATTATAATTATAATATGGTTCGACTCCATCTTTATAATTCAATCATAATATGTTGTTCTTAGTTTATGGTTACCTCAACTATGTTTTTTCTTTTCGTGTAGCAAGTCGACTACTAAGCTTGTATGTTGGTTTCATATCCCAGTCGCCACATTACTATAGCCCGCTATAATAAAAAGTAAGTAGAAATTAATTCGTAAATCCTTCGGTGACATAAATTGACTTGTAAGATCTTATATTTTGACAAGTTATTTACGGACATTTAAAATTTACCCAGAATATATATTCCTATTTCCGCGACAACAAAAGTACCTCTACAAAAAATAAAGATCACAATTACAGGTACCATAGTTTTATCGTTAGAACCATAACAGGCAGTTACACACAGTGTCTACATTTACACAGAGTGCGTATTTGTATGCTCTCTTCAACAAAAAGTAGTAAAAACAAGTAATAGCAATTAAATGGTGCTCGATATAAGAAGTTATTTTGATTATATCAATTTTAACAGGCAGGGATATACCAATCTTACTTTTATGTTCTACAGATATGGGTTATATACATATATAGTGTGTCTAGAGGTACCCCTCTCTGGGCAATTACTCAGTATGTTGCAACATAGATTTTATTTTTCATGTCATTATTTTATTTTTCTTGTCACACGCTTTATTTACTATTTTCTTTTCAACGGGGGACAACATTCTTGTATGCCGCTGGACCTCCACGTCTAAACCCTTCTTTTCCTTATATAAGCTCCGTTTCGAGTTCTACCACTTCCTTTTAAAGGCACCTGTCGCTTTTGTATAGCGAAGGCCTGCACATCAATTTATTCTCTTAGAATACTTTGTTACTATTACTCTAACCAATCTTTAAATAAATTATCTATTTTTTACACTTTTAAAAACGGTACGTAACCAATTTTCCATAGGGAATCCAAAAAACTTTTATCAAATAAGATTGAAAACATACATTAAAATGTTTCTTTATAAATTTTAATTTTTTGAAATATTCTTTTTTATCTCTTTATAATGAAGAACTTAAGCCTAAATAATTAATTTATTAATGTAAATAACTTACATCACTTAAAATTCAAAAAAAAACAATATAATAATGGCCGTGCTAATTTTGATGTCTTTAAATTCTTTGAAGTTGAAGGCTGAGGTAGCACCATAAATTCGAAATTTACTTCCCCCAACCTTTGGCGACAGTATACTATTGCTCAAAATTTTTATTGTAAAAGGAAATTAAGCAACAATTATTGATATTTACTTTTGAGTTGATTTTTTAGGGTTCCGTACACAAAGTGTAAAAACGAAACCCTATTGTTTTCGCTACAATGTCTGTCCGTCTGTCAGCGCCTTTTATCTCTGGAACCGTAATAGGTAGACTCTTGAAATTTTCACAGATGATGTATAGCTGTTGCCGCTGTAGCAACAAATACAGGGTGGGCCAAAAGAAACCAAGGGGTGTAAAAGTTTAATAACTTTTTTGTTTATTAACTTTTTTTTATTTTTTCTTTCAGATTATATAATATACAAAATGGAAATTTTTTTATACTAAGTATGAAAAATGATGTCTCTTAAATGACCACCGTTTTCAGCTTCGCACTGATGGGCTCTTTTTAGAGCATTTTCCATAACATCTTTCAAAACTTGTGGCTGTAGCGTTCGAATTTCTGCAACAATGTTTGCCTTGAGTTCAAGGATTGTCTCTGGCTTGTTCACATACACTCGCTCCTTCAAAAAACCCCAAAGAAAATAGTCGGGTGCTGTCAAATCTGGTGATCGCGCTGGCCAAATAATTTCCGAATTTCGAGAAATTATTCGCTCTCCAAAAGTTTGTCTTAAAAGTGCCATTGTGTCTCGGGCAGTATGGGCAGTGGCTCCGTCCTGCTGAAACCACATACCAGGTCTGTTTTCAAGAGCAGGACGTAAAAAATTTTCTATCATAAACCGATACCGCTCTCCATTTACGGTTACAGCACTTCCATCTTCATTCTCGAAGAAGTAGGGCCCAATGACATTTTCAGATGTGATCCCACACCATACTGTACACTTGATGGGGTGCAATTGGCGTTGATGAGTGGCTCTTGGATTTTCAGAACCCCAGAACCTACAGTTCTGCTTATTAACAAAGCCATTCAAATGAAAATGAGCTTCATCACTCATAATCAAATTTTCAATAAAGTTGATTTCGTTTCTGGCCAACTCTTGAAATTTAATTGCAAAATTTAGACGTTGCCGATGATCTGCGGGTTTTAATTCTTGGACCAATTGCACCTTATATGGGTATAACTGTAAATCTTTTTTTAAAATGCGCCGTAGTGACCTACGAGACATTTCTAGCTGAGCAGAACGCCTTCTGCAAGATGTTTCTGGTGCTTCGTTAACACTTTGCTATACTCGTTCAATATTTTCCGCAGAGCGACTTAAACGTGGTCTACCGGTTCGAGGCAAATCTCTTACGCTGCCATGTTGGTGATGACGATTAACTAAGCAACGAATCATCGCTTCAGAGGGCGAAATTCTGACGTTAAAATGTCGGCGATATGCTCTTTGCGTTAAAATAATTGATCTCTGGTTTAAATAATAAAATTCTTTTGTTCTGGTTCTCTGTTCAGTTGTGAACCTCTCCATTATAAATTCTCCAAGTGTTGTCTATATAATCTGAAAGAAAAAATAAAAAAAAGTTAATAAACAAAAAAGTTATTAAACTTTTACACCCCTTGGTTTCTTTTGGCCCACCCTGTACTAATAGAGAGGTGTTATTAACGAAAATGTGTTTATTTCTTGAACTGTAGGAGGGATACACTTGAAATTTACAAACAGTTATTAAAACTTAGTTCACTATATAAACAAGTATAAAAAAATAAATATAAAAATTAAAGGGTGTTCCGATAGTGGTCTGAAATGCATGTATAAGGCCTAAGTTTTGAACCATAACAGGTATACGCTTGAAATTTTCACAGAAGGTGTACAGCTGTGGCCGCTATAGTAACAAATACTAAAACTTATAGGGTGTTCAGATAGAGAGGTGTTATTTAAGAATATGTGTTATTTCTTGAACTGTAGGAGGCATAGACTCAAGATTTAAAAAAAGTAATTAAAATTTAGTTCGCTATATAAACAAGTATAAAAAAATAAAACTATGTTCCGATAGTGGTGCGAAATGCATGTATAAGGCCTAAGTTTTGAACCATAATAGGTAGGCGCTTGAAGTTTTCACATTAGGTGTATAACTATGGCTGCTATAGTAGCAAATACTAAAACTTATAGGGTGTTTCGATAGAGAGGTATTATTCACGAATATGTGTTTATTTCTTGAACTGTAGGAGGAATACACTAAAAATATGCAAGCAGTAATTAAAACGTAGCTCGCTATATAAACAAGTGTAAAGAAATAAACCTTAAAACGAAAGGGTGTCCCGATAGTTTCGTGCTGTGGGGTATATGGCCTAAGCTTTGAGCCATAATAGGTAGACTCTTGAAATTTTCACAGGAGGTGTATAACTATGTCCGCTATAGCATCGAATAATAAAACTTATAGGGTGTTCCGAAAGTGACGTGTTATTTGTGTTTACGTCTTTATTTTTAGAGCAGTAGGAAGCAGACATTTAAAAATTACACACAGTAATTAAAATTGTTGGCTATATAAACAAGTATAAAAAATAAACCTAAAAAGTAAAGGGTGTTCCGATAGTGACGCGATTTGTATGTGTATGGCAGACTTTTGAATTTTCCCCAGATGGTGTATTACTATGGCCGCTATAGCAACGAATACTAAAACTTATAGGGTGTTCCGTAAGTGACGTGTTATTTACGTTTACGTCTTTATTTCTTGGGCTGTAGGAGGCAGACATTTAAAATTTACACACAGTAATTAAAAGATTGTTGGCTATATAAACAAGTATATAAAAAATAATCCTAGGGAGGTGGTATTCACGAATGTGAGTTTATTTCTTGAACTTTAGGATGTATAAGGCCTACGTTTTGAACCATAATTAGTAGACTCTTGCAATTTTAACAAAAGGTATATAACTGCGGCCACTACAGCAATAAATACTAAAACTTATCGGGGGTTCCGAAAGTGAGGTGTTATTTGCCGTTATGTCTTTATTTCTTGGGCTATAGGAGGCAACCATTTAAAATTTGCAGACAATAACTCTATGTTCGCTTTCTATTAAATTAAACCTTAAAATTAAAGGTCGTTCCGAGAGTGACGTGCTTTGCGTGTATATGGCCTAAATTTCGAACAATAATAAGTAGACTCTTGAAGTTTTTACAAGAGGTTTATTACTATGGAAACTATAAAAAATAATAAAAATTAAATGGTGATCCATGTGGCATGTTTTTGACATATATTACCTTATTTTTTGAACGGCAATAGGTAGGCCTGATATTTTTATAGAAAGGTTATTACCATGGCCGTCATAACAACAATTCCTAAAATTTAAAGGATGTTCCAATAGCGATGCATTTTTCGCGAATATAACTTTGATTTTAAAAAGAAAAGGGTGCCCCATAAGACATGAAAAAATTAAAAACTTGAGTTTTTAAAGGCGTACTAGACATAGTATGGAACCCTAAGTGTGTGAGACTAACTCGCACTTGACTGATTTTTTATTTAATATTTAAAATTTTTTACTCATATCCCTTACGGACCGTAAGTTATGGTATAACCCTCTTAGTAAACATTCTAGAGTTATACAGAAAAAACAAACTTATAGTATGTATATTTGCAAACAAACCTATTTCTCTAAGTCTACATGACTTAGGTATTATTTAGTCTTATGTTATTAATTACTTTTAATTAACTCTTGAAGTAACAATATTTTGTTCTAATAATGTTAAAAAAGTTCTTGGTATGCTACTTATATTGTACAAAGGAAAATGGAACACCCACTAAAAGTTCAGAAAAATAGTTAATAATACTTATCCTAAAAAGTTTGTGTTTTTCCTAATAACTAAAAAAGAAGGTTACATGCTTTTTGCTGACTAAATTTGTAAAATTGATGTATTAGAGGTTTTATGTTAGAGTAAGTGACATAGATATGAAAAACAAGAAAGGAAGAAATAAATAGCAATATCATTAAAAATAATAAAAAAGTATTATTTATTTCTTATAATGCATAATTCCTTTTTTAAATTTATCATTATATAGTAATCCAAACAGATTACTATTGGAAAGCATATCCATATAGCATATAGCTATTTCACTGATGCTTACCCAGATCGTCAGTGGACTTTTTGGATTTTTTCTTGATTTCTGGATTTAATAAACTTCTCATTTGGTTTATTAAATTTTGAGCGTAAGAATCTGGGTTTTTATTCAGAAAATTTAAAATAGTTCACTGACGATCTGGGTAAGCACCAGTGAAATAGCTATATGCTATATGGATATGCTTTCCAATAGTAATCTGTTTGGATTACTATATAATGATAAATTTAAAAAAGGAATTATGCGTTATAAGAAATAAATAATATTATAAAAAACATTCCAAATATAATTTTTAAAAATAAAAAAGTATATTCGAAAGTTTTGTTCAAGTGTATATTAAAGTTTGTGGTTTATTTTAAGGCCACTTTTTGTTGTTAATTTTGTAAATATAAGCGGCAAAGTAATATTCAATTTTAAAGTAAAAGCAAAAATTTATTATCGCATGATAAAGACCGTTGCAAAGGATTTCTTTTTATAACAAACAATTTTAATGCATCATGTTATAGGTGTAAATAATATGCCATTTCTGATCATTTTTTTTTTTTTTTTTTACTTTTTTATACCCTTCACCACCCTATATATTAGTTTGTCATTCCGTATGTAATTTCAACAAAATTTATTTTCGACCCCATAAAGTTACCGAATTTGTTTTTAAAAAAAATATTTTTTATTGTGTTGTTCTTAGCCACAAACTTCTTTTTTGATCAAAAGTAAAAATACAAGTAAATTATTCTTATCAACTATTCTAACAAATCAGCTCAGGTGTGAACATCAACTTGTTGTTCACGCCATCTTCTTATGCTTTCTTATGCAAACTGCACTCACTGGGTCAGCGTTTTTGGTGGGAACAAAGCAAATTTGCAGCTGGGGTGTTGAGTGACTGGAGATGCCACGTCAGCTTTGTGAACGTGTGAAATATATTTTTAATTGTAGGTTTAAACATATTTGTTGTTAACTTATATCTTCTGGACACTTATGCATTTATTTTTAGGTTTTTCTTCTTTGATTTTTTTTAGTTTCTTTTTTATTTTTATTTTATTTCATCTTCAATATTTTTGAACTAATACTAATTACTCATATATTAAGTCTAAAATAAAAAATATACTTTTTATGTCCAGCCAGTGCTAGACAAAAGTAATTATTGTTTCACGATTTTTTGAATCATATGCGGGTAATCACTCTGATGTACTGCAAAGAAAAGCAATATTCTTCTTTTTAGTCGAATGTAACCAGGTTCATTCAGCATTCCCTATTTCTGCTTTGACTGATGGCATGTTTAGTTCTTTGTGGATTAAATTTTTTTTAAATTATCTTTTTGCTTTAGTCTCACCATTCTAACGCAATATAGAATGCAGTAGGATTCTAATTTTCAAAAAAAAAAATTAAAAAAAAATTACAAAATATATAAAAAAAAATTTTACTAAAATACTTACAAAAAATTTTCTATTAAATTAAAAAAAAAAAAAATTATATAAAATTAAAAAAAAATTCTACAAAATCTATATACATATAAAAATAAGTTGTCCTTTGTTCGTGATTTTATAACTCGAGAACCACTCAACCGATTTTCAAACGACTACATGCGTTGGAAAGGTCTACTATCACTGTTGGTTTATAAAAAAACATCAAAAAAATTCTACGAATATGCATTATTCGCGCACTTTTATGATGGTGTGTATTCCCTATATAAAATGTATTTTTTTTTCTTATGAGAATTACATTTTGTCGGTATAAGGCTCTGCTGCTGATGAAGTGGCGGGCACAGCTAGTTTTCTTTAAAAGTGTTACAAAAACAATTTCTATAAATTTTTACCAGACAATTTTTTATACAATTTTTACATAGTTAGGAATTTCAGGTAACGATATACATATACCGTATAAGAGATTTTGCTGAATAATGGAACAAAAAAGCGCAGTTCTTTTTTTAATGACTTTGTCTCTTAAATTAAAGAAATTCGGCACAGTCGAATATAGTACCCTTACTTGTTTGCTAAGATTTTAGTTGGTTGTGCGAAGTCTCAACTAAAGCAGCGTATTTCCAAACTTACTATGTAAGGCATACATAGTAAGAATGCATATTAAAAGATCTTTGTGAATATTTATTAAAAACATAGAAGCGCATCGCTATTGGTGAGGAGCTATAAACTACCTATTAAGAAAAATCCATTCATTTTTTAATTGATGTTTAATAATTTTTTTATTTGTGTTAACAAACTTTATTTAAAAATTGATTGGATTTGTTCCGCCAGTAAATAAAATACTGTTGTCATAACTTTCGGTGAAGACCGAAAAAGACTATATAGACAAAACACACCAATTTATACAACAAACTAAATGTACAACATTTAAAAATGATCCTACCGACACCTTCCAAAAGGAAATACGTAAAAACACGCTGCAAAATGTTCACTGACAGAACAATATACAAATACATGAACATGAACCCAGGACCACCATAACTCAGAGCACAACCGAAAATACATAAAGAAAACATACCAATGAGACCCATTGTTAACTACAGACCTGCCCCAGCATATAACTTAGCCAAAAATCTCACCACTCTACTTAAAGAAAAACTAGACTTACAAAATTCATACATGATACGTAACACACAAGACCTCGTTAAAAAACTTAAAGACACCAAGATAACCGAAAACACGCGACTCATTTCATTTGACATTAAGGACCTTTACACATCAATACCTACACGCGAAACCTTAATAATCCTACGAGACACACTCGTCAATTTATACGAGAACCAATACGCCAATGAAATTATTGATATTGCAAAAACAATTATAAAACAGAACTATTTTAGATTTAATAGCGCCTTCTACAAATTACCAGACGGTCTCATGGAAATTTTCATGCAACACTTCGAACTAACACACGTGAAAACACTAATGTAAAAACATAAAATAACTAGTTATCATAGGTGCATAGACCATTCTTGAACAGGACAACATCGAAGAAATCGTTACAGACTTAAACACACTTCATAAAAACATTACCTTCACAATGGAAAAGGAAAAAGACAAATCTTTGCATTATCTTGACATTACAATAACAGGAGAAACTGACTCTTTAACCTTTGACATTTTTATAAAACCAACCACAACAGACACTACTATCCATATTACATCAAATTACCCTACGCAACATAAACTCGCAGCATTTAGACATATGATACACAACTTAAGATAATCCCAGTCAATCCAAATAATTACAACAAAAAACTTAGTACAATTTACGCTATAGCTAAAAATAACGGTTACAAAAGCAGTACTATCGACAAATTACTAAGACAATACAACACCAAGAACAGAAAGAAATAATTCTTGCAAAAAAAAAAACGACTTCAAAACAGACAAACTTAAAATCATGCTTCTTTAAGACGGTAACTGTTGCGACACCCTGAAATTTCCGAATTAAAATTTTATACTAGTTATAGCGGTCGTAGCAATACAGGTTCATTGTAAATTTCAACCATCTGTCTATAACGGTTTAAAAGTTTTGTCATATACATCAAATTACATAAACTATTGCGACACCCTGTAATTTATAACTTTAAATATTTATACTTGTTATAACAGATATAGTAATGGACATTCTGTCTAATTGTTAAGTGTTTATCAATAACTGTTTAAAAGATATGGTCATATATATCAAATGACGTCACCTATTGGGACACCCTTTAAATTCAAATTTTAATATAAATACTTTTTAAGGAGGACTTTGTCATACAGATTCTTTTTAAATTTTAACTTTGTGTCCATATACATCAAATTACATCAACTATTGGGACACCCTTTCATTTCCAATTTTAAATATTTATACTTGTTGTTATACCAGACATAGTAGTGAATATTCTGTCTATTTTTCAAGTGTTTGTCTATAACGGTTCCAAAGATGATGACATAATGGTCAAATTACATCAATAATGGGGACACCCTTTAATTTATAGATCCAAATTTTATACTTGTTGTAATAGCGGACTAAGCAATATAGGTTCTTTGTAAATTTCAACTGTCTATCTATAACAGTTGAAAAGTTTGGCCATATATATTACTTTTACATTAACTATTGGGACACCCTTTAATTTCCAAATTCATATTTTACACTTGTTATTTTAGCGGACTTAGCAATACAAGTTTTTTGTAAATTTCAGCTGTCTGTCTATAACGGTTCAAAAGTTTGGCCATATATATATCAAAATAAACCAACTAATGGGACACCCTTTAATTTTTAATTTTAAATATTTATACTTATTATAAGAGACATAGTAACGAACATTCTGTGCAACTTTCAAGAGTTTGTCTATAACGGTTCAAAAGATAGGAGAATAAAGGTGAAATTAAGTAACCTATGGGGTCACCCTTTAATTTTTCATTTTATTTTTTAATTACTTTTTGTTATTGGGAGCTACAGTGATACGCACTTTTTTTTAATTTTAAATTGGTGACCTATAAAGTTCATAATACATGTAAAAAACATGTATGTTGTATGGGGACACCCTTTAATTTTTAAACTTTTGAACTTCTTTTAAAATGGGGCCAATCTGTAGCCATAACCTTTGTAATAGTGCAAAAGTTTTGAAAATCGGTGCAGAAATGACCGAGTTCTGAAGGCACAAACATACAAAAAAAAAAAAAAAGCAACACACAGACGAATTGATAACCTCCTTCTTTTTTTGAAGTCGGTTAAAAAGACGAAGAATCAATTAATACAACACGACGACGACACGTTTTTACCTACACAGGACCAGAAATCTATAGATGAACTAACCTATTTCACAAAAAGGGTCTACTTACAGCATTGAAAACCAGCAACACTCTACGACATAATCTCAGGACATCAACAGAAACAACCGACAAATTTAACAACAGCGGAGTAAACAGACTTACTTGCACCTGCAACCATACATATATAGGACAAACGGGACGAACACTAAAAACTAGATTTACAGAACCTATACATTGCCCGTACATTGCTACATCTAGCAAAAAAGGACGTAGACTAGACATTTTTGAAAACATGGTAATCTAAAAAACGAGAACTTTTAACGGAGATATTATTAACGAACAGGAAAACACAACATCCGACACAATTTTTACACCACTAAAACTACTGAAACATTCGAACAAACGAAAATCCTGCAGACGGGCACACTTACCTATCTAACAGTAAAAGACGAAAATAATAATTTTACCAACTGAGCTCATATAAATATACCAGGTAGCAATCAATTTACCTGTGCAACACCACCCTAATGAAAAATTACCTAAACCCATTACAAAAAAGGACTGATACTAACACAGGTAATACTAACTCTCTAGTACTATTTTAAAGGCGGCTTGAAAATGATGTCTAAACATCGAAAGCGCTCGTTAGACGTACCAAAACAAAAGCCAATGACGACGGTCACCGAAAGTTATTAAAAAGTCGCATTGAAATTCATAGCCATGTTTAAAGAATAAATATTTTTTATTAAATTGTAGGATTAACCGCGATTACCGTCATACTAAATATAAAGATCTTAACTAAAATTAATTTGAATTTAATCAATGATCCAGCTAAGTCTTTTATTACTTATTTATGCTTTGTATTTTGTACTTTACTTTTACTTATCTCATTGCTTGGCTATCAACAAATTATTATTATTTTAACGTTTCTAAAAGCCTTTAAATTATTAATGCTTCTTTAAAGTTGTTTATTTTTCATTAAAACCCTTTCATGTGTGTTCTTAGGTTTTATTTAATTAGTAGTTTAGAAAAGTAGACCAAATATAAAACACGGCATTATTTCTGCTACAACCTTACAGTAACATAATCATTCTCGCCTACATTTGTTAATATACGAGCGCTATTTGTTTACACTGGCCCAAATAATTCACTTCAGTTAATTTCAATTTTCTCTTTACCTGTGGTACAAGTAGCAAGCATTAAACAATTATACTTAACCATTTAATCGCACAGCCATACACATAAGAACATTTAAAGAAAAATAAGCTAAAAACAACTATGTACGATAAACACAAATACATGTTTAGATACTTTTTTCACTTAAGTCAAATACAGTGTTTGAAACACCGCGATGCTTTACACGGCCGTACAAACACTACTTATGTGGCAAAATGATAAATTGGGTTTCGCAAGGAAAGCGTTTTTAATGTTGAGGTTGATATATGAATATGGCCAAGAATAGAAGGAGTATTAACATATTGTAAGTAAAGGGACGAAATGGACCAAATTCAATATTTTACATTTTACAAATTAGAGACAGAAAAATTAAAATTTATGGAAATTTTGTTCTATATCATTAAACGTATTCTTTGAATTTATGGGCATCTTCTTCCAATACTCGTAGTTCTGGGGAAAAAACTAGTAACTGCTAAAGTACATTTGGGTACTTTAGTTTAATTAACTCATATCAACAATTAACTGATTATGTGAATAATTACCAAGCAGAACGACTATTCCCTAATTAAAAAGATACCGACAGTAAAAAAAAAAACATTAACTGCCATATGAATAAACTAATAAAAATCTGCATTAAAGTCCAAAGTACTCTTCTTCAAAATAATAGCATTTGACATAGGCATGTTTTCTCAATTTCATCAGTGTCAGTGTGACCAGGTATAAATAGTATTTTGCAGCTAAATCTGAAAATAATGCTAAGAAAATTATAAAAAACATTCCAAAATGCTACAAAAAATAATGCTAAAATTCTATATTTATTTTCATAAAGATGTCGAAAGACAAGTGGTAAAAAAATATATAAAAATCTGAACAAAAGATATGTATGTGGCTTTATTATAATAAGTCCTAAACTAAAAGGTTTTCAGGATTTAGATATAAAATCTTTTCTTGTTATAAAAGGACAAATATTTTGTTCATACAAACATTTAATCTACGATATAGCAGAATTAAAGATTACTTTAAAACTGAATTTTGATCGCCTCTCATTTATTTCGGAAAGCTTGAAATTCCATATCGTTGGTCACAAATAGAAAGGCGCTGAATCAAATAATAGTAACTTTACAGGAAAAGGTAAAACCATAATAGAAACTGTAATATTCACATTGTCATCTGTAATGTACAACTGCTTGTAGAAGAGTATTTTATATTTTGTTTTATTTGAAAAACTCGATTTATAGACTCATTCGGGTATGTTCTGTAATCTGAAACCGAGTGAAATTGAAAGCGAATAAATTTTTAAAGCAAACTATAACTTAGTTGCGCCTATTATTTTAAAACATTAGCAATCAAGAAAGTTATGTAAATGGTCTTTAATAAAATGTATAAAAAATAATATCAAAATGTTGTAAGATTTAAAAGTTATGAAAATTTAAAATTTCATTCGGATTCAATTTCGTTTCGGTTTCGGATTACAGAACATACCCGATTATCATGCAAAATTTAACACTGATTTAATTTAATATTTTTTTTTCATAATTTATTTATTGTATCTTTAATATATTTAGACTAACAATATCTTAATATATTCAAACAATATCATAATCTTAATGTAATTTTTTTATTTCATCCTTTTTATGGCTTAATGATCAAAAACTGACTCAGGTCTGCAATATTATAAAATATTTTTTGTCACTTAAACCCAATAGGCAGCATCTATTTTGTCACACGAAGAAACAGTAAATTACTCTTCTGAAAATTTGGGAATATACGTGGTAATCAATGTGCAATTTTTATGTCCGATTAAATTACCTTCTCTGTTTCAGGGGAATAAATTATTTTTCTTTCCTATCAATATATATTACATAATAAATACTTTTTTCACGTTAGGTTTCTACTGGATAAAATAGCACGAATGAACTTCTCCATTCTCTCCATTGTTGCAATCACAATTTTAATAGAGACTATTTTGACATAAAATAAACAAAAACAGTTTTGCTTTCTTTTGAAAGTGGCACAAGTCCATTTCAAATAATTATAATTAAAACACTTTCTGATTGCAATAATTATTGATTACTGATACTTCAGTGCACGCTTCTGCAGTTATTTCTAAGACCTGTTTCACACTACAATTAAGATTTGCACTGGATTTTGTAACAAAGAAATCAAATGAGAATTGTTGTGATTGTTAAAAAATAACTCTTCGTTTTCACACTATCTTCAATTTCGTTTTTCACACTATCTATCAAATAATTGCTATCAAATAATTGCTTGTATAAGCATATGTGGCGCAATGCGCTCTGCTCCAACACAGGCAATTGAGGCAATGCTGGGATTGCTGCCGCTGGACTTAATTATTAGATCAACGGCCGCGATGATGCTTTGCGTATGAAGAGTGATGCCATTTGGCATCGCTTTGGGCCGAACATCGGTCATAATAGAATCCTGGACCTTATTAGTAAGGAAGTAAGGGAAGCTCAAATGCCGATAGAACGCATCAGTAGAAGAAAGGTAGTCGAAAGACTGCATCGGACACTAATTGCGGACGACGATATACACAATGAGTGTATGGAGAATGACATCTGCATTTTCACTGATGGTTCTCTTATGGACGGTAGAGCAGGAGCTGGTGTATACTCAGTTGAGCTAAACTTGTCCTGTAGTCTCCGGTTGGGGGAGTACGTCTCCGTTTTCCAGGCAGAATTGCTTGGGCTGCTACATGCGTTGGATTACCTGCTGGAATGTCGAGTACAGGGAAGTAAGGTTCTCATTGCACTTGACAACCAATCGGTTATAAAACGCATGAAGCAGGTAAACGTGTACTCCAAACTAGTGCTGGAATGTGTTTTAAAGCTTAAAAAAAGTTCCTCGGTTAACGAGGATTGATGTGGGTTAAAGGACACATTGGCACTGCTGGGAATGAAGAAGCAGATCAACTAGCAAAAAGGGGATCTGCTGAGAATTTCTGTGGACCAGAATCCAGACTATCACTGGGTAATGGCCTAATACGGGCAAAAGTCCTACTGAACTCACTAAACCTGAAAAGGTGGAGGGAGGCTACTACATGTAGACAGGCTCGAATGGTGCACAAAAAGCCCCTTGGCAGGAGAGCCAGCAAGGTTCTTAGATACAATAGAAGTACCTTAAGCTGGATAACTGCGTTAATGACAGGTCATGGAAACTTCAAGTATCATCTAGCCAAGATGAAAATCGAAGAAAGTGATACTTGCAGACTATACGTGGCAGACGCTGAGACGGTAGCGTACATGGTGTGGGAAGGTTCAGCACTGGGTAGCGCAAGACTTAGGACCATGGGCAGAAGCTTGTTAAATGTGGATGCCATGGGGGAACTAAGCCTTAGACAAATGCTAGCAATCACTAAAGACACTGTGATGAGAAAGAATGCCGATAATTCCCAGTCGACACTCTGTAATCACTAGAGTCTAGATTAAAGGCTGGTTTTAGCACCAGACTCAATGATAGTAAGATTGCCGCAAGTTATGTCGGGACCCATTAGTAGTGGTCTGCTTCCTTATTTCCCCTACATTAATAATAATAATAATAATAATCTTGAAATAAAATGGAAAATCAAGCAAAGGTACAAGCCGAGACGAAACATTGAACAGCGGCGGTTAAGAAATTTTTTTATTTGGAAAAAAGGGAAGACCAAAAACCTCAGCAACATTAACCCTGCACCGTCATCTTTCGTCAAAATGACGACGCGAGATTTATTTTTAAACCTTGCCAATTGAAGGAAGGCTATGAAATGTTATTTTACGTTAAAAATTAAAAAAATAATTAAATTATTTTTTTTAATATTAATAAAAAAGCTATTTTGGTACCTACTTTTGGTCATGACATGTTTATTATTCACTAAAAGTGCGTCGTTGTGAAAATGACGAAGAATGGTGTTACTGTACAAAAAATAAGGATGATGTTCTGAGTTAATATTTTACCACTTTATAAAACTTCAAGGAGCATAACAAGAGAGTAATATAATGATATGGTAAGTTTGTTACCTTATTTACCACCTAATATATTTTTTATCTTTATATTCGCAACGAAGTAATTTTCATTGTTACATTTTTAATAGAACTGAAGTAAACTTGGTTATTCGTGTATTACATTTTAAATAAAAATCAATTTTAATAAACCGATAACATAAAAATACGGATGTAATATGTTATGTTTGAAAGTGATATAAGTCCATGTGGAGCTAAAAATATTTTCAAATAATTTTAGTAATTATTATTTTATAATAAAATATAAAAGGTGTATAGTGTAAAAAAACATCACTCGAATTGATTAACGTGATTCAAACGCAAACCCATATGAAATATCTCAATATATGAAATAAATTAGTCAAGTGCGAGTTACACTCACACACGTAGGGTTCCGTACTATGTTCAGTATAATTTAAAAATTCCATTACGGTTTATAAAATCTTGTCACTGTCGGAACACCCTTTAAGTTTATTATTCATTATAGTGGCCATGGCAACTTTCATTCTATAAATATATTAAGAGTCTACTTATTGCGATTAAAAAATAAGTCACTATAAGTGAAAAACATGTCACTGGCGGAACACCCATTAATTTTTAGTAATTGTCATATCGGCCGTGGCAACACATCTTCTGTACAAAATTTCAAGAGTCTACCTGTTACGGTTCAAGAAATAAGGCTTTATACATGCAAATCACGTCACTGGCGGAAACCCCTTTAATTTTTATTATTTGTTATAGTGGACATAGTTATACACCTTCTGTAAAAATTTCAAGATTCCACCTATTCATTCAAAACTTAGGATATATACATGCAAATCACGTCACTATTGGAATACCCTTTAATATTTAAGTTCAATTTTGTATACTTGTATATAAAACAAACATAGTTTTAATTACAGTCTGCAAATTGTAAGTGGTTTCCTCTTACAGCTCAAAAAAAAGACATAAACGTAAATTACACGTCACTTTTGGAACAGCCTACGTTTTAGAATTTTTTGCTATTGTGGCCGCAGTAATACACTTTGGTAAAATTTTCAAGAGTCTACCTATTATGGTTCAAAACTTAGGCCTTTTTAGACTTGCTTATAAAGCGAACTATTTTTTTAGTAGTTTTAAATACTGTTTGTAAGAAATAAACACATATTCGTAAATAACACCTCTCTATCGGAACACCCTATAATTTTTAATATTTTTTGCTATAGCGGCCATAGTTATACACCTTCTGTAAAAATTTCAAGATTCTACCTATTATGATTCAAAACTTAGACCCTATAAATCAAAATAACACCACTATCGGAACACCTTTTAATTTTTAGGTTTATTTTTTAGACTTGTATATAAGGCGATCTACGTTTTTATAACAGTTTGTAAATTTTTAGTGTATGCCCCCTACAGTTCAAGAAATAAACACATATTCGTGAATAACACCTCTCTATCGGAACACCCTATAAGTTTTAATTTTTGTTGTTATAGCGGCCATCGCTATACACTTATGCCTTATACATGCATTTCACACCACTATCGGAACACCCTTTAATTTTTAGTTTTATTTTTTTATACTTGTTTATATAGTGAACTAAGTTTTAATAACTGTTTGTAAATTTCAAGTGTATCCCTCCTACAGTTCAAGAAATAAACACATTTTCGTAAATAATTCCTCTCTATTGGAACACCCTGTAAGTTTTAGTATTTGTTGCTATAGCGGCAACAACTATACATCATCTGTGAAAATTTCAAGAGTCTACCTATTACGGTTCCAGAGATAAAAGGCGCTGACAGACGGACAGACGGACAGACATTGTAGCGAAAACAATAGGGTTTCTTTTTTACACTTTGTGTACGAAACCCTAAAAATGGACTTATACCACTTTCAAAAAAAAAAAAAAAAAAACAGTTCATATATCAATCACCATTGTAACACGAAGTTGTAAAATGCCGAAGATCTCATGTCATTTTGGTTATGCAAATATTTTAATAAAAGAAAATATGAACAAATATTTCACCAAACTTTCAACACTAGATTCGAAATTTTTAGAAAAAATCATATTTTTTTAAGATATAATATTTATCGCGTTTTTATATTTATAATAGTAAATCACGTTACCTCTAATAATAAAGTAGCTTATAGAAAAATCTTTTTAGTAAAAAAATACACGTGAAAAGAAGCTTATATGTTGCCAACATTACATGCTCAAAGAGCTTTACATTTAATTAAGGCGGTAAGGCTGTTAGTGAAAACATTGCTACTTACGCTATACAAAAGGCATAAGTATAATTATTTTTATTTCACCTTTTTTTTAATTTTCTAAAAAACATTATACATTTAATTGAAACATTAACAACTTACACTAATGTGTAGGCAAGCTGAATGACTTTCATTCGCACCTAAAAAATTTTATGGATAGTTGGGTAGGCTTGATGCTAACATTTGTACATAAGCATTAATTCATCATGTTATATACTTAATTACATACTAACACAGATTAACTTACAAACAGACTAACATAAATGAATGCATAAAAGTATTAATGAATACTTTTGTACTGTAAGTACTAACACACATTCCATGTAAAATTCATTTGCTTAATTACTTTGGGGATTATAATCAACGTCCTGATCATTATAATTCTTAAAATAATAATTATCATTGTACTCGCAATGTTTATAGTGTACGAACGTTGTCATTCAAAAACAGCAGTAGCAACAACAACAACAACAATAAAATTTATATTCAACACGTTTTCACATTTTCAATTAACTTTATTACTTAAAAAAAAAACAGCAACAACTGAGTACAAACGACAAAATATGAACACAGGCTAAAGTTGAATTTATTAATTTTTATAAGAGCAATTTTGTGTAAATATTAAATGAAAGTTGGAATAGCAACCAACACAGAAACATATGTATGTATGTGTTAAAGCTCTCAAACTCATCAAATACTAACGCATTTAGATACACATATTCAGGCAGTCATACGTCATGCTTACTTGTACATATGTGCTTTGTTGCCTTTATTGTAGTTGTGAAGTAAATAAAAAAAAAATTAAAGGTTTTAACTAAATGACTTTTTGTTGTTTACGATTACTAGCAAGGAACAAGAACAAAAAAAAAAATAAGGACTTGTTCTGTAAGTAAAACATTAAATTAACTTTCACTAAGGCCAACATGCAGTCCTAATCAACCCATTTTTAATATATTAATACGTATGTGTGTATGTGTGTATGTATTTATCTTGTACCTTTACGAAGCATAATTCGTTGAATTAATTTTACTACTTTACAAACCAAAAATAAAAAAAATAAACATTACCACACATACATATATTGTCAATCGTTTGTTTTTCTAATGTCAGGGGTATATGTACTTGTTCAACAGTTCTTTCTGTCTTTAGAGACAAATTTATTTGTCGCATAATATTTGCTTAGAACAACTGGAAATAAGTTTTTTCTTAATTCTAAAAAAATTCAGTAAAGCAAATGAGATAAAGAATTTATCTTCTATCAACCTCGCACATTTTACAAATCTAGAACTAAATTCAAATCCTTTTTTGAAATTAAGAATATCTATAGGAAGTGCAATATAATGGAATATTTTAAGTTAAGAATATAATACGTTAAAGTATAGATCATTTTTAGCTTTTTTAGTTCTTCGTGTATTTATCTTTAGCAATCACATATACATCAAGTGTCCAAAAAACGTGTGTGGTCTGCTTTAATATGCACCATCTATTCACAATGTTCTTAGCAGCCAGGGATGCCACTTTGGTCTGATCGGACCAAAGTTAGTAGTTTTTTTTATTTATGAACGATTTGGTAGTTGGTTGGTTTGTTCAAGTTTTTCTGCGTTTTTGGTAGAAAAAATTGTTTGTCCATTTTGAATGTTAATATTATTTTCCAATAAAAGCTCTTAAAAATTTCTATAGGATTTACTACATCATTTACATAAATGAAAGAAAACGTAGAAAGGCCAGGAATCACTATCCTATACGATCGTTCGATTCAACCACGAAAAAATCTGACAGAATTCTGCCCTGTCCCTCTCAAAAAATCATTTTAAAATAGCGTTGTAGATATCACACTATCACACAAAAAAGATTTTGCAACTCTGATCGCAAAAAAAAAAATATAATAATTTTATTTTTTGCGTAAAAAGGTAACCCTAATATTTTATCTACATAAGGTATAAGGTAGGCACGCAACATTTGTATAAAAATTTATTACAATACTATGATAACAAATACTAAAAATTATAGGGTGAGTAGATAGTGGCGTGGAAACTTCAAATATTCAGAAAACTTATATTACCATGGCGGATATAACAACATATACTTACAATTAAAAGGAGGTTCCGAAAGTGACTTGATTTTTTAGAATGTTCTCATGGTAGACATTATTGTCAAGTATAAGTAATTTTTTAAATCGTAACAAGAAGACGCTTAAAGTTTTTTAATAGCCAGAAAGAAAAAAATTAAGTAAAAAGACATGAAAAATATAAATTTTGTATAAAAGTTAAATTTTGAACGTAGTGCGGAACGTATGAGAGTCTGATGCGCACTTGCCTAATTTATTATCCTTAATTTGGTTTCACTGTTAACTTTCTTCTTAAACTAAATTTTGTTCTTGTAATTGTTGTTTATGTTAGTAATTTATGGATGAATGTATTGTTCTTATACATATGTACATACACATACAGTTAAAACATTCTCAAAAAAACACATAAAACATATTACAAGTACTTGCTTTTTTTCAAGGGAAACCATTTTTTGTTGTTGTTATTTTTGTTAGAAATAATATCTTGTTGCTGAGTTCTTGGATCTCATAAAAATATGTACAAGTTGCTTACATATTATTCACTAGGGGTTTTCTGACAGTCCTTAATACACGTGTTGCTTCGCCGTATTGCATATTGTATAAATGAATGCGTGTGTTTCTTTGAAGGTAACATATTAGTATAAAATCAAGTGGAAGAGAATCGGACAATTTAAATGATGTTCAAAAAACATTTATTCTCTTCGCTAGATAAATATAAGCAGAAGAGAAGGAAACATATATATAAAGACGAATTTCCTATTTAGCCTATGGAAGCATAACTGATCTTAAAATATCTCTGTAGGCTGTTGCCTTCATAGTATCAGTAATACGATGAATTGGACCAATCCCTTGCCCCTACAAAAGCATATTTTCATCACCGTGTTTTCATGTGGCGATCTGTTTTGCTTCTAAAGAACATAATAAAGTTTTATTAAAAACTTTATGATTTTTCGGTTTTCTTGTACAGTTGTAACACGAGGTCTTCCTCCCTTATGCACCGTATAGGTATTGCCACTGTTGACTATTCGAAAAATTTTTGATTTGGGAAACATTAACGATAAATACTTTAATGAGATTTCTTTCTGCGACACTCTCTAAAGATAACCATTTAAAATTTTTAATTCTGAATTCTTTTTATTTCCAGCCATTTTTAATAAACTTGATAAGCGAATATTACTTTTTTAACATAAATTGATTCTTGGAAAGCAGAATTACTAATAAACGATTTTTTATTTCACTAGTTGCATTTTTTCTAAATAGATGGACAACTTAAGTACGCATTTCTTACTAAATGTTACATATCTATATATATTTTTTTTTTACACGAAGACATTTATAAGGAAATTACACAATGTCTTTGTTCACGAATTTAGATTAGTAAAAGTCAAAATCAAAATAAAAAAATAAAATAAAGGGATTTTTCATTATTTTTTATTAATTGAACTAATCGAAACCTTGACGAAGAATAGCATTATTGTGCATTTCATAATTGTCAAGAAGAGGACCTAATACGTTTGTTTGCAAATCGAGAAGTAAAAAATACAAAACATGTTTGGGACCCACGACCTTATTTCTGCTTAAAATTTAAAAATAACCTACCCGCTAAAATCAAGTCTGTTTGAATATTTTAACACCAATTCAGAGCAACTTCGAAATTAACTCTAAAATTCCTTTAAGTTGAACTCATTTAGGAGTCTTTCTCAAATTATATTTATAACAAAAAATTCACCCAGATACGGATGTTCCGCATGGTGTTTTAAATAAATCTGCTAAGCAACTAAAATGTAAGGATTATATAAAACCCAGACGTAAGCTTTTAAAACTCCGAAATTCGTATTTGTGGTCGTAACATTGTTATTTGTTTTGTTATTTACACTGTACAGTAAATACTGTCAAGTAACTACCAAACAAAGTAGAAAGGTGCCAATAATTCATTTATATGTTAATAAAATAGTTGGACAAATAAATTTAAATATTAAATAGAAAAAATAAATATTTAAAAAAATATTACAAAATTATTATAACATTTTGAAATCATGTTTACCTAACAAAGTTAGGTTTGATACTAGATTAGAATTAACTAAAAAACAAATGTTGGAAGAAAAACAAATAAACAAAAAAACAACTTTTATTGCTAACCGAAGGTTGGCTGAAGCAACAACAAATATAAGCTGGTAAATATTAAACAAGAGGGAAGCTTTAGATTGTGGTAGACCCCTTTTTCACCAACTGACGATTGATGATTAAATTTTCTCGTATTCCTTTATCTGAGTTTGCTTGGTTAAATAGATGATGCTTACATCTAAACACTACCCAAAGTAATTAATTATTTAATATTATGCTAATTACCCATAACGTTTTATAATAAAATGTAGATAGATACGAAGAGTGCTGATGACGGACGTAGCTGTCTAGAAAATGTACACATCGGCTCTGCTGGTGTCTCAAAGACTAAATTTTCCCAATTTTTCTTTAATATTATTATTATTATTATTATGTATATTTGAATTCTATTTTTTTTAATAAGCACAAGGTCTTTTTTATAAAAATATTTTATTAATTTTTATTCTCAATATTTCGCTACACCATTGGGTAGCATCTTCAGGAAATATCAATACATTCGAGAAACAAACTATCAAAAACAAATAAAAAATTAAAATAGAAAAAATTTTTTACTTATGTATACATATACAGAAAATTTTTGATATTCAAAAACATACAAACACAATAAATTTTCAAATTCATATACATAAATTTAACCGGAAATGTTACAAAAAATTAAAATGTTTGTATCAAGGTATATTTATTTTACTAGGTAGTGGCATCCCTACAAAATACAAAAACAACATGGCATTTTGTTGTTGCTTTGTAGTTCGAAATGTCAAAAAACATAAGTATAAGAAAATTGAGAAGGCGTGTATGTGTTTTATTGCTTCCTCACTTCTACACCATAAAATTTCTGAACACATTCAACTTTTGACATATCGAACTACTAAATCAGCTGGGCGGTCGACACTACCTAGTAAGATAAATATACCTTGGTTTGAATGTTTTTGAATATCAAAAATTTTCTGTATATGTATACATATGTAAAAAATTTTTTCAATTTTAATTTTTTATTTGTTTTTGAAACTTTGTTTCTTGAATGTATTGAAATCTTAGAATTTTTTTAAACTGATTGACAAACAATTTTTTCATTCATTTCAATTTTTTCAATGATTTCAATTTTATAACTTTTATAATTTTGTTTCCTGAAAATGTAGCGAAATATTGAGAATAAAAATTAATAAAACATTTTATAAAAAAGAGCTTGTTCTTATTAAAAGAAAATAGAATTCTAATATAATAAAAACAGGTCAAAAACTACAATAGTTGTTTAAAATTATTATTATTAAAAATTTTAAAATACTCGATATATTATATTTTATATTTTTTTGGTAAGGCTCTTTTTAGCCATGTTTGTTACTTCAATGCTGCTAAAATATGTTTTATGGTGAACATGGTAAATTAACTTTTCTGATTTTATTTTTTGTTGTTGGGACACTTTTCTCCACTTTTTTATAGGTACACAAAATATGAATCGATCGCAGATAACAAATATATTTCTGAATTTGGAATGATTAAATAAAATAATAATAAAATGATAAAAAAATAGTGTTAGACATTTGTTTTGCTGCTGCAGTGTATAATAATATTATATGTTACCAAAATTCCTCTTAAAAAAACCTTGCAGCATCAGTTATTCCTGAAAAATAAAAATCTTTAATATTTTTTTACACTAAAACAACTCAAGTTAATTTTAATAAATTTAAGTTTTTATTCAACTTTTACTAAGCGATTTAAGCGCATATATTTAATGTGAAAAAGAAACCACTAGATGTCAAACATTAATTAAACAAAAGACAAACACTCAAGAGGATTTAAGGCTATTAATGGCTTGTACAAATATTGTATATGTATATGAGTATAAATGTGTATCGGTGAGAGCAAATAACTTTTGTGGTCGCTAGAATTTCGATGATTTAATGCAGCATTTTAGGCATTTAAGTAATTTTGTATTTGCCGTGGTATAACTATATATTGTTTTAATACTAGTGCAAATAGCTCTTATATAGTTATACACATTTGATGCAAAGGGGTATTTAGCATGAAATAAGGGCACGAAAATTAAGCTTGAATGAATGAGAACTTAAATTAAATTTTCTTTAATAAATATCACAATTTTATACAGTTTGCGACTACATAGTACATATTCTTATTGTTGCGAATATTCTGCATAGAATTAACGACTGTCATAATCTATGTACTTTTTCTCGTTATATATAATTTTTTGTAAGCCAGCTGTCTGCCTATTTTATACGAAACTATACATGTGTGTATATCCCTGTCTTGTATTTCCTCATTGCCAAAATATATCTGTTTCCGCAGCTCCATAGCTTTTTGCCACTATAAAAGATGAAGAAACAATAAAAAAAATTAAATAAAGTCAAGAAAAAAAAATCTCAATTGCCAAAATGCTTAAATTTTTGGCGCCTTAACTATGGCTCAATGACATTCATAACTATGCATGATATATCATCAACATTTATTTCACTAAATACAGTTTGAAATAAAAGTATGACTATCATTATTAGTTAAAAAAAATTATATTAGGCTAAGTGTCATTGCATTCCGTATGTAATTATATGTGATATTCTAAAGTTGTCGATATCAAAACAATAAGCAGCTTATCCTATTTGTAGATATTTAGTTTCTGTGAATAAAACTAATATTGTGCAAATGTTACGTACCCCAAACCTAAAAACGATCTCTAAGAGTTTGATAAAGTAATATTTCTCTCTTTTTAAAATGAAGCGGAATTAAGAAAAAATGGTATTCTTCCGATGGGTTTTTGACACTATCTATTTATAAAAATCTAAATTTACTTAAGTTATGAAATTCCTATTACTATCGATTATAAAGGTAATACTTATTTTCATAAATGTTCATTTCTTGCGTATATACCTCAGATAAAATTTTATTATAATGTCTGATTTTTTATTCATTCTCTGAACAATTTATATAACAGGATGGTTATTACGTAGTGCGATTCGAAACGGAAATCATTCGAATTTACACTGTATTATGTTTCGAAAGAGATTTCTTTTGAATCGAAATACGTAATAACCCCCCAGATTTCTATACGAGTCGTTTTCTTTGAAAGTGGTGTAAGTGTATTTTATTTAATATGGAGATATGTACTTAAGGTTTGCATTTGACTAATTTGAAAAATAAGGATATATGTTATTACGCTACTTTATTTTAATATTATAATATTTTTTTTAATATTAAATAGATTTAAATTTATAATATAGTCATATTTTTAAAGGCTTTTTACACTGACCAACATCTTAGTTAAACGTATGGTAGATGTTGAAAATATGTGATCATCGGTTTACATTTGCAAAGACGCATAATTAAGCTAATAAAAAATAAAAATACGTATTGGTTTACAGTAAATATTTATAATTGGAATAATTGTTGCTTTGCAAGAACAAACCCAAGTGTTAATATAGAGTATTTAGGTTATAAAAAGCACTTTAGATAAAGAAGATGTAAAAATTGTTTAGTGGACATTCGTATGACGCTCATTTTTAGACAAATATTAGTTTATATTTTTTCCACACATAAAAGGCAAATTCATATCATGTGGGAGCGTTAGCCCAGCTAATAATTATTGCTCTTCTTATTTTTGGCTAATGTTTTGACAAAAATACATTGTTTTATATATGCTGGTGCAATGTCAAAATTGTTGTTTTGATGTAGCTGTTGGTGTAGTGTTCCCACCTGATATGAATTCGCCTTGCACATAAATTATATTTTGTAGTGATGCCAATTTCAATTTATTGCCACTTTTCTAGTGATGACACTAAAATAATCGAAAGATGTAAAGTGAAACAAACTGAGATATGAACATCTTTTAAAGATGTTGAATTTTAGCCCTGTATAATTCTTATGGAAAGATGTCAACATATTCGAAAATTGATGGTAGATGTTAGATGTTCATCAGTGTAAAAAGCCTAGTAAATATAATTAACAAAAATTTACACTTTTAATGACTCAAAAGGACATACACCACATTGAAAGTCAACCAAAAGCTAAAATCTTACATTTGCAAAATATTAACTAAGGGATCTCATTTGAAGCAAACAAATTTTATTTTATAAAATTTTTATTAAATATTTCAACAACAAAAAAAAAAAAATATAAAAAATAACAAAATAAAAATGCTTTATTTCAACAGTTACCTCTGGTGGGTTCCCTAATGTCACTATTTTATTTCAAACAGCTGAGGGAAGTCCCATCTAAAACTTAGGCGTTCAAAAGAACTGCCAACAAAACTGAAACTTTAATTAAAACAAAGGCTTGGTGTAGCCGGTTTAAGTTATTAAATCAAAGTCTGTCTTTTTGTATAAATTTTAGAGTTTATATACTCTACATGAAAATTATACTTAGCCTTTCTTACTTATTCTAAATTACACAACTATTCTATTTTCTCTGTCGCTAGTATTAGGATTCGTGTTCATATTTCCATTATTGATACGCTACTAGTGGCATTTATGGTGCAAGCATTATGGGCTTGTGTGATACATTACATACCATTTAACCAACATTATTTATACTCACTATATATTTCAACTTTCTTCATTATAATCAGGTTTTTGAAAGTAGTCATGATGTATTTTAGGGATATATGGTAATAAATCAATCATATGTGAAATTTTTTCGAATGTGATTTGTATGGAATGATGATGTAAACGTGTTAGTACTATATTTCTGGCTGACATGACGAGAATTGTGATGCCAATAGTGAACTTTAACTATGTTGCTCTTAGATTATGGATACCTCAACCATAATTTTTCTTTGCGTATACGCAACTTTTTGAACTCAAAATTATAAAGTATTTAAATGAGTACACAAGCAGTTAAATAATGTTTGAAAGTTGTGAGTTGTTTAACATTAGGTCTGCCTGGGTACTTTTCCAGTAGCAAATACTCAGTAAATTTTTTTGGGAGAGTAAGACAAATTTTACTCTGTCGACTGAAACTCTCTCAAAAAGTACGCACACAGTATCCAGTGAAATCTTGCAAGAAAACAGCTGATCGGTGTGTAAACAATTGAAATAACAAAGCAAAAGTATGTGAACATATGTGTACGCAAAATTGAATTCTCGCGGTAATTGAAAATTATTAATTAAAGTGACGCCTAAAAGTGTTATAAATTAAAAAAACTTGTTTATTACACTGTTATTAATTTGGTAAAATTTTATAAAACTTCTTTTGCTTACATTGCCAAACATAGTGCCAGCTTACCAATGGAAAAAAATAACGAAATGCCCAATACACTGGCCTCCAACAGCATGACGACGGAGAAAAATAATTTGGAAGTGAAATGCTCGCCAGGAACGTTTAAAAGCGTTGAAATGGTAAGTATAATATAATTACAACTTAAGTATTTGAAAATATATTTTATGCTTACAGACGAAGAATACAGATAAGTTCTGGCGGCCCAAGTGGCGGGCATTGATGAGTACAATGAAATAATATTTTCACCAAACAATGAAAGTGAGATGGATGCTCAAAAAACAATTTGGCTGGATGCATCCACGAAATTGTTAATTAGTTTGGTGAAGGAGATGCGTCCAAAAGTGGGTAAGTCACTGCACTTAAAAAACAAACGCAAATGTGGGTGGCCATTGCTGCAAAGCTTTGTGCTAATGGCCACAATTTCAACGCCTCCCAGGTGGAGGGGATATATTTTACGTTGGAGCGCCAATATAAAAGGGCGCAGCTTAACAACAAGCAAACTGGAAGAAGTAGACAAGCGTGCCCTTTCCAAAGGTAAATAAAGATCAGTAAATATTTGATGATTATGTTAGTTAATTTGTTTGCATTTTCGTAGCGAATTGGATGACCTGCTTCGGGAGAAAAGATCTGTGAATCCTGAATACGTTTTGGATAGTGAAACGGAGGACAACTCAAATAGCTGCAGCGTATCTGAACCCCCGAATTTTTCGCAAGGTAGTTATTTATTATTTCATTAATTATTTTTCATTTATTTATGTATATTTTACATTTGCATTTACAGAAAATCTGGATATGACCGCTTCATGCTCTAAGCGAAGGAAAACGTCTTTACAAGAGTACGTGGAAAATGCAGAGAGACTTGCGGAGAAGAAGGAAGCCAATGAAGAGAAACTCTACAAACTATTAGAAGCTAATATAGAGGATCAGAGGAAGGCAAGGGCAGAAAGGAAAGAATGGGCAGAGAGAAAGGAAGCAAATGATGCCAGAAAAATAGCATTATTGGAATTGGTTCTGCTTTAAAAAAAAAGAGTGAGTACTTTTGTTGTTTCTGTTTAATGAATTTAATTTTTTATTTGATTTTTTTTCTTTACAGTGATTAATAAAATCGAAATAAGAATATTGCCTAAATGGTCGATTACAAAATGTATAAAATTAACAAACATATAAAAAAATAAGAAATGGAATGTACATACATACATATACATATATTGAATTAAAAATTAAAAATATTCTTTAACAATAATGAAATGAATTTTTAATTATTATCTGTCAGAATTTGCATTACTTGGCAAATTTCATCTCGCACACTATTTCCACAAGAAACCTGGTCATGACTTAGAAATTCTTCATCAACATTCGGATGTAAAGTTTAGGTCATCTTCATTTGCAATATTGTGTAAAAGGCAACACGCTCTAATGAAGTGGCATAATTTTTTAATTCCTCGTAATTTGCAGTAGTACAACTGCCTAAACCTCTGTTTTCAAATACACGACCAGAGCTTAGTTTTATATTAAACTGTATCTGAGCTCTTGTCAGATGTCCGTTACCTTGTATGGAGTTATCAAATATTTATTGCATGGATAAGCAGAATCCCCCAGTAAATAACAATCTGAAAGCATAAAAAAGTTAAAATAATAATGCTTAAACTTTTATAATCACTATTACCTTTACAATACGATGGTAGCTTTTCATAGATAGCTGAGTTCTTCAACACCCAACTGTCGTGACACGACCCAGGGTATCCAACAAAAATGTTTATAAATTTTCTGTTTTAGTCACAGACTCCTTGCATACAAATTGTTGTATTGCCTTTCTAGTCGATATAGTCATCTTTAGAAGTAGACGGAGGATCGATGACAATGTGCGTACCATCAATGCATATGGTTTAGTATATTCATTATTTTTGGTTATGTGTATATCAGTCATGACACCTACCCTTTGGAAATAAACATTTATCGGCGAAAAATTGACTTGATATTTCCTTTTTTTGTTCGCTTGGCCACCGTATGACTTCCGGACTAAGGGAACTTAGAAACATTGACACTCTTTCTATTATTGCACCTACTGCAAATAGACTCATGTCAAAGCGATATCGTGCCTATCAAATCATAAAAATACCAACATGTGAGAACTTTCGCGTAGCCTTTTATCGCAACGCATTTTTTTAAACATTTCCCAGTTTGAAAACCGATCGCATAGGTTTTCAAACAGTTGCCTCGATATCCGGAAGTGTCTTCGAAATTCCTCTTCGCTGTAATTGGTCACTATTTCTTCCATATACAGCTTTACACTATTTCTTTTTTTTTGGCTTCATATGAAAAGACTTTAAACCGGAATATTTATCATTGCCTATGCATCCGTTTAGTAGTATACTTAAATCATCTTCTTCACTCTCGGACGACGAAGAATCCAGCACCATCATTGCAGTAACTATTATTTGCTTCCTCATGTCTGTTTCCACGACGAACGCACAGTTTCTTTGGAGGATTCTAGCATCGAAAATAAAGTACTGTTAATAACACTTTGATTACACTAACATATAACACAATTCCAAATACTTGCCTCTTCAATTGCAAAGTTTGTCCCACAAAGTTCTGCTGGTTCTATCGGTTCTACCATCTCCAATCCACTTACATCACGGTCGCACTGTATATTTGTACGTTTATAGCATGAAGAAAAATTGTTTGTTTATTATAATTTATTATAAAAGTTAAAAATCAACACAATTCTAACTACTTACCTCTGCCATTGTTAAATTTCAATTTTTATTTTCAGTTCACAAAAATTATTTCATTCAAAAAGTAAATAAAAACAGCTGGTCAAACTAGTTGCAAAATCTTGCAAGCAGAAATTTCTTCAGCAACATTTTGCAAGTTCTCTAACTTACAACTTCTTTTTGGCTCTCTCGCTGCAAGTGATTTGGAGTACGCAGATAACATTTTGCAAGATTTTGCAACATTTTGCACAAAATGATGCAAAATATGTTACGCAGACAGACTTATTCACAAATCAAATTTTTACATACATATAAACAGCACTTGTATTTCTCTTTATTAATGCCTACCTTATGCCATAAGTGTTTACCAACTTTTTTTCCACACTTTTCACTTATTATTGCAAAATTTATGTAAGCATAACTTTTACATATCATTCTAAAATAAATATCATCATTGTGATTTTGCATTGGATTTTATAATTTTTTTCTAGCATCTTTAGATAAAAATTTACGTTTGTATGTAAATCCAATGCTTGTATGTACAATGTACATACATTGTATATAAGTAAGTACAATGTATGTACATTATATTATATTTGAATAGAAATTTTCTACAACACAGTATGTGAGCTTATAAACGATTAAAATAGTATTTTAGTATATTGGCGTAAATGACTTTTACAGTCGTGAAACTTATTATCTATTATTAAAAATGTGGTGGCATGTATGCTACCCCTTTTTATGCAGTTTGTAAATTACAATGGGACACAAACTAAAACAAAACTAAAATCATAATTTACTGACGTATCGCAAATATCAAGCTGTGTGCCACAAATGATTTAAATTAATATGAAGTTGCAGTAGAAAATAATAAAAGAAAATTGGCAATGTAGTGAAATTTTCACTTTTCCTTTAAAAATTAAAAACGTAGTGAATTTAGGTTTTAATTATAAAATAGTTTTAATAATAACATTGTGTAAGTAACAACAAAAAATACAACTGTTTTATTCACTTTATAACATTACGATATTCTATGTCTGATAACTTCCCTATAATAAATCTGGATGGGGCGAGAAAATTGATTACTTCTTTTTTCATTTAGAGCTTTAAATACATTATCCAGCATCTCGATGACGATATGCATCCTAACTATATCTTTCTTCTTTCCTAAAATTTATTGATTAACTACACGCAAAGAAAAAACATGCTTGAGGTAACCATAATCTAAGAGCAACATGTTATGGTTGAATTATATGGTTATATTCAAACCATATTATTTTGTTTATTTTGTTTATGTATTATAATAATATTGTTGTCATTGGAACATATTATTGTCTTAAATAAAAATAACATTGTAAAATATAACCATAATAATGTTTATAATATAAAGATACTATAATATAATGTGAAACATGTATATAAAGTATAAGCTGTGACAACGAATGAATATATTTATAAATAACAAAAAACAAATATTTCCATTTCGACTTACATATGTACATATTTTGATATTTTCGCTTACCTTTTTATATGTTTTATATATTCTATATGTTTGATATTTTTAATTTAAAACTATCATTTATAATAAACCACAAATTTATTTGTTGACAACAAATGTGTATTTAATGTTTTTACGGTTTTAGATGAACCGATAGCTTACACACATATTTCTGAACTGAAAAAAGGCCAAAACCAAAAAAACTTTTTTTTTAAAACCAAACGTTATTTTTTTATTTTTTAGTCATATTTAACATACTATATTTAATAATAATATGTTATGGTTATAAATATAGTTTTATTTTTAAATATTAAAAAAATTGAGTTGTGGTTTAAATTTTAATATGGTTCAACTCAACCATGTTGCTTTTTTGGTGCGTATAACCATTGAGTGATTAACTGTTGAACAAAAAGTTGTTTATAATGACCAAAGTATTGTTTAAAATAACTATAATTTGTTCACAGCAAACATGTATTGTTACGGAGAAAATAGTGTGGTTGCCGTCACCATACAATAACTATGTTTTTTCTTTGCTTGTAGCTGTTGTGTGCGTCCTGACAATTTTTTTTCGATTTTGCTAAAGGTACCCATCCCTGGATGAAATTCTATAATTTATATAAAATTCTAAAAATTATAGTAAAGCTCTGTAAAAGACAGACATGAAATGAGCTGCTCATTATTTGAAAACATCGCCATCTGTTACACAACTGCGTTTAAAATATTCCTCATTCAAAAGTAAAAGATGCCGTAAAGTATGCAGTACCTTTAAATTGGTACTGCTTTTTCTCTACTTTTTCTTGAAAATAAGATATTTGTACGGAAAAAAAGTATCCTATATTGTGACAGGATACTAAGGTACCTCCTTAAAATTTTTTTTTTTTAAATCCATCCAATAGTTTTTATGTGAGCGAACACCGAAAAAAAGACAGAGAGACAGGAAATGAGTTACTATTTTAATATATGTATAGTTAGATAACAATTTTTTTGTTCAAAAGAACTGGTACTTTGCTGAGTCATTTTCATTCAATGAACATGGACAACTGCTGTCTAAATTGTTATTAATGGGACTTTGTTCTTTTGGGAATCACCTAGTTATTATAACTTTGTTCTCCTCACACCGTGTTGTAACCATTTTTTTAATAACTCATAAGCACAAGAAACCAAAGTTTACATCTGAGAAATTGTTTCAGTGCAAAGAAAAATTTACTGTATGCAAATGCACTATAAGGAGATAAAAATACGTCAACAGTGAAACCATAAAGCTGTGTTTTTGAAATGAATTAATAATAGGGAGAGCTTCACTGTGTAGAAGTTCACTATAGAGAAGGCTGACTGTCGTATATAACAACCTGTTTACATAACAAAATTTACCCCTATTTTACACATCTAAATTACGTATCATTATTTTTGTGAAAACCTTAAGAACTGTCATATTTTTTTTTTTTTTGTTTATGAAAAGCACTTTGTAATGTCAAACCTACGCGAATACAAATTTCCTTTCACTCTTTAAAAATAAATAAAAGTCATCTAAAATGGTTACAGAAGTAAAAGCTAAAGAAAAGTAAAAAATAGATTTTTTTGACAAATTAGGTTTATTTCTAAAAGATATGTAGCAGTTTGTATGAGAAAAAGTAACCAAAAATAATTAAGTAATAGATTGGCAATATTATAATTTAACACATTGTTGATATAAAGGGTATTTTTTTTTATAGATGTATAGAACTTTAAGTTGCAATAAAACAACGATGGATTATTCGATTGACATGAATTTTATTTATCCGAAAGATAATCTTGTGGCACTACATTTTAAATATGATTTCTGGCATATGACCGCCACGGCTGCCGCGGATGTAGTCCAATCTGGACGTCCAATTTTCGATGACTTTTCCAACATTTGTAGACGTATATCGGCAATAACACGGCGAATGTTGTCTTCCAAATGGTCAAGCGTTTGTGGCTTATCCGCATAGACTAATGACTTTACATAGCTCCACAGAAAGTAGTCTAGCGGTGTTAAATCACAAGATCTTTGAGTCCAAAACGTAAAAATATGCGGTCACCAAACGTGTCTTTCAATAAATTTATTGTGGCACAAGCTGTGTGACATGTTGCGCCGTCTTGTTGAAACCACATCTCCTGGACATCATGGCTATTCAATTCAGGAATAAAAAAGTTAGTAATCATGGCTCTATACCGATCGCCATTGACTGTAACGTTCTGGCCACCATCGTTTTTGAAAAAGTACGGACCAACAATTCCACCAGCCCATAAATCACACCAAACAGTCAGGTTTTCTGTAATGGTGCTTCGACATACACTTGAGGATTACCTTCACTCCAAATGCGGCAGTTTTGTTTGTTGACGTAGCCATTCAACCAGAAGTGCGCTTCATCGCTAAACAAAATTCGCTTATGAAATTCGGGAACAACGGTAATCTTGTTTTGGGCCCGTTCGACGAATCTACGCCTTACTTGATGATCGTGAGTCTATTCATGATGAATTGCCAAATTAAACTGAGAATAAATCACTTGACAGCTGTTAAATCGGTCGCCATCTTAAAAAGTAATGCATAATACATACATACATATATACCACACACAGTAGGGCAACGAAAATCCATGGTTTATTTCCATTTTTAGGGGTTGATTGGTGTAAGGAATCACATTATGTTCTGTGTAAAAATAAGCTATGCAGAAAATAATTGGTTTTGTAAAACTTGTGTATTCATTAATTTCTGCAAAAAATATCAGATCCTGGCTAAGAAAAATTGTTCTGTCGCAAGCGTGCGTATATATAATGGGGTATAGGAGTATAGGGGAGAGTTCGGTGAAAGATTTTTTTTACCTGGTTAGACCACAATAAGTTTTGCTTTATTAAGCTAAAAAGTTTATAAATTTCTTAAAAACACAAAGACAAATTCCCAGTGGAATATAGGGCTAAACATTTTTTAATTAGCTAAATACAAAGAAAGTCCATTTTGGACCACCCTGTTCTCTGTGATAATATTGAAATAGAGCAGTAATATTTTGGCTCTTAAGGTACTCCGGCATTTACTTTCAATGTGTAATATAACTTTGAAATCGTAATATAACTTTGAAATCGCTACCCATAAACAGGGGTAAAAGCTTATCATTTTCTGACAAATTTTAAGTTAAAAACTTATTTATAAGTATTAGTTATAAGTGTACCTGAATATATAAGAAGAAAAACCCTTTATAGCATGTTTTATTACTTCACTTTCATAATAAAAAGTAAAATGTATTTCAAACTCGCCATAACTTTCTTTCTTATAGATCGATTTTTATATTTTATAGCAAAAATTAACGACCAAAGTCTCAGCTACAAAACAGAAAAAAACCGCATTTAAAAATTCCAATGAAATGTTATGGATTTTTGACCGTCTTCTCGTGAAATGGTCCGTCACATTACTGCCCTTATGTTCTTGAAATACGGCTTGGAAGAAGAAAAATGCAAATTCAGCGTGATCACCAACAATTTATTATTTGCTTTTTATGTATGTAATAACAAAATCATTAATAAAAAATAATAAATACTTTTGTATTTTAAAAAGTTAAAAAAAAATAACTTGTCCCATATGACATTTTATAGTTTGTAACCATATTTTAATCGTTTAATTTAACCATATAATGTTTATATTAAAATTAATATGGTTTAACTACAGCCATATAACATAATACATAATAAATTGCTCTTAGATTATGCTTACATCAACCTTGTTTTTTTTATTTGCGTGCAAATGTGTTGAATTTTAAAACAGCATTTTATATCTTTATAAGTTCTTTTATATACTAAATTATATTCTGATTTTAAGTAAAAGTGAAACCCCTAAGCAACACAAAAAGTTCTGACCTCTACAGTTAATAAATCTTTGAAAAGGAATATAAAAACTAATGTCACTCACCTTTATTTAATACACGCAAATATAACAATATTATATGCTCATATAACATTGAATAATATCAAGTTTCATTGACAAGCAACAACAACAACAAAATCAAGTGACAAATAACTTCAACAGACTTATAGAGCAGCTGACTATTGATATCTTCAAATTGTGTCCTTCTACTTTTCTACTTCCTCTTCAACAACAAAAACGCTGTTAAAATACCATAGGACGGCAAAAAGAGAAAGTTGACAACTAAATTGACATTAATTGAACGAACAAACCAAAACCAAAGGCCAGTAAACATAGTAAAATAAATATAATATAATATAATATGATAAAATTAAATACAAACAAATAAAGAAAGAAAAATGTGAAAATAGATGTACTTAAACAACAAAATAATTCAATGATTGTAGACTCAATATAAAAACCTTTAAGAAGACAACTAATGTTGGGAGCAAGATGGGCTGACGACCATAAAATAGACATATTGCCACAAATGAACCTTTGATCAATATGTATAAATTTATCTTTTGCTATGTTCTTCTTGTTTCCCTTTTCATTTCTTTTCTTTTCTCTTAGTTTATTTATTTTTTTATTTGTATATTTAACATTCTTTTCAATGTGTTTTGTATCTGCTGGCAAACAGAGATATTTCTGCTACATAAACTTAAATATATCCTTGTGTTTTGTTCTTTTTATTTTAACTACAGATAAACACGTGGCCATGCCATATGCTACTCATTTTGTATCTATGGGTGCTTGTATTAATTTACCTCTTTAAATAGATACAAGCATATACACACACATTTATATGTATACACACATATGTACATATATAAAAAAAAAACATGGACGTACTTAGCCTTGCAATAAATTAATGATAGACAAAGAAGTGGGCTTTAAAAATAAATGCTTTACAAATAGACCTATAACCGTTATAGAGCGTGCAATTATATAAAATAATGCTGTTTTAGCTTGCCAATGTGTAAAGGACATTTATACAAATACAAACATTAACATTGAAGAATTTATATATTTTTGAAAATAATAAATAAAAGGATTTTTGAATAATTCTTGCAATAAACCGACTTCGAAACAGGCTTCAAATCTAAACTAAAAATGTAAAAGGAAGTAATCTGTCAGCGCTTATTAAAAAAAAAAAACGTACAACAAACTCACGCATAGTGCAGGTCATCCTTTAGTTGGTAAATTTACGTTTTGTTTTTTAGCGGGCATAGAAGTAGAGAAGGTGTACAATTCAAGCTTGTAAGCTGCATATTACGGTTTAAAAGATAAACTATATGCATTAATATCCATCTTTAATGGGAATACCATTAAATTTCAACACTATGTTATAGCGCACATATATATTCCACAATACACATACTATGTAGTTTTCATCTATGTATCAAGATATAAGGCGTTATATGTCAAATAAAGTCACTCATGAGGACAACCTTTAAGTTTACATTTTTAGTTATTTACATTTTTAGTTATAGAGGTATTGAAATTCAAGTTGGCATTACTTTTCAAGATGGCGACCGAGTTAACAGCTGTCAAGTGATTTATTCTCAGTTTGGTTTGGCAATTCATCATGAATAAACTCACGCCTGAACAACGCTTGCAAAGTGCAAATAGGGCCCAAAACGAGATTACCGTTGTTCCCGATTTTCATAAGCGAATTTTGTTTAGCGATAAAGCGCACTTCTGGTTGCATGGCTACGTCAACAAACAAAACTGCCGCATTTGGAGTGAAGGTAATCCTGAAGTGTATGTCGAAACACCGTTACATCCAGAAAAACTGACTGTTTGGTGCGCTTCATGGGCTGGTGGAATCAATGGTGATCGGTATAGAGCCATAATTACTAATGTCGAGGAGATGTGGTTTCAACAAGACGGCGTAACATGTCACACAGCTCGTGCCACAATAGATTTGTTGAAAGATGCGTTTGGCGACCGCCTAATTTCTCGTTTTGGACCTGTGAATTGGCCTCCAATTTGATTGTGATTTAACACCGCTAGACTACTTTCTGTGGGGCTATGTAAAGTCATTGGTTTATGTGGATAAGCCACAAACGCTTGACCATTTGGAAGACAACATTCGCCGTGTTATTGCCGATATACGGCCACAAATGTTGGAAAAAGTCATCGAAAATTGGACGTCCAGATTGGACTACATCCGCGCCAGCCGTGGCGGTCATATGCCAGAAATCATATTTAAAATGTAATGGCACAAGAGTATCTTTCGGATAAATAAAATTCATGTCAATCGAATAATCCATCGTTGTTTTATTGCAACTTAAAATACTATACCTCTATAAAAAAACACCCTTTACATAGTAGTACGGACTCTGTGTAAAGTTCAAGTGTCTCTCTATAACCTATCAAAAACTAAGACCATATTCAAGTTCGTCACAATGGGACCAAAAGGGCCCAAGTGAGTCGGTTTCTCCTCTACACGGAGCCGGCGACCCGTGCAACCTAAGACTTTATTCGTCAAATTACGGCACTTATGAGGACACTCTTTAATTTTTTTTTTTTGTTTTTTTCAAGTGTCTATCATATACACAAAATTTCATTAACTACAGGGAACCCTTTATTTTTCAATTTTATACGATATTTGACAAATTTTTATCTGAATTAGGAAAATGACTAATAATACAGTTATTTAAATCACTTTTAAAATGATTCCATTCTGTGTTCTTAAAAAAGTAAACGTTGAAGGGGGATTAACAATCAAATTAAAATTCGCAAGTGTAATTTGAAGTTTCAGTTGAAAGTGATCTGAAAATGCAGGCAGACAAGAAACGTTGAAATTATTAAATTTGACGGTTCTATAATATTTGGAATAAAAAACTAACTAATTAAAAAATTGACAAGAAAAGAGTAGCCATTAGTATATGATGGAATTGAATTAGAAATACGTGTAAAAAACATAGAGTTCTGTTGCAAAATGTTAAAAAATATATTACCATATTGATTGCTCAGTGAAAAACGCATAAAATTTGCAAAATCTCATCGGTTCTTTATTTGAAACGTTAGATTGGTCCATGACATTTACTTTTTGAAGATAATCTCATTTAAATGTTGACCGCGGCTGCGTCTTAGGTGGTCCATTCGGAAAGTCCAATTTTGGGCAACTTTTTCGAGCATTTCGGCCGGAATAGCCCGAATTTCTTCGGAAATGTTGTCTTCCAAAGCTGGAATAGTTGCTGGCTTATTTCTGTAGAGTTTAGACTTGACGTAGCCCCACAAAAAATAGTCTAAAGGCGTCAAATCGCATGATCTTGGTGGCCAACTTACCGGTCCATTTCTTGAGATGAATTGTTCTCCGAAGTTTTCCCTCAAAATGGCCATAGAATCGCGAGCTGTGTGGCATGTAGCGCCATCTTGTTGAAACCACATGTCAACCAAGTTCAGTTGTTCCATTTTTGGCAACAAAAAGTTTGTTAGCATCGAACGATAGCGATCGCCATTCACCGTAACGTTGCGTCCAACAGCATCTTTGAAAAAATACGGTCCAATGATTCCACCAGCGTACAAACCACACCAAACAGTGCATTTTTCGGGATGCATGGGCAGTTCTTGAACGGCTTCTGGTTGCTCTTCACTCCAAATGCGGCAATTTTGCTTATTTACGTAGCCATTCAACCAGAAATGAGCCTCATCGCTGAACAAAATTTGTCGATAAAACACATTTCGAACCGAACACTGATTTTGGTAATAAAATTCAATGATTTGCAAGCGTTGCTCGTTAGTAAGTCTATTCATGATGAAATGTCAAAGCATACTGAGCATCTTTCTCTTTGGCACCATGTCTGAAATCTCACGTGATCTGTCAAATACTAATGCATAAAAATCCTAACCTCAAAATAGAATAGAATTGTCTACTAATGTTTCAATTGACTCAAAAATATTTGGAAAACCTAAGTTAGCAGTATTTAACTTAAAATATCTAAATTATAGCGACTCCTTGCGAACTATGGTCTCGTATAAAATTATAATTTTCCAAAGCAACATTATGTCTAGCACTAAGCTGAGTTTCTTGAACGAATGCAATATCAATCCCATTAGTCCATAAAATACTTAGTAGATCTATTCTACGGTTCAATTCAATGAGAGATCTAGCGTTAAATGAAAGTAAATTAAATACTTTATGGGGGGTCATAAGCTTTATTTACCTCTACTAGAAGACCACGGCATTGTTGTCTTGCTTTAATTCATTTGAATTCCATTTGGTCTTGAGTTTGTAAAGTTGTAGAGGGATGTTAAACTAAATTCTTTCCAAAAGAATTATCATTTCCTTTAGCATGAGTTAATGCATATGGATTGTTTTTGTCAATCTTATTTAAATTATCAGTCAACTGTTTGGGTTTTGTACCTAAATTTACAGTTTGTGCTGATCGTGATGATGGAAGTTTTTTATTTTTTTCATATTATCTCCTGACAATTTATCTGGGGGTAAATTATCCTCCAAAGAAGGGGCTGAATTCATTTTAATAAAGTTTTAAAACACAATTTATTATATTTGAATTCTATTTTTTATCAAGCACAAGGTCTTTTTTATATAAAAATGTTTTAACAATTTTTATTTGTTATTTAAATAAAAATTGTTAAAACATTTTTATATAAAAACATTTTTAAAACATTTTTATATAGACCTTGTGCTTGGTAAACAATAGAATTCAAATATAAAAAAGGTCAAAAACTACAATAACTATTTACAATTTATTATATTTTTTTATTAAAAAAAATTAAATTTTTTCAAAATTTTTGATATCTATAAAATTTTAAAGTCTGTCTTTAGTTCGCTTTTTATACTTTCTATGTTCAAATTGATTAATTTTAAAAAACAATTGGGAAAATTTTACTTGAGACACTGGATCCCTACATCCGTCTTCAGCATTCTTCGCAATTATATCTACTTTGGTTAACGCGTTTAAGACTTGGCCATAGCAAACTTACGCACCAACATCTTTTGAAAAAAGAAAATCAACCTTTACGCCCGAAATGCAATAACCAACTTACGAAGTGTCATCTAGTATATTGTTGTAATGATACAACGCTTTTAAAGAGTCTGCTGGAGGCAATTAAAATATTAGACTTTAAATCTGTTAAGAAACATCTACCTTTAGAAATTCTTAAAAATCTGTAATCGTGTACATTCGTAAACATAAGTATACATGTATATACATACATCCTTATTTTTCAACTTATTATATATGTAAATAAAAAATTTCAAAATATGTATAAATATGTAAGGACGAAGGCCGCTGCAGCCAGTTCCTATAATTGTGATTATTAATTTGTAAATTTATTTACTTTTAATAAATAAATAAAAGTAAATAAATATCTACTTTCGGTGGTGTTAAGTTGTAAACATCATCTATTTAACCAATAGAATTTAGATAAAGCAATACGAAAAAAATTGTATTCATTCACCCATCGTCAGTTAAAGCTTCCCACTTGCTTGATATTTTTTTATAATATTTACCACCTTATATTTGTTGTTTCTTCAGCCAACCTTGGGTTAGCAGGGAGACCACATTTTATTCATTTGTTTTGGCCCAACGAAACTGTATTAGACAAACATTTTTTCGCGTGAATCTGCGATTTTTAACATTGAATATTTTTTAAATTATTTAGTCGAACTATTTCGTAACACAGATAAAATTTTGAAGTAAGGCTTTAGTTTTTTATTCTTTCTAAGTTCAAATAATATTTTTATTACAAATAATGTGATCAATTTTAAAGAAAAAAATAAGAAAATTATATTAAAACAAAATAAAAAAAATATTTAAATTTTTAGTTTAGAACATCTCACATGCAGTACATAAAAGCAATCCGTTGTGTAGCATAGTTTTTTGCAATATGGTTGCTACCTTCTGGAGTTTAGATCAAATTTAAAATTGCTTGCCTCTTTCACAGTATCACACGAGTTCGTTCTTTCCCACAATTACATTTAAAACAAATTTACAAATGTTCTTTCCCACAATTACATTTAAAACAAAAACAAATTTACAAATGTTGTTTTTGTTTAAATGAAAAAACGAATTCGTATGACACTCTGAAATAGGTGAGTTAATCTCTAATACGAATTTGGTCAGACTTTCCCATTTAAGAACTACAAATTTAGTTCAATTTTTTTCCGAATTCTTCTCTGTGTCGTCGAATTTGGAAAAATATAGGAAAGCAATAATATAAAAAATCTCTTTTTTTATTTTCTGCAAGTCCTATTATTTAAGGATTTTTTTTTAGATTATAAAAAGTGTTTTTTACAGAGGTATATAACTTTAGGTTGGCATTACTTTTCAAGATGGCGATCGACTAAACAGCTGCCAAGTGATTTATTCTCAGTTTGGTTTGGCAATTCATCATGAATAGACTCATGCCTGAGCAACACTTTCAAATGGGCCCAAAACGAGATTAACGTTGTTCCCGATTTTCATAAGAGAATTTTGTTTAGCGATGAGCCGCACTTCTGGTTGAATGGCTACGTTAACAAACAAAACTGCCACATTTGGAGTGAAGATAATCCTCAAGTGTATGTCTAAACACAGTTACATCCAGAAAAATTGTCTGTTTGGTGCGCTTTATGGGCTGGTGGAATCATTGGTCCGTAGTTTTTCAAAAACGATGGTGGCCAGAACGGTACAGTCAATGGTGATCGGTATAGAGCCATGATTACTAACTTTTTCATTCCTGAATTGAATAACCATGATATCCAGGAGATATGGTTTCCACAAGACGGCGCAACATGTCACACAGCTCGTTCCACAATAGTTTTATTGAAAGACACATTTGGTGACCGCCTAATTTCACGTTTTGAACCTGTGAATTGGCCTCCAAGATCTTGTGATTTAACACCGCTAGACTACTTTCTGTGGGGCTATATAAAGTCATTGGTCTATGCGGATAAGCCACAAACGCTTGACCATTTCGAAGACAACATTTGCCGTGTTATTGCCGATATGCGGCCACAAATGTTGGAAAAAGTCATCGAAAATTGGACATCCAGATTGGACTACATCCGCGCCAGCCGTGGCGGTCATATGCCAGAAATCATATTTAAAATGTAATACCACAAGATTATCTTTCGGATAAATAAAATTCATGTCAATCGAATAATTAATCGTTGTTTTACTTCAACTTAAAGTTCTATACCTCTATAATAATTTTGCTTAAATTACAATTATTAAAAATTTAAAATGTACGCAATTCCCATATTACTGTTTTTTTTTGTGTTTTTTTTTGGAAAAACTATTTCTGTAAATCTCACATCGTCTGTTGTTTTTTAGCAACACATGTTTGCATTTGTGTTACTTACAAATAAGTTAAATACAAATATGTTATTCTTTAATGTGTTTAGCTGTCAACGACAGTTACTGTAACAACTTAAATGAAGTTCGAATTCAATTGTCATTTGATCTGACATGAAGGTTGTACACATATTTGGGGTTGTATCTTTCAAAATGTGGTCTTTGAAGACAACAACTGGCTTTGTGGTTTTTGTCAATAATAACTGCGGATTATTTCAGTAAGGGAACATGGCAAAAGTATTCTTGTAAGACTTTCATTTTAATCATTTTTCAAAAATAAGGAAAATCAAAACAGTTCTTTTTTTCATTAATACCGTACTATAAACACAAATTATAAATTCACTGAAATTGATTACTACGGGGTAAGTTAGTTCCGATGGGGCTAAGTGCTCAATTTAGCTCATCAGGAAACCTTTACCCAAATTTTAGATACACTAAAAGTACGTTTAAATTCAGTTTTGATGGGTTAATTATTTTCTTCGTTGAGGATTTTTTTCTATTTTTATTATTCTAGAATAAAAAAATATATATTTTTTTTTTGCTTTTGTTATTATTAACTACAGAATTTGTTTCAGTGTACATTCTGCTGGTATCTGATTATAATAACAAACTTTATAAATATAATTAGGCCTTTACAATATCTAAAGCTAGTCGCTATGTTTCTGAATTTTACTTATTATTTCATACAGCAGGTTTTACTTTAAATTTAGCAAATAACATCTCATTAACGGTAAGACATACACATATTACACAAGAGAATTGTGATGGTTTCAAATTTATCCCACAACACAAAATTGTTTTTAATATTAATACGTATGTACATACAAATTTCGAGAGTAAAATTTTTTATTAAAAACCTTAATATTCTATAAAAACCATTATTATATAATTCATATAAAACGTAATATATGAACTAGCCTAACTTGAACACGTACTTTTATTTTGAAGATGAAATAAATTTTATAGCAACAGCTTATATTTATCGCCTGCACTTAACATAATCAGTTAAATTTTCAAATTATCCAAAAAGTCGAAGGGCATAAAATTTTGTTATCACAACAATTTGGTTTTCATATAGAGTAATGAAGAGCCTTAATATATTCGTACTTAGAATTGAAAAGCTCTTTGTTTTCAAAAAATAAAAAAATAACCAGAAACTCGAGTTGTTTAAGGAACTGATATCAGATTTAGTTTTAAAATGAAAAGAGGTTATGGTGGTACTGGTGGATTTATAATAGCAATTTAACATTAAGACACCCCGAAAATCCTTATATTACCTTCCATTTTGATCATAGATTATTGTTGGAGACTTAAAAAAGATGTTCCGGAATCAATATATTAACAAAAATCATAAGTATTTATTCCATATTAAGCAATAATATGTCTAAATGTAGCTGATGGTTGTACTTTTTTACGAAAATATAAGTTTTGATGTCACAAGGACACCTGATGTAACAATTTTTCATTCACATATACAAGTTTGGTAGACCTAGTATATATTCATATAAGTTGTCATGTGACAAAAAAAGTTAAAATTTTGTTGACTAGTGTAATTTGTTACGAAACAAATAAATTTTACAAATTACGAAAAAGAAATATTTTTTTTCCCTTATTTTTTTTCTTCATAAAATTAAAATAATGTTAGTATAACTAAGATATTATTCGCATTCGGACCTGAGATGTATTTTATTTAAAAATTACACATTATTTTCTCAAGTATGGTAAAATTTGTAGAGCACGTTCTGCAAAATTTGTAAATTTTATTGAAAAATTCCTAAGTAAATCATAAAACATCAAAAAAGTATAGGGGTTACCTGACTTTATATTGCTCGGTATTATCAAAACTCCTTCTACATTAACTTAAGGAAACCATTTCAAAACACTTAGTTTATTTTCGTTTCTTTCATGAAAATGTAATTTATTTTTTAAATAATTATTGCAATTGTCATTTCTCTTGCAGTATAAGATCCTTGTAAGTATTCAAGTGTAAATTGTGTGTCGGTTCATGAAAATATTGCTGTGAACATTTTTTTTACTAAAGTTATTCACCTGATGAATTCATTTATTCTGTGTTTTAAGACGTCGTCGCTGTCTGGTAAATTGGTTTTCTTTTTTGGTTTCATCAATTGGGGATTTAAGTTGTTGCGAATCTTAAAAAAATAAACACGAACTTAGTTTATTTCTTTGCACATTTCTAAGAACAAAACATAAGACTTGGTACATAAAAAAATAAAAAATAAAAACAATTGCAAAGAAGAATACCAAAACGGTCGACCTATAAACATGACAAGCTGTAGAAAAAAATATAAACTGAATATTTGTAGTATAAAATGTAAAGCTTGGTTTATCATTAAGGGTCAATATGGGCAGATGATATTGCTACTGTCAATGCTACAGAGTACAAATGTAAAAAAAAGTAAAAATGCTTATTCTTTTTGTGCGGCTTCAATACTCTGTTCTACGTGATGCTATTGTTGTTGCAAAAGTATCTTCTTTATTTTTCTCTCCGGCTTCGAACACCAAGGCTCAATTGAGAATTGATAAAGTTGAATTACATTTTTTTCATGCTGTCATTGTTTCCTATATTTTTCTTTTATTCTATTGATGTTTTCTTATATCCAGTCGTGTTTTTCTTCCTATTCGCCAACTTTTCCTTTATAAATTTATACAATCATTTTATTTAAGTTACTTTAACCATTTTCATCTTATTTGGTATTTTTATGTTTTCTGTTTTTTTTTTCTTCTTGCTATTGCTTGTACTTTGTTAAAAAGTTGCCTCAGGGACGACGAGTAAACAATGACATAATGACAAGTGGAGAAGAATTTAAGCGATAAATAATTAATTGATTTGAGAAAAAATGTAACAAAAGCAACACCAGCAGCAAAAAAATAAAAAAAAAAATAAATACCAAAAGTACGTGTAACAATAGCAGTGGCAATACTATAAGTTACAGCCAAGATAAGTTTAGTTTGTGGAAGATGAATGAAGACATGTTGTTGTGGTAGTAAATGTTATTTTAGACTTTATATCAGTACTGCTATTTCGTACTATCAGTATCTGTGGTTATTGTTGTGAGTGCCTTGTATATTTGTAATACCGAATACAATTGTTGATGCTATTTATAGTTTTATTTTGTATTTCTACTCTTTTTTTACACTCAAAAAAAGAAATGTTTGAAATTCTGTCTTTAAAGTTGCTTATTATATTCTTACACTCTTTTCTTAAGTAGTTTTTATGCTGATATTTTTCGTTGAGGTTAACTAACTTGATACTGTTAATTTAAGTGGCACACTAAAGGGAATATAGAAGCTACAGTTCCTTACTTATTTTTTTTTTCTTGTTGTTTTGTTTTTTTTTTTTTTGTGTAAGTGTGTGCTTATGTGTGTGTAGCAAATGTTTAGTTCTAGGTTTGAGTTTTATTTTATTGGACTTAAAGGGATAATAATTTAATATTAGACTTTTAATTAAATTGTTTAAGTGAACACAGACCTTACTTTATTTTATTTTATTTAATTTTATTTTTTCTTCTGACCTTCATATACAACTTAAGGTTTTATGTGGTGCGTTGATAATGATGTGGCATTATGCGTTATAAGAAAATATTCATAGTATAAATAAACTATTAATTGTCAGGGACTTTTTGCGTTAAATAAGAATGTTTAAACGTTCAACTGTAAATAAAATACGTAAGCTTGTTAATTGCTAAGTATATCAAGTTTATATAAATATAATGTGTAACTAATCAATAGTATTATTTTGTTGTATTAAATGCGATAATTAATTTTAGTCAACAATAAACAAAATAATTAAATGAATAAATTCGAAGCTTGTCTATTTTGTATTACGTAATTAGTTCTTGGCATGAAAATCCAGTGTGACGTTCGATGGACTAAACTCATTTTTCAAGTCTCTAAAGAAGCTTTCAAGTGCCTCGGTTTCCTAAAACGGTGTAAAAGATACTTCACTCCATCCAATCTTCTTACTATTTATACCACCTATATCCAGCCGAAAATCGAATGCAACTCTCATGTATGGACCGGCGCGCCATATTCTATTTTGGAGCTGCTCGAACGCGTACAAGAGAGGGCCAAGAAAGTCATTGGTCTATTGATTCACTTGCGCATCGACGCAATGTGGGGTGTATATCACTGTTTTATCTTACTACAATGGTATGTGCTCTAATGAAATAAGGGAACTTGTTCCCGATACCCCTAATTTTTACGTTTAACACGCTTTTCGTTTGAGCGCATCCATTTGTGGTCGAATGGCCAATGAATCGCAATACGCATTACAGAGAATATTCGTTTTTTAGCAGAACTGTTCGTATGTGGAATAAACTTCATCCAGAGGTCTTTCCCGTCACTTTCAATGTAGGAAAATTCAAATCGAATGTCCACAAACACTACTCCCTCTTTCCTTTTTCCCATAACCTAATTCCCTAGTTTTTTTATGTATTTACTTTTTTTAAAGGTATCCTGGATAAAATTGTAAAATTTAAAAAAAAAGGTGTTTAAAATATTTTAATAATAATTTTACGCAATAATTTTTAAAATATCCCAGTTTAAACTGCAAATTTCAGTACCTTTAATCCGAAAATTGCGTTTTTCTCCATTTTTTCTTGGAAATGAGATATATTTGAAGAAAAAAAAAGTATTCTATATTGGAACTAGGGCGCTAAGGTATCTCCTCACAAGAGGTTGTTAAAATGCATGCAGTAGTTTTTACGTGATGCGTACACAAATAAAAAGCATACAGACAGACAGGCAGACAAACAGACAGACGGAAATGTGTAACTATTTTATATGTATAGATATATATGTGTTAATAGATAATCCGTCTAATGATTTAAATATTTAATATATTAACTAACAAAAGTGCAGCAAAATAAAAACTTTTAGAAAAATACACGGACTTGACAATATAGCTTCGATTGTGGAACCAAAAGGTAGCATTATCCTATACTCGGTTTGGCGAATTTGGTGACCAATTTTTATTTATGTGCGTCAAAAAATTGCGAAAATCAGTGAGTCCTTCAAAAAAGGTGTCATCCGTTTTAATATCGGTTTCATACTAGGTGATAGCGCTTAGCTTAGCTAGCAAGTATTAGTTGAAAATTTGTTTTAACATTTTATAAAAAAAAAAATAATTTATCCATACACTTTTTTTTAAATTTTTGATAATGCCTGTTAATGATAATCGATCATATTTCATAGTTGCCAGAAATATTGATTAATCTTTGAAAATGTTGTCGGTTTCTTTTGACTGCATATCAAACTAACATGGATGATCCACATAACACATAGGCTAAGGGATTGGAAAAATGTTCATTGTAAGTAGCGTTAAGCTTATTTTCTTTTAAAAGGTGATGCTTTCAGTAATAAGGAAAACTTATATTCAATAAATAGCCTCTTAACGAATTAGAATACTCTAGTGGAAATTACAGATCCACATACGCTCCCTCTGAAGTAGAATTTTGCTTTTTTTTTTTTTTTGATTATACGATTGAACATTCTTTTGCATTAAACTTGAGAATAATTTTGTAGAGACATCTATACATATAATTAAATTAGTCACTCATTTCCTGCCTATCTGTCCTTCTTTTTAGGGTTCCGTACACAAAGTGTAAAAACGTAACCCTATTGTTTTCGCTACAATATCTGTCCGTCCGTAATAGGTAGACTCTTGAAATTTTCACAGATAATGTATAGCTGTTACCGCTATAGCAACAAATACTAAAACTTATAGGGTGTTCCAATAGAGAGGTGTTATTCATGAAAATGTGTTTATTTCTTGAACTGTAGGAGGGATACACTTGCAATTTACAAACAGTAATTAAAACTTAGTTCACTATATAAACAGGTATAAAAAAATAAAACTAAAAATTAAAGGGTGTTCCGATAGTGGTGTGACTTGCATGTATAAGGCATAAGTTTTGAACCATAATAGGTAGACTCTTGAAAGTTTCACAGAAGGTGTATAGCGGTTGCCGCTATAACAACGAATATTAAAACTTATAGGGTGTTCCGATAGAGAGGTGTTATTCACGAATATGTGTTTGTGTCTTGAACTGCAGGAGGCATACACTAAAAATTTACAAACTGTAATTAAAACATAGTTCGCTTTATAAACAAGTCTAAAAAATAAACCTAAAAATTAAAGGGTGTTCCGATAGTGGTGTTATTTGCATTTATAAGGTCTAAGTTTTGAACCATAATAAGTAGAATCTTGAAATTCTTCTGTGAAAATTATATGTATATCTATGGCCGCTGTAGCAAAAAATATTAAAATTTAAAGCGAGTTCCGATAGAGAGGTGTTATTCACAAATATGTGTTTATTTCTTGAACTGTAGGAGGCATACACTACAAATTTACAAACAGTACTTTAAACTTAGTTCGCTTTATAAACAAGTCTAAAAACATAAACCTAAAAATTAAAGGGTGTTCCGATAGTCGCTTGATTTGCATGTATAAGGCCTATTTTTTAACGATAGTAGGTAGGCTCTTGAAATTTTTACAGAAGGTGTATAACTGTGGCCACTATAGCAATGAATACTAAAACTTATCGCGTGTTCCGAAAGTGAAGTGTTATTTGCCTTTATGTCTTTATTTCTTGAGCTATAAGAGGCAACCACTTAAAATTTGTAGACAGCAATTAACACTATGTTCGCCTTCTAAAAAAGTATATAAAATTAAACCATAAAATTAAAGGATGTTCCGAGAGTGACGTGCTTTGCGTGTTTATGGCCTAAGTTTTGAACGATAATAAGTAGACTCTTGAAGTTTTTACAGGCGGTTTATTACTATAAAAACTTTAACAAATAATAAAAATTAAAGGGAGTTCCGACAGTGACGTGATTCTCATGTATAACGCCTTACTTCTTACACCGTAAAAGGTAGACTCTTAAAATATTGTACAGGAGATATGTTGCCACGGCCGATATGACAATTACGAAAAATTAAAGGGTGTTCCGACAATGGCATGTTCTTCACGTATAGTGACTTGTTTTTTTAATCGTAATAGGTAAACTCTTGATATATTCATAGAAAAAGAATTTCCATGGCCTCTATACCAAATAACAAAATTAAAGGGTGTTGCGACAGAGCCATTATTTTTACTTAAATGGCCTTATTTTTTGAACCATAATAGGTAGACTCTTGAATTGTTTATAGTAGATGTTTTACTTCAGCTGCTGTAACAATTACAAAATTGTGATCCATTAGTGACATGTTTTTCACGTATATTACCTTTTTTTGGGACCGCAATAGGTAGGCCTGATATTTTTATAGAAAGTGTATTTATTACCAGTGTTACCATGGCCGTTATAACAACAATTCCTAAAATTTAAAAGGTGTTCCAATACGGATGAAATTTTCGCGAATATGAATTTGATTTAAAATACACAGTGTGACCCATAAGACATGAAAAAAATAACGACTTGAATTTTTAAAGGCGTACTAAACATAGTACGGAACCCTACGTGTGTGAGACTAACTCGCACTTGACTGATTTATTTTGTGTTCGCATCACGTAAAAACTACTGGATGGATTTTAATAAAATTTTATGAGAAGTATCCTGATTCTACTATCTATCGTATTTTTTTCCGCAAGAGAAACTGGAGAAAAGGCAGTATTTCAATAGGGGTTAAAACCTTTAAATAAATATAAAGTAGATCCAAAAACCATAACTGAAGCACTATCCGGATATGCATACTTTAATGCGGCATATTTTAGGGCAACAGATGGCGCTAATTTTTAGAATTTTAGAATAATATAAAGGGATGGGTACCTTTATAAAAAGTAAAAACGTAAGAGTCTTAAAATTTGGTGTGGATTAATTTTAAAGTAAAATTGAAAAAAAATATTAACAAGGCCTACGTAACGTATGTAGGCACAGCTTGTTCTTAATAAATTTTGTTTTCTAAAGAGAGTAAAACATGTTTTATATAATTTATGTTGCGCTATTATTTTTAATATATTTATCCTTAAACCGATAAATATTATTATCTAAACCACTTCTATGATTAATGTCATTAATATTCTATAATTTGTAAAATAAAATGTGTATAAATTTGTATTTAATTTGATAAAGAAATCACTAAATTAAGAAAACACCGTATAAGTAATAACGTAATGTCTATCAAATATTTTTATATTTTTTCAGCTTTCATAAAATATAAATTGTAACCATTTCAAAATACATAAAAGCTATATGCAACAAAGTAATTTAATGTTTAAATAAAGCATTCGTTACATTAACTCATACCTATTTCCAATGCCGTTAAAATAAGAGTAGTAAAGGTGTTGTAAATGCGAGAAACAAACACTTATTACCGTTTGAGTAGGAGCACAAATACATTAAGAAAATGCTTATACGTTTAAATAATCAGAGCGTTTATAAAGGATTTTTTGCAGAAGTAGTATGAAATAAACACGCAAACAAAAAAAAAGAAGAAAACAAAAATCAAAGTAAAAGTAAAATTATGATAACCACTTATGGATAATGATAACTTTTATGGGGTGTTAAATGTTAAATATATTTTTGCGCATACAAAATTCTGTTTACTGTGATGCTCAAAATTGTTCGTACAGTCAAAAAAATGATATAAAGAAAAAACTAGAGATATCGTCTTTTTTACAAATTGACCTGAACTGTTTGATGTAAAATAGACTTTTATATATTAATATATTTTTTATATATATATATATATATATATATATATATATATTTTTTTTTTTTTTTTTTTTGAATATTTGGGGTTACTCCGTTTCTCGGCCACATTTATATTTTTAATATTTTAATTTTTATTTTTTGGCTAATAATTTATAAATTATAAATTCACTGAAATTGATTAATAAGGGATAATCTAGTCTCTATTGCCATTTCGCTAAGTGCTCATCAATTTAGCTCATCAAGAAACCTTAACCAAAATTTTATATGAGCTAATGTTACTCTTATGACGAAAAATTTATTTCACTAAATAAGAATTAAGTAACAAAACTCAAACAAAACAATAATAACCAACAGTGAGTTTATATTTTCTTACTTTATTTCTACACTGGCTGGTTTATTCCAACTTTAATTATTTAGTTGCAGTTTTAAGAAGTAATAATATTTTAAACAAAAACCAAAAATACAATATTTTCGTGTTCCGTACCCCTATATCGTTATCAACATTTAATTATTTAATTTGTTATTTCTGCGTATATTGCTTCGCTCTTAAATTAAGTTTAATTGTGGCATATCGTTCGCTTATCTACACATAATAAAATCATTTTCGTCTGTGTGTTTGTCTGTCTGCTTTTCATTTGTGTTCGCATCACATAAAAACGACTGAATTTATTTTAACAGAATTTTGTAAGAATGTACCTGATTCTAATATTAGCATCCTGATTCTTATATTGGATACTTTCTCTGCAAAAATAACTTATTTCTAAGAGATAATACAGAGAAAAACTGTAAAAGAATGCCAACTTTTTTTTATCGTGTTAAAGGTGCTGTATACTTGAAAGCATCTTTTATTTTTGAAAACGGCATTTTTTAAAGATGGTTTCGCAACAGATGGCGCTGGTTTAAAATAATGACAAAATATTGTTTAATTGCTGCCAAATAACCAAATGATTAAAATTTGTATTTGATTTGTATTTTTACTTTGTGGAATTACAAGGTTATTAAAATACAATTATTGTAATTTTTGACCTTTTGAATAATTTTATAATTAAGTTTTAACGCTCTAGGTCTTTTTTATAAAAATATTGTAATTAATTTTATTTTTATAATCGATATTTCGCTTCACCATTGGGTAGCATCGTCAGGAATTAAAAAATAGTTATATAATATTTAATTGAATGAAAAAATTAAAATGATTGAAAAAACTTTTTGTCAATCAAATTTAAAAATTAACATTTCTGAACGATTGGAAAAATCAAAAATATTTGATACAGTTAAATACAAGATGGCATATAGAACGTATAATACATTAAATAGATTATTTAGCAAGCCAAAAGATAAAATAGAAAAATTAGATATGTCAAACTTAGTGTATAAAATACCTTGTAAGGGAAATGACAAAGAGAACTGTAATAAAGTATATGTAGGTACAACGAAGAATAAACTGAAAACGAGAATAGCTGGACATAAATCAGACCAGAGATACAGGGATAACATTAGTTTACAAAAAACAGCATTGTCTTCCCACTGTTCAAAAAGTAATCACTATCCCAACTTTGAAAATGTATCAATTCTAAATTTGGAAAATAATTATAAACGTCGTTATATGTTAGAAATGTTACAAATAATTAAAGTTCCAATTGAAAAAAGAATAAATTTTAAAGCAGATACAGAAAATGTTGCACAGAATTATAGACATTTAGTACATAAAAAATAATAGTATAATATAATCTTTAATTCTTTGTAACTTTTCCGGTGTAATTTATGTACATATATGTATAAATGTGAAATTATTTTGGTTTTTCTAAAAACTGTTTAAACATTTTTAATATAAGAAATTTTATGTAAATATGAATAGGTTTAAAAATGTTTTTTATCATTCGTAGTAACATTTTATTTGCTTTTTAAAAATTTTGTTTTTGAATGTTTTTGAAATGTTAATTTTTAAATTTGATTGACAAAAAGTTTTTTCAATCATTTTAATTTTTTCATTCAATTAAATATTATATAACTATTTTTTAATTCCTGACGATGCTACCCAATGGTGTAGCGAAATATCGATTGTAAAAATAAAATTAATTACAATATTTTTATAAAAAAGACCTAGAGCGTTAAAACTTAATTATAAGGTTATTAAAATATTTTAAACACCTTTTACAGAGCTTTACAATAATTTTTTAAATTTTTTATAAATTTTAGAGTTTTATCCGGGGATGGGTACCTTTACATTAAGTAAATATATAAACTATAACTGAAGTACTATAAAAGTAAGATTCTTACAATTGTTGTGGAATTCTTTCAAAGCAAAACCAAGCAAAATATTGTCAGGACCCCCACGACGTGGCGGACACAGCTAGTATATAGATGAATTAATTGCATTCTTAGTGCTAATTTCCCCGCTTTTCAACTATGTTCTAAGAGTAAAAAATTAAACAATTTCTTTTTACTTGATAATCAATATTAAAAAATAATAATACCTATTGGAATCTAAGCCTAATATCTTGATGTGATAAAAAAATAATACAATATTTAATATTATAAGGCCCATTATTATAACTTGCCTTTAGCTAAAGTTACGATTTTGTATGAGCGATAGGTAGTTTTTCGTTATAATAATGAGGATAATGCTCATTGCATAACTTGTCCTTATAGTAAGGGATAGATAAAAGTGGTTTTTAGCTTACTTTTAATAACGAAAAACTATTTATCGCTCCAACAAAATCCTAACTTTAGCTAAAGGCAAGTTATAATAATGGGCCTAAGAGTATTATTATTAAAAGTGGGTTTAAAGTGACAAACATAAAAGTAATTATCTACGTAATAAAACAAACAATTTTTTTTTTTCAAACATAAAATTAAGAAAAATTAAAAAAGCGTAAAAAACTCAATTAGTTAAAACAGGATATTGGATTCATACGCTTTTAATCTCCACTGTTTGCATGTTGGTTTCCCATACCATCATATTATATGTATTTGTATATGCTGTATATTTATTTATATATATCTATACACCTTTCAAAAACATTTACATGAACGAGGTACAGTCAAAAAGCTTTTACGAATTATGTTTCCTTAAAAAAATTTAAGAAATCCGCAATTTAACTATTGCTGGTTAAGACTAAATTTGCTGTGTTAAAAAAATAAAAAAAAAACTTCCGTGTTATCAACAAATACTTCTAATTAAAAGGCAAAATATCAGCAAACACGCATGGATACTTGCAACAGAGTTAGAGACTATTTATCATTAGGTAAGTTAATTGGAACTTGGCCATACATTCATAAATGACGAAGATAGTCCGGAACATGTAGAAGTAATTATCAATTTCAGAAACACAAATAAAATTCACAGTATAGTTTTGAGTGACCGACAAATTAATTAATTAAAATTAATAATAAAAGTAATTTAATTAAAATAATTTAATTAAAATAAAATAATTTTGAATAGAAATATTGGAAATATCTAAGCGAAAGAAGATTCTACTCAATATAGAAAATCTTTTCCAGAATAAAATCCTATTTTGAGAAGCTTCTACAGAAGCTTTAATAAAACTGGGTTTTTCTAAGAAAATCTAGGTTAATGAGGCTATTTAAAAAAAAGAATTAATACAATGAAATGTATTTTTCTATGCTTTTGTATTATAGATTTCCCCTCGTATATATTGATTATGTGCAGATATTTTGTTTAAATTGACTTAACGAGATTTTATTTTGATACGTTTTTAACACATCACCAGTTATTGCCATAAAGAGTTTTTGTGTTGAATATAAAAAAATATATAAAAAAATCGTAAATTCATTTCTTTTTTCGAATTTAGATAACGAATATTATTTTAAAATTTAACTAATAAATTTTTATTTGTTTATGAGTATTTTAATAGAAGACACGAGGCAAATAAAATAATGAAATTTAAAATGCTTAAGAGATAAATATCTCATGTTTTTTGGTATTTAAAAATCATAAAAATGGATTTTTCAGAAAGATATATACTTAGCTATGATATAATTTGATATAACAATGATTTCTTAACTATGAAGAAGCCTATAAGTAGATAATAAGACAAGCTTAGTTAAGCCCAAGTAAGAACTGTATGATATGTTATATACATATAAATAAAAAATATCAATAATAAACATTTATCAAAAGAAGAGGATATTCTTATTAGAGCATTCGAATTTTTATTTTAAAATAAACCAAAATATTATCAATTTAAATGAAATTTGTATTATCTTTGGAAGTCAATTTTATGGCAATTATGTTTGAAAAATGATATCTACCAAATGGCCACAACGACTAGCTGTAACATGTCCATCTAATTTAATCTTATTTCATTATTATTTAATTTCCTGCTATACTGTCATAATTAGCATTAGTAACACATGGACCTAACGAACTGCCAAATAAGAAATAAATCCATTATCACCGAAAGGATATATCAATATTTCGATAGTTTCGTGAGATTTATAGCAAATAGCACCATTCTATGGAAACCACAGTTTGTTGAAGTTTACCTTATCGATTTTTGGAAACAAAAGTTCGCCGATAATAAGTCGATAATATAATATACAAAAAGCTGTATGAGTCTATATTTTGAGGCCAAATTGGATTGGATGTTAACTGAAAAAGAACCAAATTTTAGGCCCTAAAGACTAAAATAATTAAGTATTCCTAGTGGCCGCACAAAACTATATTTAATTTCATTAGTGTAATTTTTAAACTACATTACCTTAAAAAGAAGCTTTAAAGGTATTAAGCTAATGTGCGAACTAATATACTATATGTGTGAAACACATAGATATAGTATTTCATACGCTTTAATTTGGTATCAATCATGAATAATGAAATTTTTTAACAAATTTTTTCTGATATTTAAAAAAAAAGTTTTTTTAAAATCTTTGAGATATTGTCTTTGAATTTTTTTTTAATTTACATATGTTTTTTAACGTGCCTTAGTGAGTACGCCATAAATATTTCAGAGTGTATATATGTAGATGAAGTATTCGATTGTCCTAAGAGGAACGACTGCATAAGCTTTATAATGTCATTAGAATTTTGACATTGGAAATTACTACGTTTAAAAAGCACACAATTTTATTGATTGCTTATCCCAAATGTAAATTTGTTTTTTTTAATGATCTAATATCAAAGAAGATATTGGTAAATTTTATTTTACGAAACTTAGGAATTATTAAAACAGCAATTAACAAAAGCGTTTTCTCTATGTTTTGAAATGTTGTTTAAATACTTATGTATGACTTGCCATTACAAGTGTAGAGTCTGAAGATCGAGTTACTAGGATTTTTTTGCGTTTTATTGAAATTAAACAGAACCGTGGGAATCTGAGAGCGATGGATTATAAAGCCTCCGTTAAAGTAGAGAAATCAGTTTTTAAAGGAAGTCTGGTTTTATTTGCTGGAAGATATGGACACGACCCTTCAGGATAGTAACCTAAGGTCAGGAAAACTTTCAGTATCGTATGGCAAAAATGAAAATAAAAAAGTAGTGTTCTGCTTTGATATCTTGGCATTAAAATAGAATACTAAGACAAAAAAAAAACCAATATAACATTGCAAAATTCATTTCTACAAATATTTTTGAGTATTTTAAAAAAATATACATATACTAATAATAATATATATTTTCTAATTAATTTCAGTATTATAGCTATTTTGGAATAAAAAATATAGGAAATCCCCAAGCCAATTAAGCCAATTTAACGTTTAAAAGACAAGATCATAAAAATTTTTCTACGTAAACCAATAAAAAAGCAATGTTTTATATATTTTTAAAAACAATACATAAAATTACTGTTCGCTTGTCATCCTTGATATAAGAAAGTATAGTATCACGCACAAATAAATACGTATGAAGTGTATCAAACTGTCTAAATGTCTTTAGGTACTGTTCCATGAGCTATATTAACATTTAAAAAAATCGTAATCAAGTTTCTGTAAAATTTACATAAATACATACATAGATCCATACATACATACATACATACCCAGCAAACCAAATGTACCGATTTCATAAAGAATTCGTAACGACTGTTCGAAAAAATCTTCCGATTTCGGAACCGAAATCGTAACGATTTTTATATGAAAGGGTTGACACGACTTCGTAAAGATATGTAGTTACGAAATTGTAACGATATGTACTTACCAAATCGTAACGACATGTAGGTACAAAATCGCAACACAGTTTCTCTCAGTACCTCCGTATAAGCTTCGTTCTCTTAAATTTAAGTCAATATAATGATTATTTAACGAGTTGGTATTTAAGACAATACTTTTAATTTCAATTTTAATTGTCCATCTTGCTTGTGTTTATTAAATTTTTTATTTTAATTCTTTTTTATTTAATACAATTTTGGCTTTTATTTACTTACATATGAATCAAAGTTTTATATTTTGTTCAGACGAGCAACCGAAATGTCTTAACTTATTCGTTACGACAAGTCTAATTTCAGACATGCTACCGAAATGTCTTTACGAATTACTTACGACACGTCTGACCTCAGAAAAAAATATCATTTTTTACAGATGTCATTGTTTTAATTAAAAGCAATGCCACACAATTCCATTGCTGACAAAAATTAAAAAATACATTTACGCACAAAAGCATGTAATATTTTGTGCTTTATGATAACCAACACTGCCAAATCTTGCGAAAGAAATTTTTGAAGTTCTAATACAAACGCACGTAAGAACGCGAGTCTTACTTAAGTATATGTAAATTCAGACTATTTAAACTCTAAAATGAAGATAGTTATGATTCAGAGACAACTTCGGATTTAAACTATTATCATAATCTCTAGCCTCTAGTCCACCATCATATTCACACTGCATATGTATATACCTGTAGCCCTCATTTAAATTCCAACCAGTGGTGGACATTCACACACAGCTTGTTTTGTCTGTTTCCGCTTTTTGCACAGACCCGCAGAAAGCCAGCATATTATGTGCTGCTTGCTTCCGCTGTGCAAGAAATAGTAGTCTTTCCGACTCGCACGCCTCTAAAGTCAACTTCTCGTTTAGATGAAGATCTTTTTAGTATTCTGGGCACTATCAGTATTATTCTGAAACTATCAAAATTATGAAAATAAACAAAAAACGTGAATGTAAAGGCCTAACATAATATATCGCTCAGTTTCTTGTAGTCATAAAAGATGATAAAAAGTATTAAGTGCATAAAGATGTACATTATGGTAGCAAGTCTAAATTAAAATTGGAGGTCAACTGTTATCCATAATCCTCAATCTAGCAACCAAGCTCTTTTTGACCATGCATATTTTGGGTATACTATTCACGGTGTTGTAGGTTTATTTTGTAAATGATTAACCCTACCCCTACTACAATATACTGAGGAAGAAGAATGCAGTTTCTTTAATATGATTTTTTTAAGTCAGTAAACCCACTATATGAAAAGTAATATTAAAGAGAAATGGTTTTAAAATTGTGTCTGATACTTTGGCCAAGATATTGAAGGATAGCGTAATTATAACTTTAAAACCTGTTTACTGCATTGATATATTGCTTGTCTCCTAAATAATTTGTTTTGAGAACTTATAGCCCTAGAGTCTGCAGCGTCCTTCAGTTAAGTTTAAACCTAAATGCTACTCTGGTCTTTTACAACTCTGTGTCAGTCGGTAAGAATTGCAACGTGCTTCGATAATATTTTATTTTTTGCCACTGTAAATTGTGTTAAACCAATTAAAAGAAATCATAAATTATGTTCATATCCTAAAATATGGCAATAGCATTAATCTATAATTTGTTTGTATTTTTACTTCACTTCACTTCATACTCATCCTTTCTACTTACGAACAAAATTATATATATATATATATATATATATATATATTTACATATATGAATGTAAGTTTATGTATTTGAGTAAGTATTGTAAGTGTTATGTCGCTTACTAAACAAAAAAAAAAAAAAAAAAAACTCTCAAGTTAATTTACACACTTCTTTACCACATATGCAACATATGAACATTTACACTTTTTTTTTAAATGTTGTCATCTTTTGGATACCCCATTTGTAAAAACAACATCAAAAGTAGCTTCACCCCAGGCAAATAAAATATCTTTGAGTAGAAAAAATACATCCAGTTATTTCTTTGCAGGTAATTTATTGCGTAAAATCCAAATAGAAAATTTAATCAACTCTTTTTAAAATGCTTTGTTTGCATGTGTTATTTTCATATGTTAATCAAAAATAACAACTCTACACATATTGTATAATACAGGGAAGCTCTTTGTGTTAATGTGTATATTTGTATTTTTATTCCTTTGGTTGAAATTAAAATTGTTGTATGCTTTACTTGTTCTAGTTCATTGTGGTGAAAGCTAAGATAAAGAAATGCACTCCTATGGGATAGAAATAAAAAGAAGCAACAGGATTTTACTATATGGAGCGAAATATATCGGAACCATAATAGGTAGAGTGATGGAAATTTTCACTCTAAAAATAACGTGTTAAAGCTTGAAGATTAGGGCGAGTGGGCCGGGTAGCCTACATATAAAGTAACTATCCTATATCTAAACAAGTCTAGGCTTATGAAATAAGGAATAAATGCTTAAGTCGATGTAAGCAAAATTTAAGTTACTGGCACCTTTGTAATATCCGTACTCCAAAGTACTTATTTGCAAAGTTTAAATTAATTTGTACCATTTTTTAGGAAGTGGGTGTTATAGCGAAATTACTTTCTGCTTATCCTTTTTCAATGTCTAATCGTGTTTGGAAAAGAGCTTAAGAAACTACAAGCCTGTTTTCCAGATTTTTTTTAACATACGTTTGACTCCCATATGTAAAGCTAAAAGATAAGCTATTTTTTTAAAATAATTTTAAAGTTTAAAATTTCTCTCCTACAAAATTAAAAAATTAAATAATTATTTTAATTTTTGACTTTTTTAATAATTTTCTAATTATGTTTTTTAAGCTTTAGATTTTTTTGTAAAAATTTTAAAATTTATTTTTATTTTTATATTCAACATTATTATTTTTATTTCAACATTTGGGTAGCATCGTCAATGGTGTAGCGAAATATTGAATTTAAAAATAAAAATAAATTTAAAAATTTTTATAAAAAAGACCTAAAGCTTAAAAAACATAATTATTAAACTAAAAAATCAAACTTAAGCACTTTATTGCCTCCTTATTGCGTACGTTTGTGATTGTCAAATACTTTTACTCTATTAAAAAACTTAAACTTCAAAAATAGTTTAAAAACTAATCCCTTATAACTATTTACAAAATATGTAATTATTTAAAATAATACATTATTTATTGTTAATCACGCATGATTCCTTTGCAAATTTATTAAATAAATATTTTATGAGTATAAAATATTTATTTCCAAAAAATATAATAATCTAAATTGATTACTATGGGGAAAGCCTATCCAGATAGCTATTTCACTACTGCTCAACTAGCTCATCAGTGAATTTTTCCCAATTCTTCTGAATAAAAACTCAGATTCTTATGCTTAAAACTTAATGGACTAAATGAGAAGTTCAATCAGTCTATAAAGAAAGCCAAATCTAAATTTCTAAACAAAACAAAAAACCATAGTAACCATTTCGATTTCAAAAAGTTTATTTTATTCTTCTTTCAATTTTCTATATTAAAGGATACCTAATTGGATACCATTCATAATGTATCAAAAAGACTTTTGAAAAACAAAAATAAGAACAAATTAAAAAATTAAAAAATACGAAAATCGTATTTACTCAGCGTGCGCATGCTGTTATATACATATTTCTAAGTTACCTACTTAATTATTTAAAACCAAGAAAAAAGTATTAGTGTTAGTGTCATGCCTTGTTAAAATCATTAAGTTGGTAATTCAGTTAGGAAGTCCTTCCACCAAAAATGCTTAATTCCACACTCGGTTACCTTAAATTTTTGCTGGAATTTCATAGGATATAGGATAGGATATTCAGTAATTTTTATATTGGACTAATATTATACATACAATAAAGTTTATGCACAGGTAAAATTTTTACCTTCTTTCTTTCTCATATCTTTAGCCTTTTCTAATTAATTTTAATTTGTTCATTTTATCTAATATAATTTATTAGACTGATCAAATGTTTATCAATATTTGGTGTTAATTTTGTTTCAGCTATTTCCCCTTCTTTTTTGTTTTAAGCCTTTACACTGTTTGCTATTGCATTTAATATTGGGCAACCTCATCAATATGTAAAACCTGTTTTTGGCCTAGTGAAAAATCAACCGTTTTACTGTCGATATATCTAAGTTAGCCTTATTAATGAACCATTTTTTGTTAAATTTTATGTCTTCATCCTTATATCTCTATATCGTATTCCTTTCCTTTCCTTTGTATATAAATTAAAGACAAACAAACTTCTTTTTATGAATAGTATATGGCTTTTAATGAAACTTTGATTTAATTTCTATCTCTAAAAAATCTTTCATTTTATCTCTTGTAAAAAGTTCTTTTAATATTTTATTACTTCATCTCGCTTTGAAACTATTTAAGTAAATTTTGATGTTCTTTCAATGTTAATCTTATTTTTTTTTTTGATGATTGCTTCAAGTCAAAGCTTTTTTAAACTTTCACAGTAAAATTGCTTGAAATTATCTAGGTAATATACCAAAATAATTCCCAAGAGAGATAAAAGCAATAAAAAGTAATTTAGAAGAACTCTTCGAAACATTATTTCAATTTAAACAAATATTTTTTTTATCCAAATCCACCTGTGAAGCTTTTTCCTTATCTGAAAACAACCAGAGTCTTTGGCGGGAATTGAACCCGCAACCACCACACCGATAACCAGGGATGCCAACTTTTCAAAGACCAAACGCCTCGACCCAACAGTTAAAAAGAGCTAAAAGGCTATAATTTGAAAATATAAGGGATTTTTTTTAAGTCAATTTATTGTTATAGTTGTACTTTAAAGTTATATTTACAAAAAAATACAAAAAATTTCCACCTGTTCTGCAAGCTGAAAAGCCTAGGGTAACATTGTTGAATCCAGAGGGTTTTAAATGATAGCGGTGTAAGAAAAGCAGTTTATAGCGTTATTTGCCAACCCATTGCATTTTCTTTATTTAGCAAGGGTAGATGGCAGTTAAAAAGGAGCGGAGAACTAAAAAAAAAAAATTAAATATGAAATATTAGTTCAAAAGATGATTATTTAAAATTTTCTTATATTTTTCTTATAAATAACGTAGTTTTACCACAAAAAAAGAAAAAGAACTCTTCAAACTATTTATTCAAGCAGTTTGTTATCAAATTAACAACAAAAACATGCAAGTGATTTGAAATCACAGTCACTTATCTTACCGATTTAAAATCACGTGGTTTCAATAATTTTTGAGCAGCTTTTATATGATTGATATGACAACAACGATGAAAGAATAAATGGGAAAATGGGAAAATTTATTGAATATAGCATAAAGTGCTAAACGCGCTGTTCATAAGAATAATAATTTTTGCAAAAAAACCGACTTCAAAACAGATAGAAGGGCACCAATTATAAACTAAAAATGTAAGAAGTAATCTGTAAGAATTAGATTTAAACCAAATAATATATGCGCCAAAATTAGCGGAAACAAGTAAAGACTATGTGAATGTCAAGCATCTACCTATTTAAGCTATTTTCACCAGAATCCGTCTTTTATGGGGACACCATTCAAGCCTCTGTCTATAACGGTTTCAAAGTTAGGGTCACATAGATCAAATAACATCACCAATTCGGACACCCTTTAATTTACAGTTTTAAATTAAAGACCTGTTGTTATAGAGGACTTGGCCACAAAGATTCTTTGTAAATTTCAACTATCTGTCTATAACGGTTATAAAGTTTAACCATATATATCAAATTACATGAACTATTGGGACACCCTTTACATTATAATTCCAAATATTTATACTTGTTATCATACCAGAGAAAGTAGTGGATATTCCGCCTAATTTTCAAGTGTTGGTGTTTAACGGTTCAAAAGATAGGGCCATATAGATCAAATTACATAATTTATGGGGACACCTTTTAGTTTTTAAAGTCAAATTGTATACTTGTTATAGTGGACTTTGCAATACAGGTTCCTTGTAAATTTCAGCTGTCTGTCAGCTGAAAATTTTGAATATTTGAATACATTTTATTATAACGGTCAGAGCAATCGACATTCTGTCAAATTTTCAAGGTTTTGCCTATAACGGTTCAAAAGATAGGCTCAAATAGGTCAAATTACGTCACCTATGGGGACACCCTTTAAATTTTAAAATTTATTTTTTTTATTAACTTCTGATGTTGGCAGCTATAGCGACACGCAATTTTTTAAAATTTTAATTGGTGCCCTTTACGGTTCTTAATACACGTAAAAAACATGTATGTTGTATGGAGACACCCTTTAATTTTTAATATAATGAACAGATTTTAAAATGGGACCAACCTGAATGCATAACCTTTCAAATAGAGAAAAAATTTTAAATTTTAAAGAAATGGCTGAGTTCTGCGGTTACATACATAAAAAAAGCAACATTCAGACGAATAGATAACCTCCCTTTTTTTAAGTCGGTTAAAAAGAGCTACGTTAGCTCCTTGTTTTGAGAAAGTGCTAAAGTGTCAGATGTAGTAAAAAAGAGCTAAAAATAGCGCAAAAAGAGCTTAGTTGGCATCGCTGCCGATAACTATATAAAATTAAAAGTTAAAAATATAATAATTTCATCACTAAAACTTAAAATATTGTTAGTTTACCTGCAATACTAATCAGTCCAAGAGTTAATGTTTTCGAACTACTTAGTTTCTATTTTAATATCCAGATTATACTACCTTTCATATGCTTGTTTGTTTTATTTTGAATATCATATTGGGTCCGTGAATATTTGTACTACAAGCTCCTCATAAGTTTTTGAATTTGATGGTAGTTTTATCTATATCTCTATACAGCTACAATGCAAAGCAGAAGCTCGTCTGAATTTTATTTTTCGCGAATCCATTAATCGATCTTTTTTTTCAATTTAAGCGTCGCCCATGTTTAAATTTATAGGGTGTTCCGAAAGTAAATTGCTATTCATGTATATGTCTTTATTTCTTGAACTGTAGGAGGCAGACACTTCAAATTTATATACAGTAATTATAAATACAATTATATATATTAAGCCAAAATGTGTTTGTTTTTATGTTGGTTTGTTTGTGTGTATGTTTGTTTGTCAGAAAGCTACAGCTGCCTACACCAGTGAAACGATCTTTCTGAAATTTTCACAGTTTGTTATTAGATATAGGGTTGGTTATTTTCGAAATGGGCGTGGCACCTCCCATACAAAGTAGATATTTAATATTGTGTTGCTTGGTAACAGTAATAGGTAGCGCCTTGAAATTTTGCACCTGAAACCTCTATATTAGCATATATAGTTTAGAGAATGATAGACTGCAATGAAATAGTGTGCGTGTTACCTCCTATACAAAGTGAAAAATATTATCCTGTATCTAGAGAACTGAATTAGTTAGCACATTGGAATTTCGCACCAGTAACGCCCATATTAATGTGCATAATCAAGCTAAACACAGGCTGAATAGTGGGCATAGTACGTCCCATACAAAGTGACAAATTATTATCGTGTTCCTGGCAAACTACAATATATAGAGCCTTGAAGCTTAAAACGAGTAACTCTTATTATAATCCGCATAATATACCAAAATATAGAATTAATTCGGGCATTGGGCGTGGTACCTGCCATACAAAGTGAACAAGTGTTATCCTAAATCTAGGGAACTGCAACAGGTAGAGTCTTGAAACTTTGCACAAGTAACCCTCAGAATAAGGTGCATTGTCTAGCAAAATACAGACTGGATATTAGGATAGTGGGACCTCCTTAGTTTTCTTCCAAGTGTTTGTTGTACTTTTTGTGGAGGGGTTTAGGGAAGCGCACCGGGGATAGCTAGTATAGTATAAAATAAATCTAAAAATAAAGGGTGTTCTGACAGTGACAACATTTATGTGTATGTGGCCTAATTTTTGAGCCGAAATAGGTAGACTCTTGATTTATTCATTGAAAGTGTATTACCATGGCCGCTATAACAATAATTACAAAAATTTAAAGCGTTTTCCGATAGTGATGCAATTTTGCGAATATGGCGTTAATTTTTTAAACGTAAATTTCTACAGTGTGTTAAATTATGTACGCTATAGCAAAAAATATCAAAATTAAAAAATAAAGGGTACAGCGAAATTAATACAAATTTAAACCAGAATAAGTGGATACTTTAAATCAACAAAAAGTATGTAAAATTTACGATTTATAAAAATAAAACTATGAATTTCAATAGTGGCACGTTTTTGATATAATCTTATATTTGAACTATAATAGATCTACACTTATAATTAAACAGGTTATAATTTACAATATCTACGGTAACAGCAAAAAAGGCTATTAAAAAAAAGAAAGGGTCTTCCCTTGATGTCGTGAATTTGAGGAATTTTACCTTTTCTTCTAAATGGTATGAGAGACTCTTATTAAAAATAATTCAAAATTAAATGGTGCCTTATTAGACGTGACAGAAAATTTAAAACTTAAACTTGGAAATTATGCATTGAATGTAGTACGGATCCCAAAGTGAGTGAGTCGGACTCGCACTTGACGGATTTACGAAAATACTCGGTCAGCCCTGGCCGTAGATTTCATTCTAATATAAGTAAAACCTGAAATTAAAACCATAATAAAATTTCGAGAGTGTGGTGAGATTAATATTTTATATCGTGTAGAACTTTACATAAAATAATATAATTCGGAGTAAACAAATGCCTCAGTATACTAGTAGGTAGTGTTCTAGTATATTAGTCTGGTGGTTGTGATTTCGATTCCCAAAAAATACTCTGGCGGTTTCACTGCAACGAGAAAAGGCCCTCGTTACCTTGCTGTGGGTATAAACAACCACAGGGTGTGACAGGTGTTCTTAAATTGCATAGAAGAAAGAATGCCTTGGGTTAACATTGAGCACTAGGCAACCATTTTCACATATATGTACATAAATATTTAATTTTAAACCTGGGCAAAATTATATCTTTAAAAAAATTTAAGTAAACCATTTTATTCTTTTATTATAAATGAGTACATATTGGCCGCAAAAAGCTCAAACCATTTTTGTTTCAAAATCGTACAAAAAAGAATTAAAAATATTTCATATATGTATGTACTCGTATGTATAGAATGAGCATGGTTTTATATTTTAATTGTAAATTCCTTTGTATGACACTCATTCATTTTATTTTACACTATATAAGAATAAACGTAAATTTGCCTTTTAGTTTTAATGTTGTTCTTGTAGGTTTTGCTTTACTTTGAGGTTGGGTATTTTGTCCTTTTTCATTTTGTTGCTGTTTTTTTAATTTTAAATCTAATGGAACCACAATATTTGTTTTTCCTTAGTCGCTCTTTTTTTATTTTTAAAAGACAACAAGGCTTACAACACATATACATACATAAATTGTCAAGCCATTCATCTTGGAAATAAATGTTGTAATTTGTTGGTTTCGTACACACCGGAAAGGAAACCAACTCCATAAAAGTGGCGACAAAGTGTTTATTTTTTACAGCAAAAGGGTCCATTTTTTGTTTTTGTACTATGTGAGTATTTTGCTGTATATATGTATGTAGTCGTATGTATATAGCATGTATACATGGCCATATCAAGTAAGCTTACATTTTATCTAAAATGTACTCATATGAGTTTCTATCAGAATGTTGGTTTGTGTGTTTTCAGATGTATGCACGTTTATATATATATATGATCCCTTAAATGTCTTTTTGGCTACTAGTTCACCTCTACGACAATACACATCAACATGCAATCACATAAACGCACACACATTTACACATAAGACAAACAACAGAAATAAGAGACGACAAGTTATTGTGTGAAATGTGTCATTTGTTACAGGAGTAAACAAGCACATAGATATAATCATAAATACACACATTAACATTCACAACTGTACATCTACTCCGTATATACATACATATGTATATTTGTAAGCTTGCGTACCAAGTTTTTTTATTTAGTTTTTTTTTTTGCTTTAAAATTTGTGGTATAAATCCATTTAGTAGTATCTTGGTTGTTGACCATTACTAAAACTAACACAATTTTACACGTTCCTGTACTAACACAAATAAACACATATTTGCGCACAATTAATTATTATAAATGCACCACCACAACCAGTTCTAAATTATATAAATACTCGTATATAAAATAAGCATACATACATACGAGTACAAACATTAAAGCCCCCTAGAGTTATGGCCATAGGTAGTTTAAGATAGAGTAAAATTAAAAATATCATACGATAATAGTCCCAAGAAATATGTACACACATGCATTTGGTATGTATATCTAATAAGCTCTGGGCTCTTCTGAATTTGACAAATTTTACAACTACTTCATATTCGTGTTACTAAGGAACTATAATAGGTATCGCCTTGAAATTTTTAACGTTGTGAATAATTATAATTAATTATTGACTTTTTTTGACTTTTTAAATTTCACATAAGCTACCCTGAGAAAGACTGGGATTTCTTTTTAAATATTTTATTTTTAGTGCCTCAAAACGCAAATTTTTTAACTTTAGTGCCAAAGTGCCTTTTAGTGCTTCTAACAAGTTTTGTATTTTAGAAAGAAGCTTTTACTATAGTAAGCATTTTATATATATTATTTTAAGGATTTTCGCAAAATTTATAAATTCTTTGATTCATTTCTTTCTATTTTTTCTTTCTTTACACAAGCAGTAAGTAACTTTACCAATTATTCGTTATTGTGCTTTATACGGCGAATTTTTACCGACTAATTCGTCACAGTTTTGTTTTCAGCATAAGATGTAATTTTATTCTTATTAAGTTTTTTTTTTTAATGAAAATATTATTGCCCCTTCCGTGGATGTTATGAAGCGAGATATAATTGTTTATTTGAACAACTACTTTTAGTAAATACATAATCTATAAGGATCTCATGTATGGGATAAACAAATAAAATAAAAAAATTTGTGCTAGAGCCGCACTTAAGAAGCCAAAGAGCCACTGCCCCAGGGAAAAGGAAACTAGGACATGACTTAAAATATGAATTGTTCTTAAGTTATGACGACATTTGAGATCTTACAATTTTTGCCACTTTAACAAGGCAATGAGCAATTGATTGTTACGATAGCCTGTGTTCAAAGAAACAAGTCGAACGGCTCATAGACGGCTAAAAGATGCCGCCGCCCTTTTTATCTTTAAATTCGAGCAGCTGACGAAGAGAGCGGATTGTCACGACTCAAAAATGTTAGCCGGTTATTTTCTTTTTGGTTTTGTCATACTGCAATTTAACAAAACTTTAATTTATATTTTTAAAAAAGTTGAATACAAATTTTAAGCTTTTTTAGTTTATTGTTAAGTTAGTAGAATTGTATTTGTATGGTGAATTCAACTTAAAAAAAAAAACATTGGCAAACTTAAAAGTTAATTGAATTGTATTCCTTAACTTACTTTCATGGATGTATTTGTTAAGACTCGCAGTATTAAAATATTATTTACAACGTTATAACAGTGTTGGGATTTGTGGTACAATTGTACCAAATTTGGTACAATCGACACATCAGTGGTACGATGGTACACTTCTTGCTTTTTTGGTACAATTTCATATAAAATTTATTTAATACATTTTTTTTTATTTAATCAATATTTTTTTTACTTTTTTTTTACAATAGTAAACATTTCTAATTTATACATAAATTGCAACATTCTTGATTTATGTTCAGGGTTTTTATTATTTACTTTGATAATCTTTGATAAGTAATTTAGTTTGCTAAACCTTTTTGCTGAGCATTTAAAAGTTTTTGTATCGACTCAATTAGTTTCCAGCAGTATACGGCTGATATATTTCCATTTTCTAATGCAAAATCGTAAGATCTTTTTTGTAATTAGACGAATCTTCAATTTTCTTAAAAATAATTCCAGTAATACTCTATCGGATTAAGATCCGGTTACTTTGGACGAGTTTCAAGCACTTGTTGGAAGCAAGTTCATAAGGAAGCCTTATGCTTATGAAATGATTAAGTATTTTTGCAAAATAATCAACACAAAAATCAAAAATTCAAGGAATCAAGATCAATATCGTAAAAGTTGTAATTTATCCTATTTAAATGCTAATTTTTGATATAATTGATGCAGATTTGATACAATTTTATCATTGGGGCGGTACAATTTAAAAAAGTCAGATCCGCCGCCGCCGCCGCCGAGTTTTTGTCACGACTTGTTAAGTACAACATATTACAATTAGGCGCATTTGCTTCATTTATTTTCTGTCACACTTTTTTGTACATTTCCTTTTAAATAATTTCAACCCTCTGACCTCTAAGCCAGTGTTCCCCGTAAACCGAAAAAAATGTTTGAGTGTTTGTATTCGAATACATTTATGTAAGGATACGTAAGTAGTGTAGTATTTTTAACTTAAATTTCATTTTGTGTACCCGTGTCGCGTGTTGTTTAAGTCCTTTTGTTTTTTCTTGTGAGCATAGTGGTCGTACGCATACATAAACATACATATATTTAGGTTTGGTGAACAATTGTATGTATGTATGTATGTGTGTTCACAAAATTTTATGAAAATTTATTATTTTTTCTTGTATAATTTACAGTGGCTTCTATTTCAATTATTTTTATTTTATCTTTTTTTTATTTTTCTCTTCAAACATTTTCATTGTCCTTGTATTTTACGAAAATTCTTAACATTTTTCTATTTTCGTATTTGGTGGAGCAGTTATTTAATTGGAAATTTTTTATGAAAACATTAAATCACATACATATATACATATGTACATACAATACAGCATGCTAGCGTTTAATGGAAATATTTTCATAATTGTGACAATGTGCAAAATTAGAAATAAAGTTTTTTAAAAAAATAGAAACTAGGTTGTTTAAAAAATTTTATTTCTAATTTTTCACATTGTCTTAAAAATTCACTATTTTTGATTTTGCCATATTTTGAGAACCCTTTGTATAGTTTTATTTAATAAAATGTCACAAAATTCCAACCCAATAACGTTAAAGTTATGCCAACATCACTTTTTTACAGTTTAGGGATGATTGAAAAAGATAAGCCGGAAAAAATTGCTGTATGTAAAATTTTAAATAATTATGCCCTTATTCATACAAATATAAAGTTGACTTTAAGCATACATTATGAAAAATTTGTATACAAAATTTGTCATAAAGAATACTTCAAGTACACTTTAATTTTTATGATTTTGGGCATTAGAAGTTAATATTTTTAAGATTAATTGTAAGTTAATTGCAAAATTTAATATTAGTAAGTTTAAAGTTTCAAGTCAAGCTAAAGTACGTTTTATTCTCTCTAAGAAAGATTAATTTTAATTATAAATTAGGTGATTAGTATAAAAGAAAAATTGCATTTTCTAGACAGCTATGTGCGTCTTCAGCATTCTTCGCTTCGCATCTATCAACCAACCAAATTCAGATAAAGGAATATGAGAGAATAAAACGAACCTAAGCTTGACTTAAAATTGCATCTGTATATTAATTGTAAAAGCAAAAAAATAAAAAAACATCAGAAACTTTCAGTATGAAATACATTTTCTGAATTGTAAACATTACCTTTAAGCAACTACATATTTTAAGAAATTAAATAATAGAAGATATAATTTTTGAATGTTTCATAATAAAAAAAAAATTAAGTTTAAAAATTAAAACTATTTACAAAATATCTAAGTTGGCTTAAGTCTATACCAAACAAGCTGAGAATTATAAAAGATTTTCTAAACCTTCAACTCTATTTTTTGTTCTGACGATTAGCTATACTTTCACTATTTGTTAATACTGCAAATAAGGGATAACCACATAATTTATAACCAAGAGTGCAGGTTGCGCAAAGTTGGTTTTTTTTTCTGTACGATTTGTTGTATCTGATATAAGTATACAAGCCTATAACTCGATAACCTGCCTACTGTACACACAAAACCATTTGAAATGTTGTCACCAATTATTTCTTATTATTGAAACAAATTTTAAAAAGCAAAAAAAAATTCAACAAAGTAGATATCAACAAGGCGTATCGCCAAATACCGAACACAAAAACGATGCTCTCTTCCCCACCATGCACCACTATGGCACCAAACGCTAAATGTTTCCCCTACAAATGTTTTCATGTCTAAACTCAGACTAACTGAAAATTATTTAGTAGTTTTCAAAATTAAAATTTTATATATAAAATTTATAATTTTGAAAATTTAATTATTATTATGTATTACATACAATGAAATTTATAATCAAGCTTAAGTTCGTTTTTATTCTCTCTAAGAAAGAATTAATTAAATTACAAATTAGGTGATAATATTAAAGAAAAATTGGGAAAATTTAATTTTTAGACACCAGCACCACGAGTAGAATGCACATTTTCTAGACAGCCACGTCCGTCATCAGCACTACTTGTATCTAATCTACTTAGGGTAGTGTTTTTTAGTTGTAAGCATCATCTATTTAACCAACCAAACCCAGATAAAGGAATACGAGAAACTTGTATTCAATTATCTTTCTTAGAGAGAATAAAAACGAACTTAAGCTTGATTATAAATTTCATTGTATATAAAATTTATATTTAATTTAAAAAAATAATAACTTAAGCAAATATTAATTTAAAAAAGTTTTTTAAAATGAAAAATATAACATGAATTACAGAAAAGACCCACAAATCTGAGCTACATTAAGGTACCCAATATTATTGTTCAATAACTGATATTGTACAATAAAATTGCTTAGCATTTTTAGTTATTTTAGTAGGTGGAACAAAATCCAAAGTCTTTTGGTAAAATTGCTTAAAATGGAATACTTTGGAATGAAATGTCAACATTGTGCAATGATGATTTCTAAACAAGCGTCTTCTTCTTCACTAATGTCACACAACATAATCCTTGTAATTATTTAATTTATCTATGCGTAATTCTATGCCAAACCGGCACATTTGGTTTCGTTTTGTCTCAAAATTCCGAAAACATGTTTATTTGTTCTTCTAACAAGAAGAATATGAAATTTTATTTATTTTTACAAATATTTGGTTGTTTGATAAAAATTAATTTTTGTTTTTCGGAAGAGGCTTTTTGAAAGCTTTGAAAAAATATGTTTAAATATTATTTAAAAGTTGGTTCTACTTGACAGTTTTGTTTTAATATTCGAAAAAATATTTTTGCATTCTTACATTCACGATCTAGTGCTACCCATGATATCTTTCGTCGGTCGAAAATTAGACTAAAAAAAAATATGTTTCAATGGGTAGAAATTTCAGTCTGGGTTTCGCAATAATTTCTGAGATATTGTTAGAAATGTGCTTTTTAGCATCAATCCATGTCAGTTCAACCAACAAAAAAAAAAAATGGTTTAAAACTTTACCATTCCAGATTTTATTCAAACTTTTTTTGAAGTAAAAACTTCTTTAGGCACGTTGAGCACTTTTTAGTTGAAGACAAATAACTGAACTCAACAACCGTAACCGCATCACCTAACATTGGTATCTATAGATAGTTGTGCTCGTTTTGGTGGAAGAAAAATTATTGAACTCGCATCATCGTTACCTAACATTGGTCTATATATATAGGACTGCTCGTTTTGGTTGAAGAAGAATGATTGAACTCGCATCATCGTTATCATCGTCACCTAACATTGGTTTCTATACATAGGACTGCACGTTTTGGTTGAAGAAAAATAATTGAATTCGCATCGTCACCATCGTCTATATATATCGTCTATATATATATATATAAGCGGATATTTAAATTAGAAACAAAATCTGTAGAGCTGAAAACAGTAAAAATGTCAACTGTAATAATAAAAAGATTATTAGTTATTATCAAGATGTGAATTTAATTATTCTGCAAAAAATTAAAAACCTAAATGATATTGTTGCTTTGTATTTCATAAAAAAAAAATCATGGGAAAAACGACTGCCCTGTACATTTGTTGTTTATATTCTTTGGCTCCCTGAATCCAAATATAATATAAGAAAAAATACCTCACCGTGATTTCTATACTATACTGTTATAAAAACAGTATAGTATAGAAATCGCTATATCGCATATCGCATCTTGATATGCGCTCGAGGCTGAAATATATTCTAATTCCAGTTCTATAAGCCCAAGGAAGTTGAGTAAAGGATTTTCCATTACCAAGTGACGGCCCTCATTTTGAATGCAAAATATACCATATGTTACATATACCACATATTCGAAACTGGAATCGATTTGCTTGATTGATGAAATAAATACATTTTCTTTCTATGAAATTGTCCTTTTTATGTTGTTATTTTACTATTATTACTTTCTTTATCAAATCTTAGGTGTCCCAACTGTTATAAAGATTGCAAAAGAAAACGTTGTGGCATTAGAAGAAACATTTAATGGCAATCATTTGTCGCGACAAAAGAGAAATGAAACTAATCAAAAAAAGCTGAATGCTTATATAGACGTCTCGATTGATTGCCACACTAAGTGGGAGGTCTCTCGTTAAGGTGCCGTTGATTGTTCCTGTCTTTTTTCTTAAGTTAATTTCCGTTGTCTGCCTTATCTCTAAAAGATGAGGAAAATGTAAAGTGAGGTCAGTTATTGTTACCTAGAGAAAATATAACAGCCCCTATAAATATTTTTTTTTTACTTTTAAATAAAATAAGGCCATAAAAATGTGTTACAATGAGCAGGACACAAAAAAGTTTTTGTTTATAAAAAAGTATAAATAGAAATAAAAACAATAAAAAAATTAAGTGGTTAATAGACATTTACCACGGTATCAAATGGTAGAAACCAGAAAGCGTTGGTGGCAGTAATTTTGAGTTAAAGAACTTAAATGTACATAAACATTGCTCAATTGACTTGACGAAAATGGCTTTTTAAGTTATTTGTTTAGTTTTCCTTTCACCTTCTTACTAGAAGTATTGAGTTCCAGCTGGGGAGCAAGGACAATAAACCTCAAACACTTTAAAACACATAGTAGTGTCTTAACCCTGATAGTGGTAACATAAGTTGGTTATAATTTACATGCTCCACTCGTTTTTTCAACGACTACAGTGACACACATTTAAAAATGTAGTGGTTGAAAAGCGATTTTGTTTTTTTTTTTGTCAAATTTTTATATTTGCTCTTTTCTTGCTTTTTATATGGCTTCATTCATGTCTGGTTTATGTCAATAAATATTTGCTTATAAAATAAATTTTTACTAATTTTATATACACTTAAGGTCACATAAAAAAGTATTAATTTTTTTTTAATTTTAACCAGAATATAAAAAGGCATAGTAAAAAGGTAATATCGTGCGGATGGGCATAGCATTAAGATTAATGTTTTCAAATTTTTTGATATAGAGTTGTAAGCGTTTTCTTTCCCCTTAAAATGGAATTATACTGTCAATCACCATGCAAATAAGATTTAAATTATTCGCTTTAATATTATGCCCCTCCTTGTGATATTAAATAATTTGTAGTATGCCTGGAAATATTTCTATAAAAAATATGAAATTTGATTTCTGTTCAGGTTGCAATTTTGCTATTAGTTAGCAAAAAGAAAAAGAAATTTTATTTTTTAATTTGTATCCAAAGTAAAATAGTTTACTCATATTATTTGGGTGGACATGCTCCAGCAATTTAAAACCCAAAAATTATAACGTATTAAACTTCATAACATGGTATAATAATACAGGTAAAACTGTTAGAAAAGCTGTTTGAATTTGCTTATCTGGATATGTTCGCGCACTTAAAAATTAGTTAGAATATCTAAGAAAAAATTTAATTTTGTTATATCACCCAGTGCATTGTGAACGAATTGCTGTATTTTATTGAATCCTCTCTTTAATGTTTACTTAAAGAAACGAAAAAGTATGTATGGTTTTTAGGTAAAACTTTGCAACTAAATTTAAATCAGTTCTCGTAGGTGGTAATATTCGGCATAACCTGATAACAATAAAATAACATGGTCAGCTGGATTTGATGCTACTGCTAGGGTCATGTACAGCCCAGTCACTTCCTGACTTTCTTTAATCAGCTTTAGGCTCATTAGATTTAGTTCACAAGTACTGCATCTTTATTTAGGTGCCCTTCGTATATCTGCAGGACCCCTGTATATCTACATAGTCCCTTAATGAAGGAGAAACGTACTCAGGGGTGCTGTAGCTTAAGTGGTTAGCATGTTGACTACTAAGCAATGGTCACGAATGAAATCTCAGCCGTGGCAACATCAATTTTTCTGATATGTATTAATTTCTCTTTATAATAATGCATATCACAGCGCCCTCCTTCGCCGGTATTGCCACATAGCACTAAATCGCCGGCGAAGTAAAATAATTATAAATTGGCTATGCTAGTTTCGAACTAATTCGCCTAAATCACACCAGAGGCGCTGCAATACTGTTCTAAAAATAATCATAACGTGCAATTGCAGTGTTGCCATAATCGAAGCTTTACTATCACTAACCATCTGTCTTATCTACTACTATCCCTTTCCAAAGGAAGTACCACAGTTAATGTAGACATTAACTGCCTGAGTGGTACTTCTCTTTAAACAAAAAAAAAAAAGTTGTCGTGTGTTGAAACCCAAAATGTAAGGGATCTTTAGAATAATGTGCCTTGGTTATCTTTATATTATGGCTGGTACAGGTGACCAACCAGAATAACTTTAAAAACTGAACTTAAGATTTTGAATCTTGATCTAAATGAATTTTTGGACATTGATCTTTATAATTTTTAAATTAAATATCATTATTATTTTAAACAAATATCTAAAATTTTGTTATACTTCTATGTACGGAATATTAAATATTTAAAACCTTTCTTAAAAATGCATATATAATGTATTTTTATTATTCAAAATAAAACAGTTTCATTTTTCTATTAAAATGTTTAATTATTTTTAATATAAAGAATAATTTGTCATAGAAGTGTTTGCGAACACAGCTCATGTTATTTATATTTTTCTTTATATTTTAGTAAAATATTTTGACACCGTCGAGCAAAAGCAGGATGCTAAATTTTGTGGAATTCGCCTTGCATATACCTGTATTATTAAACCATGTGTCAGAATTAATTAATTGTGTCTATGAAATTTTCCGTTCCTCTAATTTTCTGTTAAATTTAGGTCTGGTGAATTAAGGAATACGGAATAGTTTAGCGTTTTTATCAATAATCTATTATTTTGCAGCTCTTGATATAAAAAGATCAATGACATTGGTCTAATTAAATTTTACAATTGTAGAAATATTTCCATAAAAGCCTGGTAATAGTCATTTGTTGAAATGTTTATTTATTCCTGTTAATTAGCCCGTTTCACACTATAATACTGAGCATTAGAATTTTTCTTAAATATTATGAGAAAATATTATAAGAAAATATTATAAGAAAGTATGAAAGCAATATGTTATGAAAATATAAAATAATACGTTAAGAATTTTGACGTCCCATAATACAAAATCATTTTTAAAAATTTTCCAAAAGCGAATTCATACCAGGTGCATGCGTTAGCCCAGCTGACTGTTTTTGGTTCTCCTTTTTTTGCTTATGTCTTGTCAAAAATACATTGTTTTATATCTGATAGTAGAATGTCAAGGTTGTTGTTTTGTTGTAGTTGTTGCCGTACTGCTTACTCCTGGTATGAATTCGCCTTGAATTTTTCTAAACGCCAACAACTAAATGTATACAAGCGCGTAAGGCGTAAAATATCTGTCAAAAATTCTTAATGTATGAAGCAAACCTAAATAGCAGCGTCAACGCTTGGCGATTGGAGAATCTAATTTTCACAGAGCGTTTGGTAATGAAGTTGGGTGCAAACAAACTATTGCTTTTTTTGTGTCAGAGTGGTGCCATTTTAGGTAAATATGTACTTTCTGCTTTATCCAGCGATTTTATCTCTGCTTCCTCGAATAGCTGTACTGTTTTACTGCATTGGTGATTGCTTTAATCAGCCACGTGTAATCGTTTTCTTATCGTATATAACCTAGAAATTTTAATTTCATTAAGTCGGACATTGGTGGAGCACAATTTCAAATAATCTCGAGTTAGTTTTTTCACTGGAGGAGCACCATTAAACTCTTTTTAATTTTACCTAGCTGAGTCTCACTTCATATACGAAGGTATAGGTCGTGCTACAGGTTTTGACGAAGCTAAGAAAATCACACCTTGGCGTTTTGGTTCTCTACCTATGTCATTCACCAAATTTTTTTTTTGTCAGAATCCAAAAAAAGTGTGATAGTGTAAAAAACGAAATGTTATGTTACGTTAGATTTTTGACAGTTACAAAAATTCTCATTTGATTTCTTTCTTACAAAATCCAATGAAAATATTAATACTCATTATTATAGTGTGAAACAGCCTTAGTACGATAATGCACCCTCTGTCGTTTCTTTTTACTTTACCATACGTGCTATATGAAAAAAATTTATGTCGCAATTTTAACGCGTCTTAATGTTTTGAGATCTTCAGCATTAATTTTTAATATTTTCGCGATGATGTCTGTGAGTGGGTGTGTACGAGTATGCATATATTCTTGTGAATACTGTACAGGTCATATCATTTGTCATATCAAAATGAAATTCAGTGTGTGTCTTCGGTATATGCATCCAGGCATAATCAGAAATAATTATTTTTTCGATTCGTATATAGTTTCCACTGATTTTTATTCATTTATTATATTGATTTTTGTGCGTTCGTAAAAAACTGCTTTATCTTGGCTATTTAAAGACCCTGCGATTTAAGTTTTTGATTATGAGGTGCCTTTTCCTTATATCCAAAATCGGCAAAGACGTTGTGACTTGGCGAACTGTGTTTTTGTTAGTATGATGTGCTAAAATCATAATCACGTTGATGAAAAAAATATAAATAAAGTAAGAATTTAGCTTACATTCCGCTTCTACATTAATATATTTTTTCTCCATATGTCTACAAAATTTAAAATAAATAATTTGTAATCAGCAAAAATGAGGCGCTCAGCGCCAAAACGGCCTAATCCTCATTTTCACAAAAATCAAACTGACTATGCTGATCTAACCGGAACCTTTTGAAATAACTACTAAAAAGTCCCTATTGCATAGTATAACACTAGGTTAGGGAAAACTGTTTTTCCTCTATGCAAAGTTCCAAAAAATGTGGATGCCATAATGGCCTAAGCCACTTAATAATGTATAGCGATCAATGTGGTGGCCAAAACCGGATCATAAGAATAAGCACTATTTGCACATACATGGTCAATAATTCGACCTTTCCAGTGGAACAGATAGACCACAAATTTTTCGTATCTGGCCACTCATTCCTACCATGCGATCAAGATCATGGTCTCATTGAAAAGGAAAAAAAATATTATAAGGACAGTTTTACGCCTGATGATTGGGATCGTGTAATCATCACGGCAAAAAAGAGGTAAATATTTCACTTGGTAAAGATGACGGCAGATGATATTAAAAGCATATCCTTAATCGAGAAACTAGTGACAAACATATAAATCTCCGCAGACAAGACTTCAAAAGTTGAATGGCTTAAGATTCTGTGGCTTCGATTCCAAAATGTAAAGTCGTTTATAATCCAATACAAATATTCAAATAACATAGATGTTTTATTTGAAGAAGTTGATATTTCAAAGAGGAACTCCAGCAAGTTTGTAAATTTTGAATTGGAACCGCTTTATCCTTTATAATTATTTAAAAACAAATTCGAGAGCCGAAGAAGAAGATATTCAGGAAGAAGACGAATAATTATTATTATTCATTTGTATTATTCAAAACGCTAAAAATTATTTTTATTATTTATCTGAAGAAATTTTTTATGTTTTAATAAATGGAGCCAAAATGGCCTAACCCTCAGTTCCTATCCATATATATATTTTTTTTAAATGGATTCCAAAATGACCTAAGCCACTTTAATTTTTATATTAACGGTTTCAAACAGTCTTTATCTAAGTTAATTAAGACCTAATGATTAAGCTAAAACAAATATTTCAACTAATATTTATTTACGATTAATAAAAAAATAATAAAAATATTTTAAAAACTTATTTTCTTTTAACTTCGTTTTTCTCAGAACCATTTTTTTTTTGGGCTTAGGCCGTTTTGGCGCTGAGCGCCTCAAATATGTTTAAATTGTGCAAAAATTAAAACCTAATTTAAATGACCGGCAGTGTATATGTTATCACGTCTGAAAATATTTTATTAAATTGTGCATTTCAAATACTAATTTTGTATTTTATATATTTGACAATATTTGTTGAAATATTATTTGTTTAAATATGAATACAAATAATTATATTATACACGGTGATGTATGTGGATTTACATTTATTTAATTTTGGTAAGTAAATTGAAAATTACTTAAAAAATAAAATAAATAAATAAATATATGTATGGTAAAATAAATTAATTCTAAATGTACATACATTTATGTTTAATACATTCTAAATATGTTTATATACATTCTATGCTTATACACATTATTGTGCGTGTTTGCTGATACACACATATCGTTTTTATACATATTTGGCATTTTTACATGGAAAATTATAAAAAAAAATTGGAAATAGACAAGGTTTGTGGATTTTCTGGAGCTTAATTATATAATTTTTATACAAGTAATTGGTATCAGGAGAAAGTTTACGAATTTTAGATTAATATTTGGTAAAAAAAAATTTCCGACATAGTTTTTAAGAAATACACTATAGAATTCAATTGACATAACTTCTGATCGGAACGAGATATCCGTACTAAATTCTAAATGACATAGATAAGAGATAAGTGGTGAAATAAATTCAATTTTATTTTTTTTTTTAAATTTAAATTCCCAGAACGTAGAAAAATGTCTCAACAAATTGTTTTTTTTTACAAATGTGGCTACACTGCCTTTATTAATCACGGGGCTGTCATATCCTTTTTGGAGTACGTAGCCAACAACTGCAGCTGTAAAAATCCGTTAAATCGATGCTTTGCACTCCGAAGAATTTTACAATAATTCGTAAATTTTGTTTTAAAATTGGCTATGTTTGGGTAGGGCTGGATGGAAAACTGTTATAATGTTTGACCCAAATTTTCTTCGATTCGCATTTGCTTTATGTTGTCTTTAAAATGGTCAAAAAAAATTGCTAGCACTGCAGTAAGTTTAAATATAAGCAAAAAAACAATACTAACTTTTTGGGGAAAATCCTTTAGAGGATTGTTATTATTTAACGGAAATCACTACCAGAACTAAACTGTTTTATCCTAAATTTTGAACATATCCAATGTCTTAAAATACAAATTCGGTCACTAAAAAGTACTCCACGCCGAAAACACTAACTGGCAGTTACTGCCAGTCCCACGATGTCGCTCGATGTCGATCGCTTGCACAAATACATTTAAAACAAAAACAAATTCAAAAATTTTGTTTTAAATGTATTTGTGCTAACGATCGACATCGACCGACATCGTGGGACAGGCAGTAAGTTAAAGTCGGCCAAAAATTCAAAAAATCAGTTTGATTTTCAGCTGAAGGATCCTAGCAGAGATCAGTCGGAGATCTAGTATTCTAGTTAGAAGCACGGTCTCAAAAATTTAACATGATGTGCTTAAGGTTATGGAGAGTTTCATTTGCCCTCAGTGGGTGCAACTTTAAGTAAACCCGAACGAAAAGCGCAGATCAAGGGACTATTTCTATAGCAAATATAAAATTCCTTTAAAATTTGGTTGGAAAGATATAAAGATTATTAAGCCTAGTTATGACAAGCATTTATATTTTACGGGGGACCTGCACTGTTCAGTAATTCAGCCAACGAAAATCTACGGTTGGCTTATCCTGCTTTGTGAAGCCTCTAGCAATGTAAGGATATTTTCCCATACTCCATGGTGTTTTGGCTGCTATTTTTATGGTTTACCCTAATTGTTAATATAAATATTAATCAATAAATATTTACTTTTGTAAAATATAATAAACTTATTTACATTTTTGCAAAATATTCGTCTTCAAAAAATAAAAACAAAAGCTAGTAAATTTAAACCGACAGCTGTTAGCTGATTGGTTTATTATAAAAAAAAACGATAAAATTGGTTTCTGTGACACCTAAAACCGACAATAATTCAACCAAAGTATTTGTTGTGTTGGTTTAAAATCCAATTCCGACATTATTGGATTCTATGATAGCCCTAAATGGTTGATAAACTATTAAAATAAAATTAATGCACAGTGGTTTGAAAACGATTTATTTGGGACATAATTTGGTATCTCATGAACCAATAAATATATCTTTATCTCTAGCGAAGCTGCGAAAGTCCGGCCCCCTAGGGTAAGACCTCAAAGTTGGTTTCATCCGGCATATATTATTTTGATGTTTGTTATATTATTTTGAAGTTTGTTTTTAACTCAAATGTTAAGATTTTTTAAATTTAAATGGACCTTGAAAATATCTATAAAATATGTGCGTACAGGTGTAGGTTATGTCTTTTAGTTTGGAAGAAAATTTACTTAGATTTTTTTTAATTTTGGCCGATCTTAACTTAGTATTTTTGGCGTGGTTTACTTTTTAATGACCGATAGTGCTGTCCGTTAAAAAGTAACAATCCTCAAATTGGAACAGGATTTCCCCCAAAAAGTTTATAAATTTTTTTTTGCTTATATAATTTAAACTTACTTTGGTGGTAGAAAATTTTTTTTGCTGTAATCTTGCAAAATTCTTATTTTCTGGTCATCCTGCAGTAGTCATTTTTTTTATCCCATTTTTTTGTATATTTTAATAAAAATGCAATAACTTTTAATAATATTTGAACGAAAAGAGGTATTTTGTCAACAAAAGAAACATTAAAATGGTAAACAAATTTACAAGTACCAAACAATAGCTGATTCGAATATCGGTTTTATTTCCATTAGAAAATAACCAAACCGACTTGTTTTCATGACACTATAAAAAACCAATATTGGTTTACAAACCCGATAAAAAGCAAAACCGAGTTGGATTCTGTGACAGGTCTGATTGTTAAAAAATGAATTTATATGAAAGGGGCAGGGGGTAGTTTACTTACTCCAAAATTTTGTAAACGCTTTAAAGGTCATACCGTATGACATATCGCAATGAAATTCAGTATGTGCCTTTGGTTTATGGAGATGAAGAGCTGTATAAATTTTGGGTATAATCGGGAATTGCAAAGGGTAGTTTACTTAATACCCCAAACCGAAAATTAATTTTTCGATTCGAATATAGTTTGAACTTTTATTCTTTATGTAATATATCTATAAAAATATCTGTTTTCATTGTGTATGGTAAAGTTGAGTCTAGGCCACTCCAGTTTTTTTTTTTTAATTAACTTTAATTTTTTTTATTTCTTAATCAAATAATTTTTAAATATTTTTTACAGCAAACACATCATAAGCTATATTTGCTTACTAGTTTTTTGCACAATAGTATTTAAATAAGACACTAAATATAAAACAAAATCATATCTTACTGGATTTTGATTATCATTCGTCGTTTCCTCACAAAACGTATTTTTATACGTTTCATGTGTTAAGCTGTCGGGAATATTGACAACAAATTCAGTTGTCCTTGTGTAAATTTTGTAATTTTAATCAAGGATTCTAACGATTGACCGCGTACACAAATCACAAGTAACTTATTATCTACACCACCTATCTATTCATTCATAAAAATATAAAAACAATTATATTCATTTGTTTCTTTAGTGTATTTTTATTATTTATTATATTCATATAATGATTTTTAGTCCGCTAACAACTATGACAGCTACAAAATTGCCATAAATTGAATTGTTGTTTATACATTCTGTTTGGAAAATATTTTTAATTGTTGTCACACAACTTGTCATTTCTCAGGTGTAAAATATAGAAATGGACATAAAAATTATATATAATTATCTGGCATTTAATGCGTATAATTAAAAAATGAACAAAAAACAGCCATTTCTAGTTTATTGAAATAATTTCAGCGTTTAATATTCAACGGCTATTTACTTGCTAATGTTATTAAATTATATGAACTTTACAAGAATATTAAAATGTTGGCATTAGGGGTTATGCTGTTGTATATTTTATATGACTTTGTTTTAATGGGCGACACTTTTATGTAAATTAATTAAATAATAATTCTGGCAAAATATAAAAATACAGTTTTTTGAAAATAAATAAAATTTCACCAAAATGTTTAGCTTACTAAATACAACTACAAAAACAATAACAAAAAAGGACATTCGTAAGATATAATTATCTAGACACAGGTACATCTAGTCCCATCTATAAATATAATAAAATAGTAAGTCATTTCCGTCTGTCTGGCTATGTGTCTGGCTGTGTGTCTGTCTGTCTGCTTTTGATTTGTGTACGCATCACGTAAAAACTATTGGATGAATTTTAACAAAATTTTGTGAGAAGGTACCTAAGTATCCTGATTCCAATATAGGATACTTTTTTCCGCAAAAATCTCATTTTCAAGAGAAAGTGGAGAAAAAGCAGTGAAAAGCCGCAATTTCCAGTTTAAAGGAACTGAAGTTTTCGATTTAAAACTGGGATATTTTAAACACTATTGCGTGACATTAGACGCCAATTGAATAAAATTTGTATTTGATTTGTATTTGTACTTTGTGGAATTACAACGTTATTAATATATTTTAAACACCTACAATAATTTTTAGAATTATTTATAAATTTTAGAATTTTATTCAGGGATGTAAATACATAAAGCATAACTAAAGCACTATAAAAAACAAAATGCAGCAAAATATTGTCAGGACACCCAAGACGTGGCGGGCACAGCAAATTAAATATTTATATACTAATTACACGTGGTGTCATTGCCGTCCAAGTGCTTTCACATTCTAAATTGGGCATAAGCTTCTGTAAGAGGTTTTAAGGCAGTTTAGAGTGTTTAGGTTGTAGGTATTCTTTGCTAATCTCAATAATTTAATTGTAGCGAAGCTAATTCATTCCTGTTCTTTAGCTTTCATCGAGATCCACGAGAAAAAGATTTGATATTAATTGTATATATCGAGTGTTTTTTTAACTGGATTGTTTTCATTTCTTATACGCCAATTTTCCTTATTACGTATCCATTTTTTCAAAAAATGAGTTTAACAACTACACAAATTTTTTTCGTAAAATCGGATTAGTTTCAAATTATTTTAGAGAACAATCAACAAACATAGGACGCAACTGATGGTTATTAGGCTTTAGTTCTTGAAGAACCTAAATCTTTTATCGAGGATAATTTAAAATCTTTATGCAAAATTTTGCAAGTTGGTGAGAACCATCGCCAACACTTCGACCTACAGAAGCGATGTTTTTTTGGTATGATTTTTTTTCCCTGTTGATTGTTTCAAGTTTTGCACTGAATAAGTGGTGAGACCTTTTTTAATTATACCTTGAATAGTATGCTCAGAAGGGCAATTGTGTCCACAACAAGTTTGCGATCAGAGCACTTATTTTTAACGTAAAATAAAATAAAATTTTTAAGCGTTTTAAATCGTAATATTTAGAGATTTACATATATAGTGAAGAAACAAAAAAAAAATCTCTTATAAGGTATTTAAAACTCTGTTTCACAAAATGTGAATTTTCACTAATGGTGCTCTAGTTGCTTATTATGATACTTGTTTTGTTTTTTTTTTTAATTTCGCTATTTATGTACCATAAAGGTGCTATTAATGAGCAAAGTACCCTTTTGCCAAGTAACCTGTCCAAAAGAAAAGCTTGCAAATTTTTATCCTATACCCTTGCAAAGAAGTTATAATGTAAGTTTTTTTAAATTTTAACCTTAAGAAATAGTCTTAAATCAACACTTTATGTATTCTAGGGGACTGTATAATAGCAAAGTGGCCTCAAGTGCAAATTATCCTTCCTTTTTAGTTAGTTTAGATCTTTAAAATGGCCAATACTGACCCAACGTTTTACATTGTTACGAAATATATTTGCAAGAAGCAATTTGTATACACACAAATACAACAATGTATTGTTATTCTGACAGTACACGTATACTTTTTAAACAACTTAATACATATTTGTATTGTATATTGTATTAAATTTTCAAACTTTGTTGCATTAAACTTGGAAAAAAGATGAGACCCTTTTAAGTTGAGTTTTATCTGTTGACAGTGGACATAAATGTAAACCGAAATAAAAATTAACGCAATATATAACACAAAAGTAAGAAAACAAAATATTACAAATGTCATGAAACTTTATTTAAAATGAATTTGGATCCCATTAGCCTCTTCAAAATGTTCGAGTCGAGACATATTTTATCACAAGAAGGTTTTGCTTAACTATCATCGGTATCTATACATATAATAAAATAGTAACTCCTTTCCGTATGTCTGTCTGCTTTTCTTTTACGTTCGCATCACGTAAAAACTACTGGATAGATTTTAACAAAATTTTGTGGGGATATAGCTAAGTATCCTGATCCCAATATAGGATACTTTATTTCTTCAAAAATATCTTATTTCCAAGAGAAATTCGAGAAAAAGCAGTGACAGTACGCAGTTGAACTAACCGGATATGCATAATCTAGTTTTTATAAAAGTAAAAAAATACATAAACTGATATGCAGCATAATTTACGGCGTAACTAAAAACGCCTTCGCCGATATTACCACATAGCACTAAATCGCCGGCGAAAATAATCACAACATGCAATTACAGTGTTGCCATAAGCAAAGATTTGCTATCACACTAACTAAATAACATAGTTAATATAGGCATTAAATGCCTGAGAAACTAAAAAAGTAAGGGTCTTTGGTGTGGATCGCTTTCAAAGCAAAATCGAACAAAATATTGCAACGACGCTGACGAAGTGGCGGGCACAGCTAGTAACAACATTATACTGAATGGCTGCCTCATTAAGCTGGTCTAATGATTGCTGTGGCTAACTGAAACTAGTTGAAGAAGAAAAACTTTACTTTTTCTTTCAATTTTCAGAAAGAGTTTTTGAAAAACAAAAATAAAAATTAAATTTGTATAAGCTTTTTTTCAAATTGGCAGGTTTTATTAAAATATATATTTAACAAAAGAAAATCTATTGATTTGAATAAAATTAGTTTATATAAATTGACAATACCGGACAGTGACACAAAATGTATTTAATTCTTGCTTATTTCTCTTCGTCCTCGCTATTCTACAGCAACCTGATGAACCGTTAACCCATATATTGGTAATAAGTGGCCAATTGTCCATTAGGTTAAGTACTCTGAAAAGAGGCATAGACATTTTTTATCATAACCAAGAGCTTTTGCCGTGTCTAAACTATTAAAAATGCTAGACCTCACGGTATTCTCAACCTAACTGCCTCGATAGACCGACTGGTAACGCGCTAGTCCATTAGCCTAGAGGTTGCGGCTTCGATTCCCGCCAAAGACTTTAGATGTTTTCTGTAGACAAGCAAAAAGCTTCGCAGAGTTAGTGTTGTCTTTAAAAAAAAAAAAATATAGCTCTTTCCTTATAGTACCTTATAGTTCTGGATAGTACCTTATTGTAGTGACCATCCATCGGTAATTTTGTTACTCTTAACATTGCCGTGACCCGGAACCTAACACAATCTGACTCTACCCCATCACATGCGTACTCTTTTTGTACTTGCTTAAAAAATTTAATTTGAAGCTGGGTTCTTTCGATGCTTTAAGCGCCACATGGCTGTCGAAGTACACAGTGATCTCCTTATCTTCTTTCACATACTTTGATACCTAATTAGTTTTAGTAGTATCTTATGTAGGCTTCCTGTCAAAAAATTATAAAATATTTTTGAGCCTTCTACAATAGTAATAGTAAAAACCAGCTTATTCTCCAGCTTAGCTATAACAGCTTTGCTCGGACGCTTTTCAAAATTGTAAAGCTACACTTTATAAGACAATTATTTGTGTTTAGACGGGGTTGGAGTTTCCAAAGCCGTTGACTTTTAACCTCCTTTCCTCCTTTCTCATTTAGTTTGTCCATTCAGCTAACGTTTAGCCCTTTTTTGCTAGAGTTACCTTATCACGATGCAAAGCCAACAAATTTTTGTTGGCCATGTAATCTTTAGTGTAAGCCACCTTCCACCTTATATTAGCCTAATTTTATTCTTTTTCTAAATCATTTAGTCAGCACACTTATATGTGTATGCCACTGCCACTACAGGCAGCTAACACAATGTATGTATAAATCTCAGTTCTGTGCCTCGTTTCTGTAACTTACGTGAGAAATTGTTACATGAAATTATTATAGTCAATATGAATATAAAAATTCTACAAGATGAATAGTACAATTTCATCTGAGAAATTACTCAATGAAGTTTGAGAATCCAGGGTCTGGCTACACTGCTACTATGTACCTGTCAGCGGAAGGCCAGAGAGGATACAAATATACAGTTGTACTACTGTTTAACATAAATATAAAGTATTGTTTTTAAGTTATTTTTACATTAAGGAGCTCATAGTGTAGCTGGGAATTTTACTGACACTTAACAACTTTGTAAAAATTTTAATAAGAAGGACAGAAGGAAAACTATACTTAAGCATCTATGTATCTATGTGTGTATAATTAAAGTTTTAACAATACCTTTATCTTTATGTTGTACTGTTTTGTAATACTTTAAAGTGACTTCAGTGTAGTTAGTTTCCCTTTAGTGCTCGAAATTTTGGCAAACATTTTACTTCTACAGCTTTAAAACAATGTTTAATTTGATGGTGTTTAAAAAGTATGATGTTGATACGTTTCTAGTTTCACAATGAATATTGTATATTGCGCATACAATTTGCTACAAAACAAAATTATTATTATTTTTTTTATTTTGTATACTGAGTTTTGTAAAGTTTGTTTTTTTTTTAATTTTTTATTATTGCTTCTAACATTTCTGTTTTATTTTTTTTTTTTTTTTTGTAACTGCATTTTATTTCTATTCGGCAACATTGAATGTTCTCTAATTCTTAGTACACTTGTTATCTAATTTATTTTGTTAAGTTGACAAAATTTTTGCAAGGAATATATCAAAAGAGCTCATACTCTATTGTTTGTACTGTCCCAGCAAAATGTTTACTCACAACTTCAGTCGGAACAACTTCTTAAATGCATTACTTAGTAGCTCTATTCACCACTCGCTGCATTACCTACAAGCTATTTAATAACTACTTCCTTATAATGAATTATATAACTCATTATTTTCATGTATAAAATAAGACATTTAGTTTAAAAACGAAAATTAATGTTTTAAGATTTATTAGCTATAACTACATTTTTTAAATATGCTAATATTTACCAGACACCGTTGTTTTCCTTACATATAATGTGTTATTAAAAAAATTATTTTTAATACATTTGAATGAAATTTTATTTTTTTCAAATTGCTATTAACCTGTCTCTCGTGAGCAAATCAGCTGTATGAATATTCATACGCAATATAATACACTATGTTTTTAGGGTTCCGTACCCCTTTGGGTACGGTTTTTACCCTTTGGTAAAAACGTAACCCTATTGTTTTCGCTACAATGTCTGTCCGTCTGTCAGCGCCTTTTATCTCTGGAACCGTAATAGGTAGACTCTTAAAAGTTTCATAGATGATGTATAACTGTTGTCGCAATAGCAACAAATACTAAAACTTAAAGGGTGTTCCGATAGAGAGGTGTTATTCACGAATATATGCATATTTCGTGAACTGTAGGTGGGATACAATAAAAATTTACAAACAGTAATTAAAACTTAGTTCGCTTTATATACAAGTATAAAAAATAAACCTAAAAATTAAAAGGTGTTCCGATAGTGGTGTGATTTGCATGTACAGTGGTGGCCATATCATATGCAACTGAAATTCGGTTTATAATAAAATTCCTGAAACTTTAATCCGAATAACAAGAAAATTAAAATTGACGAATGAAATTAAAGATTATTTATTTGTAAATAAAATCAACACAACAACTTTATACGGACTTCATTTTTAAAATAACATAAATATTTTATTTTAAAGACCTAAAGCTTAAATAAAATAGTTAAATTAATATTAACATAAATATTTTTATCAAAAAAAACTCAAAATACGTTTGGCCAAAACAAATGCAAATTATAATAAAAGTAAAAAAAAATTTCAAACTAAAAAATTTTAATATTTCGTTGCGAAACCAGAATTCTGTAACACAGCTTTGCAACGCCGTGGCATAGATTCTATTAAATTGTCTATTATCGATGCTAGAATTGAGTTCCACGCCTCTTTTATTTTTATGAACAACTCGTGCGTATTTCGAACGTTATTGCGGTCGATCCTCCGATTAACAATTTCCCAAAGATTCTAAATGGGGTTTAAATCGGGTGATTGAGGTGGCCATTCCATAACAGTTATGTTTTTTTCAGCTAACCATGACTTTACCACTCTTGATGTATGCTTTGGGTCATTGTCATACTGGAAGACCCAAGCAAGTGGCATTTCCCATTCAGCATATGGAAGTATAACATCTCTTAAAATATCTTTGTACATATGTTGATCCATTATAGCATCGATTCGGTGTATGGGGCCCACTCCATTAGCAAAGAAACACCCCCACACCATTACACTGCCTCCTCCATGTTTAACTGTTTTGGTGCAGTACTGTGATTTCAGCCATCATTCCCGATTATATTGAATTTTGATTCGTCACGGAATAATACCGTTTTACATTTGGAAATTGGCCAGTTTAAATGATCTCTGGTAAATTTCAACCGCTTCAATTGGTCTCGTTTTGAAATAAGCGGGCCGGTGAGCTCGTAAGGTGGCATCTACCAAGCGTCTACGCACACTTCTGGAAGCTATTGGTAGTTAGAGATCTTTAACTATTTGCGAAGATGTAATAAAGGGGTGTTTTTTTATAGTTTGTACGATCAAGTTATCTGTACGTTGACTTGTGTGTCGCGGACGTCCTCCTCGATGGATCACAGAAACTGTTTCTGTGGCTTTATACTTATTTACTATTCGTGATATTGAACATTTGTGAATTTTATATTTTTCAGATATCGCTTTTTGAGACATTCCTTTGGAATAATCATCAATAATACGTTTTCTTATTTCCAAACCAAATTTATTGCGAGCCATTTCTAATAGGTTGTATAGGAAATTATTTTTTTGTAAAATATTTACTAAAATAACTTTTAAACACTCATAAATAAACAATAAAACCAACACTTCCCAGAAAAGATATAAAATGTAAAAAAACATGTGACTTACAATCATGGTATCTTCAGAATTGCATTTGTTCTTCAGAGTTGCATTTGTTTTGGCCCGGCGATTATCGATTTTATCGATTAAATTGACAGCAAAACACAAAATATGAAAATATTTAGTGGAAAACTTACTATTATTGTTTCAATTGGACATAACACATAAAAAAATCAAAAGCTGATGTACGTTTTAAATTTAAATAACAAAGATTAAAACAAAGTTGCACAGAGTAAAATTCAGTTGCATATGATATGGCTTAAGGTTTGAACTATAATAGGTAGACTCTTGAAATTTTCACCGAAGGTGTATAACTGTGGTCACTATAGCAACAAATACTACAAATTGTAGGGTGTTACGAAAGTGACGTGTTATTTTCCTTTATGTCTTTATTTCTTGAGCTATAGGAGGCAACCACTTAAAATTTGCAGACAGTAATTAACTCTTATTCGCTTTCTAAACAAGCATATAAAATTAAACCGTAAAATAAAAGGGTTTTCCGAGAGTGACGTGCTTTGCGAGTATATGGCCTAAGTTTTAAACGATAATAGGTAGACTGTTAAAGTTTTTACAGGAGGTGTATTACTATGGCCACTATAACAAATAATAAAAATTAAAGGGTGTTTCGACAGTGACGTAATTCTCATGTATAACGCCTTATTTCTTGAACCATAAAATTTTGTACAGAAGATATGTTGCCACGGACGATATGACAATTACTAAAAATTAAAGGGTGTTCCGACAATGACATGTTTTTCACGTATAGTGACTTATTTTTTTAATCGTGTTAGGTAGACTCTTGATATATTCATAGAAAGAGAATATCCATGGCCGTTATAACAAACTGCAAAATTAAAGGGTGTCCCGACAGAGACATGATTTTTACTTAAATAGCCTTATTCTTTGAACCGTAGTAGGTAGATCCTGAATTGTTTACAGAAGCTGTTGTACTTCGGCCGCTTAGAATCTCAATTATGCCTCAGCGTTGTCGAAAATTTGGAGCATAGGTGGTCACGGCGGCCTTTTGGCCGATATTTTATCAAAATAAAAAGAAATGACAATAATTTTTAAACTAATTTGTGTTTTATTCAAAATTAACATCGGCCCTTAAAATTGAAAGTAGTTGTAGTTGTAAAAAATTTGCGTTGCAAATAAAATATTTTCAATTGTAGTTATTATTTACTTTTTACTTTGTGTAATAATTTTTAAATCAAAACTAAACAAATCATTATAAATACTTGGCCAAATAAAAACATAATCAAGAAGCAAAATTAAATCAATTTATTCCATTTAAGGTTATTTTAAAGGAGCGTCCGTGGGCTTATAGGTGTTGTGCTAGTCTAAAAGCTCGGGGTAGAAGGTTTGATTAGATTCCCACCGAAGAATCTGGTCCGTTTAAGTAAAACGTCGGCATGAAGGCCAGAAATGTGCTCGGTTATTATCGGGGTACCCTTAACTGGTTAATTGCTTCAGTGAAAAATTTTGAAATTATGTAAAAGTGCAGTTGGAAAAATGACTAGCTTGATTGGAACAGAGGTAATTTTGAAAAAATATTTTCGATTTTCATGACATATAGTTCATTTTGTTTAGCTTCAAGATAAAAAATAAAACTTAATTGTTGCTTTCTGAGTTTTAATTAATTTAAATAGTAGCTGTGCCTACACACGTTGTATGCGTTCTGACAATTGTTCTATTTTACTTTGAAAACAATCCACACCAAACTTTAAGAATCTTACTTAAATAGTGCTTCATGTATACGTATTTACATTATATAAAGGTACCCATCCCTGGATAAAATTCAAAAATTTATATGAAATTATTGCAAAGCTCTGTAAAAGATGTTTAAAATATTTTAATAACAATGTAATTCCACAAAGTAAAAATACAAATTTTATTCAATTAGCTATTTGGCAGGATTTATAATTTATATTTTGTCATTATTTTAAAACAGCGCACTCTGTTGCGCAACCGTCTTTAAAATATTCTCTGTAAAAATTGTTTAAATAGAAAAATTATTACAATTGAAACTACCTTGTAGATAGGTACAAAGAATGCTGAAGACTTAGCAACTCAGAAAATTCATAATAAATTCCTTTTAAAAACCAAAATTAAAAAAAAAATCTTTTCCGTAAGATTAATAATTTCAACTGTTCTTGTAGCTCTAGCACACAAAATAGTAGAGATAGTGGTTTTCTTATCTAAAATATAATTTTCATTTTATTTTGTTGAATAGTGTTATAACCCGCTGTCAATCTAAACAACATTATTTGATATTTAGAAGTCTTTTATCTAAAGCATTAAATTTATGTCGAATTAAAATTATAACTCACAGGTTAAACCAACTTGAAACTAATAACTCAATTGAATATCGCATGCACTAAAAAATATTGATTGTATTCATTTCTTCATTATCTGTCTTCTATATGCTATAGTTTTCAAAATAAACAGCAGAATTTTATATTTATAAAGACTAAAGTTTTTTTTTTTTTTTGTTTGGCAACTATTTGCAGTTTGTTAATAAATCTAAATCATTAAATTAATACCATTACAAATTTCCATTTTGCTAAGATTACTTAGATTACTTAACATATGAAAAAGTTTTTTTCCCATTATGAGTATAAGTCAGAACTCACATGCTTGACAGCTCCACCATTTTTATCGAAAAGAGAAAATCTTCTATTAGTTTTCGTTTGATTTATCTCAAAGTTTATGTACTAGTGTGTATGTATCTATCTATGTCCAATTATGTATTTACATATATTCAGCTTTTAAGGTTTCATTAAAGACACTTAAATTGTAGTAGTCTATCAGGAAATAATAATACTGACAAAGAATACTTATAAACTAATAAATTATACTTAATAGCACAGCTTTTTAGAACAGACAGCGTCTAGACTTGTTATGGTGGAACAAGATTAACGTGAGTACCTGCCTACTCGGCCTTACCTCACGGTGGTCTTACCACCGAGTGAAACTTAGGCGTAGACTAGCGCCCCCATTGTGTAGTATAACAACACTTTACGATTGCCACCAATCGCTTTTTGTGTGTGATACAGTCACAATGAGTAGCAATTTATATAATATGGCAAGCCTTTCCAAGGCAAGCCTAGATCCACATTATAACGTCTTGCTTAGGGGTTTGGAGACTATCCAAACTCCGTCTGTTGAGAGTGCAACAGCACACTTGATCGACTTTGCACCTTACCTACATAAATCGATCTTAAACCACAACCACCACGTGTACCCCCGAAGGTAACCTCAACAATAACCGGTCACTGAGAGGATAGGCTCTCTGTGGGGCCAACGATTCCCGTGGTACCAGTCCTTTGGCACTGGTCGGGCCTCGAAGAGGACCCGTATGTTTTAACACACAGACCTTTTCTTCCAGATTTAGGCTCTGGGAACCCTAGCGTCTGGTGCCCCTATTTTCGCCGAGTGAACCGCGTCAAAGCATTTGCCATATTCCTGCAGTGACAATTGGAACCCCCGGGGGTGTTTAGACTTGTTATGTTAAATGTTGTGTGCAAATAATAATATTCACTTGTTCGTTTAGAAGGTTGCATTTAAGTATGTTGCTATAATTTTAACAATCGGCCGTTTTCCCGTTGGCGTTTTAAATTTAATAGTAGTTTGTCGGTTTTCTCATTCGTTTCATTCCTTAATTCGTATTCTTGAAATACATTGAAACGATGAAGAAACGTTATCGAAAACAAAAAGAGAAATTAATAAAGTGTGGAAGCACTGCTATTTTTTTGGCATTTTCTGAAAAGTTTGTTATTTCAACGTTTTGTACTCAAAAACTTTTTCAAAACGTTTTAGAAATTATATTCCTTAAATGAAATAAAAGAGGGACAAAACAATAATCTAAATTAACTAAAATAATTAATTTAGCTTAAAGCTAGAATAATAGAGTTTACATGAGAATATAAACGACACAACTCTCTGCGATCAGCTGTTGAGGAAGAACAAATTTAATGATAAAAAAAAAATACCAGCCAACAGCTGAATGGCAAACTACTCTACGAATACTTTCTTAGACGAACACTCAACAATATCACAGCAGTTACGTTTTATGAATGTTCGTAAAGTTGTTACTCAATTAATTAATACATAATATAAGACATCAAAAAAAGGCAACCAGTGTTCGAAAATTCACTAAACATTATTTTGTGTATTGTACACACACGTTGAAATGATATCTACTTTTTTAGGCGTTCTTGTATTTCTATACAACCCAAATATAATATATAACGATTTTTTAACGCAAGTAACAAACGTAGCGTTCTCATTTTCGTCCTAAAGCAGTACAATTGTAATGGTTGTTTTCCACTTTATGTTTTAGCAATTTAAGCAGTTTAAAATAAAAACCCAAACGAATGCTTTTAGTAAATGCACAAACTATACATTAAAGCTGGATTCACCCATTTTGTCTGGACAAAATTTTTGTTCGGACAACATTTTTTTTATACATAGTTTCACATTTCTCTTAGAGATCGAGAGAAGTGTTTGAGAGGTGATTTTGTCCAGACAACTCTCAGCTTAATTTGATTTAATTTTTATTTTTTCCGGACAAAATTGGAATGAGTTGCCACTACAAATTTTTTTTTAGAAAAATCTGAATTGAGTTGCCATTATTCTCGTATAATGTTTGCATATTATGAAATTTTGGCATTTGTGTTGTTTGTGTTGATTTTCAACAAATAAATATTTTTCAATAAAAAATTATTTTATGAAAATGGAGTTGAATGAGGCAAGCTTTTCAGGGAAATGAAAAAAGAACAGAAGTGAATTCTTGTGCGACATAAGCAATAGCCCATATAAAAAAATTCAATTAATAATCATTAAAGCAAAGCTTTTGTACGGCAATAGCTAACGCTATTAGAAGTGTACGTAAGCAAACGTAGTAGGATCCATGCGATGAAAATTAACAAAGGATTTAAATCATTTAAGCGCATCTCAGGAACCAATACGTGATAGTAGCCTATTGCTGTTCTTTGCTTTAATATTTCTTTTAATGCAATTCTTTTTTGCATTTTTTTATTTTAACAGCCAATAATATAAGTAATTTTTTTTTAATAATACATGTTTTAATAAGCAAAATATTAAAATAATAAAAAATATGCAATTTCATAACAAGATTTTATTTTTAATCACTTGCTGTTTGTTGCCACCTTGTAAAGTTAATATGCCTTGTTTATTTATGAACTCATATGGCAGCTTTGTTTGTCTGGGCAAATTTTTCGAAATGGGTGAATCGTGCTGAAGAAAAAAAATATTTGTTCTCACAAAACTTATGTCGGGACAAAATGGGTGAATCCACCTTAAGAATAATGTGATCAACCGAACACAACGAAGCTTGTTGCTTGTGCACGAAAAACAAAACACAATTAAATGTTTTGATCTTTGTGTTGTGTTTGTTCAGTTAAGCATACTCGTTGCTTAGAAAGATCACAAGTAGACTAACAGTTCTTTTGTTTGTATATGCAACACTATTTGCCTTTGTGTACTCAATATTCTACCGTACTTAACTACGTTATATGTGGTAAATTTTCGAACATTGATTTAAATTACTTGTAGGTCTTATAGTTAACCCACGGTTTCCCAAGTTATTAAATACGCAGTTATCAAATATTATTTTCATTAAATTGTTATATTTATCGGTCAAAATAAGCGAAGATAATTTATTTTTATTTTTTAAAGTACAGTAATATAAAAATATAACAAATCGATTATTTAGTGGTATGAAAAGTTTGAGAACAATGTTGGTGCAAGCCAACTCCACACTTGCTGCATTTAAATTTTGTATTCTTATGACACTAACGGCATCTTTTTTGGGTTTCATTTCTTATAGTATAATGCCCTTTTTAATCCAGTCGTATAGAATCGGGAAGTTTAATTTCGTCTTAGAACGGACGAAGATGCTCTAATAAGCATCAGATATGTTTGTACTATATTTCTTGTAAAAGATAGAAAATCATGTACATCTCTAGACTTATTAACTGATACGCATTATTAACAGATACATTTATGGAAACATCATCGTTTGCCAATACCATCTCTTTAACCTTATAGCAATTCTATATTTTCGGCCATTTTGATCGAGTCTGTCTACGCCGCCCATAAATTTATTGTACATTTGAAAACAGTGAGGTTGATCGATGTCCACTCGTTTATTGTTACACCTTTTTACTTTACCAAGTAGCTGCACACCACTTTCGGTTGAGGCTATTGTTACAATGTTGTTATCATTGTATCGAACCAAAGTAACGTTAGAATTTTCATCCGTAATTTGATGGAAAGATCCTCTAGCAGCTCGGAGGGTTGCGGTGGCATCATGGCCCAGTTTTTTATTTCATCGAGAAGACGTAGTAAGATAAAGAAATTATCCATAAAGAAACTGTATACTTTTCCATCCGGCAATTTTGAAATCAAGCTAGTGACCACCGAACCATCAACGCCTAAGGCTGGGTTTGTATTTCCTGTTTTAGCTCCTTGGTATGGTTCTGCATACAAAGGTATCTGCTTAGTACCATGTTTTTCGAAATACGGTACCATCGACTCGTCTATAAATAGCTATTTATCACCGGGAAAATACTTCAGCCATCTTAAATTCATCTTGTCCCAGAAAGGTCTAACTTTAGAAAATTAGTCATCAGAAGAAAGATTATTATTATCACAATAGACTTAGGGTTTTGACATTTCAGTTGACTAAAAAGAGGACACTTTTAAATTAAATGTAACCGCACTTTAAATGGGGCGTTGGGATAATATGGTTTAAGAAGAGAATTCCTGTTTTAATGATTCTTATTATTTTTTCTACAGAATTTCTAAAAATTTAATAAACACAATATTCGTCAAAAAAAAGTAATTTTTCACCTAAAATCCAGTACAAGCCATTTTAAATACAAATGCTGAAACAGAAATTTTTTAATTGTTTTCAAAAATTATACAAATCTTATAATGAGCAGAAAAAATCAAAGCTTTGAATCCGATCCAGTTAAGTCCTCTTTAAATTGCTATTTAAAATTGGTAATTTTACACTGATCACCCTGTATAACTTGTAAATGTTTAGTACGTGACAAGTTTTTTTTTAATGTATGCACAAACATTTAATGAGCGTGTTGGTATTATGGACTACTAACGGGAGGCAGAGTGAGAGATTGTACATGTTATCAAACTAAAAGCTTTGTGCTTATGGACAAACCATAAATAAATTAGAAAATTTTATAGTGCAGAGCGCGAATTGCCCTGTTTGTTTGCTACAAGTACAATATTTTTCAAATACTCTTGCAGCGACATAATGGCGTCCAGTAGAACATGTTTTTTAACTTAATTTATTTAAAAGGCACATCTGACATGATATAAACACATACATACATACAAACAACTGTACATTGCATACGCATACGTAAGAGTGTTTGTTGCAATAAGTATACTTGTACTTGTGATCCAATCGTTATTAAGTAGTAGAAAATGATAGACGAGGAATAACATAAAAATTGTATAAAGAGAGTCATAGGAACTAAATATACGTGATATTTATAAGCGATATGGATAGCTGGTTTACTTTGACAGACAGTTATTTTATGTTGATAAACTATTAAACAGGGCATAAAATACTGTATATGTACATACTCTTGAATGACAGCAAAAAGTGTTTAAGTCGCTTAAAGTTTAATAAAAATTCACTTGTTGTAGTTTCACTCGTGGTTGATATTTTTGTTTATCAAATACCAGCTTAATGTTTATTCTTCTCCTTCCGCTTTGATTTAGTTATTTTTTATTTTTATTTTTTGCCTTGGTGGTTATATGTACATACATATGTGTATGTATGTTTAATGATATGTGTAACAGTTTAAGTTTTAAAAACACGCATACTGAGTATGTTTTCCGGTAGATTGTTGTATAAAATAAACCAATTGATGTGTATGTACACTGTCGTCCATATGGAGTAGTTTGTTAAAATGTTATGATTGCTGTGTGATATAAGGTGGATGTTTAAAGACAGGGGTCAACTATTGCAAAGAGTACTTGATGACGTACTATTTGATGTTTACTTTACGCACAATTTTCTATAACAACTATGGACACGCAATTTTGCAGTTGAAACGGTTTTTAATATTTTTTCTTATGTTTATTTTCATATGGATATGTATGTATAATAATATACATATAACTATGAGATAGTGAAATTTCTATGCTTAATTTTAGAAAAGACGTTTAACAACAATTATTTTATTAACCACTTCAAGATAAAGAGCATACATACTTCCACCAGAAAAAAAAAATAAATTAAAACAATATGCTATTCGCACATACCATCAATTTATTCTCTTGTAGGTACATATTATTTGTAGGTAACGTTCGAGCGCACAGAGGGGTATCTTGCCAATCTAGTCGGACATTAGGACAAAAAAAAAAATTGAGAAATGTAAAAATTTAAGTAAGTAGATCGACATACAACCGAATTCTGCATTGAAGAGTGAATTTTCAAGGCTTTTACTTGAGATTTGTCGTTTTGGGACACTTGAATGACTTTATACGATTTTAAGAGGTTTGTAATATATTTTTTTGTGGATAAACGAATAAAGATATTGTATTGATGTTTCTTCTGCGAAAGTCTTTATTTATAGCTACTTTTTAGAAAAAATTTATTTTAAATTTTTATGAAAAAAAAAATTCTTTCGAAATTAAAAACTGAATTTTTTCTTGTTCATTTTTTTGTCAAAGAAAAAAAAGAGAAAAGGTTTGTAAGAGTGAGGGCCATCGCTATCCTAAAAATGTTATATATCATATAAGATAAAACTCCCTCTGTTCATTAAATTACTGCAAAATTGGTTTTTCTGCAATAACCACCTCCACTGTAGTCATTATAAATATTCATATAAAATTAGCAGACAGCAGAATTTGTGGCTAAAATAATGACAAAAAATTTACCTGTCGTAAACTTTATAGTGAAAATGTGCTTTTAGTCAGTTATTTATACTTGACATATACATATATTCGTATGATAGTTGCTTATAATTGTAACCAAACGTAGCACAGAAGGGAAACCTGTGAAAATTTTAGATATTTAAGTAAGAATGGAACCACAGAACCAGAAATTACACAAAAAAACCCTACTTAATAGAAATTGTTAAACTCACTAATGCCAAAAAAGCGCATCAGTTGAATCACTTCTTGTTTGGTTTTAATTTAAAATTTTATGTATTCCTTTTAAAAGCAATTATAACAATTATGTTTGTTCCTACTCTGAAGGCGATATTCATAAATGTCCAATAAAGAAAGGATTTTGGTTTGTTGTGAGATAAGTTACCCGACACATAATCTTTCATTTAACTCTAAAGGTAAGACCAGTTTTCAACAGAGCACATTTTCATGTGCAAGTTATTGTGGCAAAGAAAAAGAGATTTATTGTAAATGAGTCTGTGCTTCTCTGTCTTTCAGCAAAGTCAAGACTTGTGCAAGAACACTTGCGCGGTGGAAATAGGTCTAACGATTTTTAAGTTGCCATATTTTCGCTGGCGTTTAAATATAATTATTACCACACTTTTGGTAAGTATATAGAATTATTTGGGCATTGACTCCTTAAAATTTACAGCTAAAAAAAATATATACACTCAAAATATTGTGTACGTAAGTTTAAATGAAAAATCACTTTTAATAACTATTTTTTCATTTAAAAAACGTTCCACTACCATTTTATTTAAATTAAATGTAATTCTGAGTTATTTTTGAATGTCGATTTTATAACTGGCTAAATATGAAAAAACAAATAATTTTTCGTTTATTTTAACTCACAAAAAAATAACTTACCAGAACAGTATTTATTTCAATCCACAAAGAACAAGCTACAAACATTAAAAATTACTGTTTTATTTATTTTAATTAACAAAATTTAACAAAATAAAACAGTAAAATTAACTGATTTTTTCTTTTATTCTAATTCCCTAAAAATAACCTACCAAAACAGTAAAAATAACAAATTTTTTTAGTCAAAACTACTGATTATTTACATTAATACAAAATAAATGTATTTTTTTGCAACTTTATGAAAATTTTAAGTATTTACCAACCAATCAATAGTTATGATCAAAGGCCCCCAACCATTGGTTTGCTAAATATTTAGCAAAGTGACACAAACCTACCTTGTTGAAAGCTGGTATGCTACTGATTTAAAATGTTTACATATTTTGTTCTCTTTGTAAGATTCTCGTTGAGATTGTGTATGTGCTCACAGACCCTTAGGGGTTTGCGTGGGAGCTCTTGGTTATGAAGCTTTGTAGTATTCTTTGATTTAATTATATTTTATTTTAACAAAATGACATTTTTTTCATAAATATCTGTTTCTTAATTTCATATTTTTAGGTTATTGTAAAATAATATTTTTCTACTGACTTACTTTTTATACCCTTCACCACAGGTGGAAAGGGTATATATAAGTTTGTCATTCCGTGTGTAATTTCTGCAATATTCTTTTCCGACCCCATAAAGTATATATCTGTTTTAAAACCTAGGTGCATTAAACACATAGACATCATCAGGATACCGACTACAAACTGTCAAAAATAAAACGATTATTTTGAAGTCAGCAAAGCTACATGGCTACACGGCCACCGTTGTGGCTGTCGTCAACTTCGGCTAATTTCTATTTTATTCAACAAAAGAAAATGTCACAAAATTGTAAATTACAAATTCATATACAAACAAAAAGTTTTGGAGGAAATATTTATAATTTTTTGAAAAAGTTATTTAATTTTATAAAAGCAAAATAAGTATTTTTACAACAATGTCAGAGTTTACGATGTAGCTGTCGGCTTCAATATCATTAAGTAGCTGACAACACGGCGACAATTGTAGCAAACGGAATTTGTTTTCATTTGTCTTCTATTTCTTTAACTCATGAATAATGATTTTTTCTCATACGACTTTATTTAAGTAAAGAGTCAACAATATGGATAATGCTGTACATGTCTCTATAAATAAAATCACCGTGGTGAAGGGTATAGAAGATTCGGCACGGCACTTTTACTTGTTTTTAATTGAGTTTTTCAATTTTACTGAAAAAAGACACAAATTAACTGTTAAATTCAACTGCACCGAAAGTCAGTATTTAATTGTCGTTTATTTTTTAACCACAGTGATAAAAAGTTAAATAAAAAATTTCTTCTGACCACTGCTTTTATCGTAAATTTTCTAAAGTAATCGGAGTTGGCTGTAATGTTTTAGTTTATTCATAGTTTTAATTTAATTACACTTTTACTTTAATAGCGTGATATAAAAAGAGATAGAACGAACACACTTTAAAGTTCATTTTAGCTGTAGCTAGCTTTAGGTATCGGAAAATTTATGGGAAAGTTTTGAAAACCACCCTTAATATAACTGCTGCTACCACATTACGCATAAAATAAACGAACACTCAGGATAAAAACCATAATTTTTTTTTTAAATTATATATATATTAAATTTAAATAACAACAACAATATACACCACATTAGAATAACAAACAAAAAAGAAACACTAAATATCAACATGTTTGTCACGTATGTTAACGATTTGTCACAAAATAATTTTTACGACTTTATTTCTTTAAATGCATCATCTTGTGTCGCCTGTTGTTGATATTGTCTTGTTTCTTGCTGCTCCTAAAAGTATGCTGTTAAAATTAAACACATAACGCAAAGACAAATACATACAGCACATATACGATGGTTTCTGAAAAAAGTTAAAATTTATTTTAATTAAAAATTTTTTAATCATATACATACATATATACATATATTATGTTACAGATAAGTTCATAAATAATAATGTATATAAAATTTTGTTCTTCGTTTTATGTTTTCCAATGATTTAAAGGATATTTTGTCTAATTATTTGATTTTACAATTAGCTTGCTTGGTACCTAATATAAAAATATGATATACATAATCCTAAACTAAGATAATTCAAGTAAAAAAACACACTATCGTCAAGTCAGTTTTGTGAAGATTATATTTACGAAAAAATATCTCATTTCAAGACTTTTATCAAAACTTAAGAGTTTTGTATGATCAAAAAATAATCGTTATTTTCAATTTTCGTGAGGTACGTATGTTCGATTTTCGCATTTTTTTATGTTGGTACACATGTCTGTTATTTATATTGACAATATCAGCCATTTTTGATTGTCAGTTTGTTTTTGACATATAAAAAGGTTAGTCGTGTTTTGGTGTGCTCTTCGATTTTTTACTATCTCAAAAAATGGATCAAAAAAACTGTATAAAGGTTTGTGTAAAAAATGAAATTAAATGTGCAAGGACTATACACATCCTTTCTAAATTTATTGTGATCAGATGCAGAAAATATTTTTAATTATCCAAACCTTCTATCGACAGTTTAGAGGGCAGCGATATCCCGAAAAAAGTTGGCAAATTAATGATCTTTTCTTTTTTGTTTTAATTTCATTACAATCTCAGAAGGCTTCAGAACGCTAGTGTTAACATAAGTTTAACACTTGCATGCTAAGACTAGTTCTATCAGTTAAGTAGCTACCGGAACTGTGTCCGTATCTATGCACACAAATGAGTGTGATTGTCGAATGACTCGCCATCCGATAAAAGTATAAATAAATTTACAACAAAAATTTGTTTAGTACAATTTCAGTACAAAAAGTACAATTAAAAACCTGGTTGGTACAATTTAAAACTTTCATTTAGCATCCCTTAGCAGTTGTTCGTAGTTGAATGCCGTAACACAAAATTGGTTTTAGAATTCACTTTTACAATGGAAGTTTGCAATTTAAGCTGAGAGTAGAATTTCTGCAAATAAGCCAGTTAATTGGACTGCTTTACTTTCATTTCTGTTAAATTGGATTCTATATGAGTTTTCTAAGTAAGACGCCGATCAAGGTGTATGCCGAGGTGTTTGACGTCTAAAGGTGCAGTATCATTTAGTTATTTATGTGACTAGGGTGACACTTGCACTTGTACCTTGACTTTTATTCCCCATTTCTTTAATCATTTTCAGGGTTCCGTACCCAATGGGTAAAAACGTTACCCTATTGTTCTCGCTACAATGTCTGTCCGTCCGTCTGTTAGTTAGACTCTTGAAATTTGTACAGAAAATGTGTTGCAACGACTGCTATGATAATTACTAAAAATAAAAGGGTGTTCCGACAGTGACATGCTTTTCACGTATATTGCCTTATTTTTGCATCGTAATAGAAGTAGAGTCTTGATATATTCGTAGATAGGAAATGTCATGGACGCTATAAAAAATAATAAAATTATGGGGTGTTCCGACAGTGACATGATTTGGACTTCAAAACAGACAAACTTAAAATCATGTTTCTTTAAGACGGTAATTATACAATGATTATATTATATTCGAGGAAGATTGTAGCGGGATTTTTTAAATGTCATTGCACAAACTGTCAATTCAAATAAAAAAAAACTAATTTTTGAATTCAATAATCTAAAACAAATATCAGTCGATTTTCTACCTGGGGAGCAGTACTTCCGGAGTATATAGGGGCACAAGACCCCAGGGTTCTGTGCTTTTTCAGGTCAAACCAATTCCAAACGACTGTCTGTATACAGCGGATAAAAAGTTTGGCTATATACATAAAATTACACTAACTATTGCGACACCCTGTAATTTCCGAGTTCAAATTTTATACTTGTTATAGCGGTCGTAGCAATACAGGTTCATTGGAAATTTCAACCGTCTGTCTGTAACGGCTTAAAAGTTTGGTCATATACATCAAATTACATAAACTATTGCGACACCCTGTAATTTATAATTTTAAATATTTATACTTATTTTAACACACATAGTAATGGACATTCTGTCTAATTGTTAAGAGTTTGTCAATAACTATTTAAAAGATAGGGTCATATATATCAAATGACGTCACCTATTGGGACACCCTTTAAATTCAAATTTTAATATAAATACTTGTTAAAGAGAACTTTGTCATGCAGATTCTTTGTAAAATTTAACTTTGTGTCCATATACATCAAATTACATCAACTATTGGGACACCCTTTAATTTCCAATTTTAAATATTTATACTTGTTGTTATACCAGATATAGTAGTGAACACTCTGTCTATTTTTCAAGTGTTTGTCTATAACGGTTCCAAAGATGAGGACATAGTGGTCAAATTACATCAATAATTGGGACACCCTTTAATTTATCCAAATTTTATACTTGTTGTAATAGCGGACTAAGCAATATAGGTTCTTTGTAAATTTCAACTGTCTATCTATAACAGTTGAAAAGTTTGGCCATATATATCACTTTTACATTAACTATTGGGACACCCTTTAATTTCCAAATTCATATTTTACACTTGTTATTTTAGCGGACTTAGCAATACAAGTTCTTTGTAAATTTCAACTGTCTGTCTATAACGGTTCAAAAGTTTGGCCATATATATATCAAAATAAACCAACTAATGGGACACCCTTTAATTTTTAATTTTAAATATTTATACTTATTATAACAGACATAGTAACGAACATTCTGTGCAACTTTCAAGTGTTTGTCTATAAGGGTTCAAAAGATAGGACCATAAAGGTGAAATTACGTCACCTATGGGGTCACCCTTTAATTTTTAATTTTATTTTTTAATTACTTTTTGTTATTGGGAGCTATAGTGATACGCACTTTTTTCTAATTTTAAATGGGTGACCTACAAATTTCATAATACACGTAAAAAACATGTATGTTGTATGGGGACACCCTTTAATTTTTAAACTTTTAAACTGTTTTTAAAATGGGACCAATCTGTAGCTATAACCTTTCTAATGGCGCAAAAATTTTTAAAATCGGTTCAGAAATGACCGAGTTCTGAAGGCACAATCATAAAAAAAAATAGCAACATTCAGACGAATTGATAACCTCCTTCTTTTTTTGAAGTCGGTTAAAAATAAAAGGATGTTCCCTAGATGACGCAAATTTTAAGAATTTTACCTTCTGTTCTAAACGTTATGGGCAGACATTTGATATTTACACAGGGTATTTAGTACTATGCTCTACTATAAAAAAATAATTAAAAATTGATAGGTTACGTCATAAGACGTAAAAAATAACATAATTTTTTGAACCGCAATAAGTAGGAGCCTTAAATTTTTTAGTAGCTGCTATAACAATTACTAAAATTAAAACGGTTCCCCATAAGACATTAAAAAAATTTGCAAATTAAATTTTTAAAGTTGTACCAAGTATAGTATGGAACACTACCCCTGAGTATGAAACCCAACTTACTAGTACTTCAGGTCTTTCGTGTGGTATCGGTTAATAGTTGGCATATTTGAAGTATACAGTAAGTTTAAAAAGGGCCCTTAAAATTTTTTAAATTTTACTCCGCAAAGAAACCTAAATTATTGGTATACAGAATGAAAATAATCGAAATTTAGTAGATTTTGTGCAGTAAAAAAAATCCTAGAAAAATCGTATGCTTGACTCTGTATATACAGAATATATATCAGTTCCTTATGCATGAAAAACATATCTTCTAATACCAATTTTTTTTAATAATACTGCTACTTAATATGGAATCCAAACGAGCCTATAAATGGATATTATAAAATTTTTTACAGATATCGGCTTTTAACTTGACAACTTATTATTTTTTAAAGTTAGCTCTAGTCTGATTAGAGTTTTTAGTTAGGAGTAGTAGTAGCCAAAGTTCTAGATTTTATTTCTTTTTACTACAAAATTTGGTCTACCCTCGTCTATTTATTTATTTTATTTATATTTTAAGAATGTAAAATAGGTCTGACACTGTTAATATGCCTACACATAATTCTAAATAGTGCCGATATTACATTCTTACATATTCAAATGTATCTTCACTCAGTGTCTAAATGTGTAAGCGTTTGTATTACTATGAGCATGTCATATCGGGTTAAGTATACGCAACATTTATCTCTTTTTAACCAAAAAGTATACACATTCCCATATATATTATGGCTTTTTGTGAATGTCTTTTTTTGTTTTGGTATTTGTTTTACGTCTCTTAGTAATGGCAATGGTTAAAATGCTTTTGAATACTCAGCGGGTGATAATATGACTTTTTGATGTTGTCACTTGCGTTGAGAGTATCCAGCTGCCTTAAACTGTAAAAGAACAAAATAAAACCCTAAAAATATAAAAAGAAACATAAAACTAATTTTTGTAAAAATGTTTAAAGAAAAACGAGTTAAATGTACATCTTCTGGCATTTGTTATTATCCTCATTTATGTTAATGGGGCTTTCCTTGTTTTTGGTTTAATTAAACAAAGTTGGTAATAGAAACTAATTAAGCTTAAGTAATTAAATGTATTTTCGCATTAATTTAAACAATATTTGAAATATAAATTAATAACAATTGCTGGCTAATAGCAATTGATGACATAACCATTAGAAAAAAAACTGATTAAAAATAGTTGTTTAAAGAAATAAAAATCCAAATTTGCATTATTTTGAAAATAAATTGTCTAGTAATCTCAACGATTTAGTAAACAAAATGTGTCTTCATTTTTTGATGCAATTGGTAATAACAGCACATTTTTTGTTAAATAACAAATTGGTTAAAAATTAATTATTAAAAATAAAAAAACGTTTTTTTATAGTGTTCAATAATCAGGTATATTTGCATTAAAACAAAAAGTTGATTTTGTATAAATCAATTAAAATGCCAATTTTCATAAATATCGGCTGATTTCGCAAGGTTTTTTTTTAGTATTTTTCTGAAAAATTTTATTTAATTAATTGAAAGTAACTGTTATTAATAAAATTTTTGGGAATTTAAATATTAATTATTTAATATTATGCTAATTACCCATTACGTTTTTAATAAAAATGCAATTTATTTGTTGGGGGAAAAGAGCTGTCACCAAAATTTTTTTAATATTATCCTTCTATACATAAATTTATTTCGTTGAGTACAGTCATATAGGTGTGCTAATATCGGGATATCCTTCTGATATTGCAATGGTGTTAAAAATTCGAATTTATCGATTTTATGATCATAAATTTTGCGAAACCTAGGAAGCAGAATTGTCAGATTATTTTTCACCTATTTCGCCAAAATCGATGTTAAAATTGCCAAGTTGAGTATTTGTTTGATTTTGCTAAAAATACATATCATTTTTTCAAATTCTAAAAATATTTTTAACAAACAATTTTTTAAATCGCTAAAATTTGCCAATCATATACGTATGTATGTAAGTCATATTTTATTTTTTATTTGAAACAAATCAAAAATTATTAAAGAGCACAACCAAGATACAATTTCCACTTAAACTAATAAGAAATGTTGTGGTTAATAAAATAAAAAGAATTCTGAAGTTAGAGTTGTGTATATAACGAATATGCTGTAGAGCCCATCCTCAAGGTATTTGACGTCGTACTTTTATTTAGATTTTATTTAGTGGGAATTGTACTGCAGATGAAGTACAACATGCACTATTTATATTTATATGATTTATAGCATTAAGTAAGTAAAACTTTATTCTTTTTCGCAGATGAGTTTTGATCATCTTTAAAGATGAAAAACAATTTACTTTTAAATTACCCTGTTCAGACGTGTTTTACTAATTGAGACAATTTAATCTTAATTGAGTAATTTAATTTAGTGTTCAGATATGCTCAATTAAGCTTACTTTGCTAGTATTTGATAGCTGAAAAAACATTGTTTTTATTATAATCCTATACAAATAACCGTTTTGTTTGTGGTTTGAAAAAATTGATAAAAGTTTATATGTTATTTTATTTGATACAATTAAAAGAATTAATAAATAAAAACCCACAATTCGCTTTGTAATTTTTTATTACAGTCAGCTTTTTTTGACATCGTAAAATTCCATTTCAACCCACAAATACATGTGCTTTACCCCCTCCAATCCCTCTATTAGTCATTAACTTGCCTTAACAAAAGCCAAACTTCGTATAAAAATATTATTATTATTATTACTGGGGTTGAACCTCCGTCTACATTAGTCATTAACATATCTTAACAAAAATCAAACTTCATACAAAAAAACAATGTATTATTAAAAATAATGTATTTTTTTTTTTTCTATGAAGTTTGACTTTTTTTAAGAAATGTTAAGGTCTAATGCGGACGGGAGGTTACGTTGTTGTAGTAAAGCTTCTACCTCTTATGGTTGTGACTCAATTTTTCTTCCTAAACATAATTCATAATAGTTATACAGCAGGGTTGCATTTCGTATTTTATGCAATTATTTTCTAATTGTTCAATTTAGAAATTGAGTTGTCGTATGGTAAATTGGGCTCAATTAAGCGCCTTAATTGCGCAATTTCTCTAATTTCTGAACAGGGTATAACTTTAATTCCTTCATTATTCGTTTTGATATTCCTTAGTTCAGTTCCTACTGTTGACCAAAAGTCATTGAATAATCGCCAATAAAATCGACAACTATTTAAAAAATTGCCAAGAAGTCGCCATGTCGCCAAATTAAAAATTTGAAAACCAAATAATATTGAATATCGCCACGTTTGGCGAGAAAAATGGACTTAATTAAAAAAACTCGAAAACATACCGTTGTAGTTTTAATGGTAAGATTAAAAAAAGGTTTTTTGGATCACGAATTTAATCGATTGTAATAAGAAACTCAAAGAACAAACATGGTTGAGGTAACCATAATCTAAAATCATCATATCATGATTGAATTATATACTTGTACTCAAACCATATTATTAACATAATAATATTGTTATCTTAGAACCATATTAATGTCTAACATAAAAATGACATTAAAAAATATAAAATGAGCAACCAGTGAAATACGTATAGGAACTAGCTCTTTTCCCCCAACAAATAAATTGAATTTTTATTATAAAACGTTATGGGTAATTAGCGTAATATTAAATAATTAATATAAAATTTCATTTTGAAATAAATTACCTAAATATTGTAAAACATATTTATAAAACAAACCTTATAATTAAACACACGAACAATTCTTTAATTTAAAAAAAATAAAACTTAACACAAAACGTCAATATAAAACTAAACATAATTTACAGCTTATCATAATTTGTTTACTAACAGTATATTATGGTTTTAAGTACATTATTATTATGAACTACTAATAAAAATTTGATTGTGATTTGAAAATTATATAGTTCAAACTAACCATGTTGCATTTTTGGATGTATTGTTTGTATTGTTTGCCATGACAATAGTAATGATTAAAACAACCATAAGTTGTTTGTCGCAACCATATATTGTTACAGAGAACATAAGGCGGTTTTATGACCATAACCAGACCATATTGTGTAGATAAAAAACATTTTAGAAAATTAATTTAGAAAACTAGAAAAGCACAAATGAATTTTAGGGTTTATTAAGCTTTCAAGACATTTCAATAATTCTCTTGATAATCTCCTCAATTAAAGTAGTTGCGGAAGTTTTATCTATGGTGGTGCAAGGTGCACGATTTGAATATATTTTGAATTTATATTCTTTAAGTAATATATCCATAAAAATACCTGTTGCCATTGCGAATGGTATAGTTGAGTGTAGGCCACTTCAGTTTTATTTTTTGTTGTCATACAAGCAATTGTACATTTGTTTAGGCTGATTTCAGAAAATCTTAACAAAAGTAACCAAATTGCTTTTGTTTTCATTATTTTGAGATGGGACATAATGGCACTTTTAAAAGTGACGTAATATGTGTAAATTTTTGTTATTGCACTAAACAATGAATTCTATACATTTTATATGAAATAGCTATCAATGTGAATTTACTCAATATTAAACTTTTGGGTTTCCCTTAATTTTGAATAGCAACTTGTTAATAATTGGCACGTTTTCAAATATACTCAAAAAGACAATTGCGTAATTTTGACCTACAAATCTTATGTAAAATGTGCCTTGATGGAATTTTGCTATTAAGAAGCCCCCAACTTATTTAATAATAAAATATTTAGTAAAATCTCTTGATTTAATGAATTTAACCAAATACTTAATATCAGTCTTCTTTATCTTGTAATTACTTTCCTTCCTTTTGCAACAGAAGCGTTAAGTAAAACTTAACCAAAGAAAGAACTTAAAATAAAAATGAAAACCAGGCAAGTACCCTAAGATGTTATTCTTGTCAATCCAAAAAGTAAATTAAATACCACCCCCTCCCTCTCTGTACAATAATGTCAAATCCGTTTTCTAATATCAACATGAAAATTGTTTATATCCGTTTAAACATTATTTCATTCATTCCTTCAAATGTTCATTCTTATTTTTTACAGTATTTTTTGGTTCTTTTTTTTCTGACTTCACTTTCAGTTCTCGTTCATTCATGTTGACTCTTATGTTTGGCTTTGTGCACTTATCTTCCTTTTAATGTTAAACATTATTTTCCATCTCCATCATCATTGTCGTTGTTTGATAATGTTGAATAAATGTCGGAATTAAATTTGTGCGTGTGTTGGGAATATATAGCAAATTTATTTATTGGAAAAGAGAAGTTGATGCCAAGAGAAACGCAAGCCCGACCGACAACAGAGCTCATGGTTGTGGTAAATCTTGAATAGAACTAAAGTTGCAATAGAAATAATTGCTGGAGCCATGGTAGTAGGAAGAATAACGTTGGTTGGTAGTAGAATATTTATTCAGTTCGAAGAGATGATACCATGTAGCTGTGCGTTGTCGTTATTTGATGCCACAAATGAAATTAAACGCTAGCCACAGTTTCAATGTCTTACATCGGTGACAATGTCAAATTTAAATGACGTGCGAAACAAGAATTTAATTTTCTTCTCAATTTCCAAACAATCAAAACCTGCAGGTAAAGGGTATTTCATAAGACGATGTATTAACATTATTACATTTATTTTAATATACATATACATATAAAAAATGCCTATTGTTTTCGCTACAATGTCTGTCCATCTGTCCGTCTGTCAGCGCCTTTTATCTCTGGAACCATAATAGGCAGACTCTTGAAATTTTCACTGAAGATGTATAGCTGTTGCCGCTATAGCAACAAATACTAAAACTTATAGGGTGTTCCGATAGAGAGGTGTTATTCACGAATATGTGCCTATTTCGTGAAGTGTAGGAGGCATAGACTCAAGATTTAAAAACAGTAATTAAAACTTAGTTCGCTATATAAACAATTATAAAAAAATAAACCTAAAAATTAAAGGGTGTTCCGATAGTGGTGTGAGTTGGATGTATAAGGCCTAAGTTTTGCACCATAATAGGTAAACGCTTGAAATTTTCACAGAGAGTGTATAACTGTGGCCGCTATAGTAACAAATTCTAAAACTTATAGGGTGTTTCGATAGCGGGGTTTTATTCACGAATATGTGCTTATTTCTTGAACTGTAGGAGGAATACACTAAAAATATGCAAGCAGTAATTAAAACTTAGTTCGCTATAAAAAAATAAACCTAAAAATTAAAGGGTGTTACGATAGTGGAGTGATTTGCATGTACAAGGCCTAAGTTTTGAACCATAATAGGTAAACGCTTGAAATTTTCACAGAAGGTGTATAACTGTGGCCACTATAGCAATAAATACTAAAACTTATCGGGTGTTCCGAAAATGAGGTGTTATTTCCCGTTATGTTTTTATTTCTTGAGCTATAGAAGGCAACCACTTAAAATTTGCAGGCAGTAATTAACTCTATGTTCGCTATCTATTAAATTAATCCTTAAAATTAAAGTGTGTTCCGAGAGTGACGTGCTTGGCGTGTATATGGCCTAAGTTTTGAACGATAATAAGTAGACTCTTGAAGTTTTTACAAGAGGTTTAGTACTATGGAAACTATAAGAAATAATAAAAATTAAAGGGTGTTCCCACAGAGACATGATTTTTACTTAAATAGCCTTATTTTTGAACCGTAATAGGTAGAGTCTTGAATTGTTTAAAGTAGATGTTGTACTTCGGACACTGTAACAATTACTAATTACTAAAGGGTGATCCATCAGTGACATGTTTTTGTAGATATTTTTGTAGAAAGTGTATTACCATGGCCGTTATAACAACAATTCCTAAAATTTAAAGGTGTTTCAATAGCGATGCAGTTTTCGGGAATATGACTTTGATTTTAAAAAGAAAAGAGTACCCCATAAGACATGAAAAAATTAACAACTTGAATTTTTAAAGTTGTACTAAACATAGTACGGAACCCTACGTGTGTGAGACTAACTCGCACTTGACTGATTTATTTATAACTTGCTAAGGGCTAAAGTTAGAATGTTATCGAAGAGATAAATAGTTTTTTTGATGCTATAAGTATACTTTAAGGTAAAAGAAGCTTATAAGCTATAATTACGAATATCTGTATCTTTAAAGAAATTTACCAAGAAAAGTAAGCCTAAGGGTATTTTTTTATTAGGCTTCCCTACCCAAAAACCTAACCCCATTGTTTTCGCTACAATGTCTGTCCGTCCGTCTGTCAGCGTCTTTTATCTCTACAACCGTAATAGGTAGTCTCTTAAAACTTTCACAGAAGATGTATAACTGTTGTCGCAATAGCAAAAAATACTAAAACTTAAAGGGGCGATAGAGACGTGTTGTTCCACATATGTGTTTATTTCTTGAACTGTAGGAGGCATACACTTAAAACTTACAAACAGTAATTAAAACGCAGTTCGCTATAAAAACAAGTATAAAAAAAAACCACCTTAAAATTATAGGGTGTTCCGATAGTGACGTGATTTAGGCCATACAGGCCTAAGTTTTGAACCATAATGGGTAGACTCTTGAAATTTTCAGAGAAGGTGTAAACCTGTGGTCCCTATAGGAACAAATACTGCAACTTATAGGGTGTTTCGAAAGTGACGTGTTATTTACTATTATATCTTTATTTCTTGAGCTGTAGAAGGAATCCACTTAAAATTTGCAGACAGTAATTAAAACTATGTTCGCTATATAAAAAAAATACAAAATTACAAATAAATATTAAAGGGTGTTTCGATAGTAACGTGATTTGCATGTGCTTATATGGCCCAAGTTTTGAACGATAATAAGTAGAATCTTGAAGCATTTACAGGAGGTGTATTACTTTGGCCACTAAAACAAATAGCAAAAATTAAAGGGTGTTCCAACAGTGACGTGATTTGCATGAATATGGCCTAATTTTTTAACCGTATTAGATAGACTCTTGAAATTTTCACAGATGGGTTATTACTGGGACCACTATAAAAAACAAAAGAAATTAAAGAGTTTTCTCACAATAACGTGATTTGCATATATAACGCCTTATTTCGTGAACCGTAAGAGCTAGACTCTTGATATTTTGTACAGAAGATGTGTTGCCATGGCCGATATGACATTTACTAAAAATTAAAGAGTGTCCTGACAGTAACATGTTTTTCACGTATAGTGACTTATTTTTGTAATCGTAATAGGTAGACTCTTGAAATGATTACAGTAGATATGTTACTTCAACCGCTATAACAATTACTAAAACTTGAAGGGTGTCCATTAGTGACATGTTTTTCACAAATATTACCTTTTTTTAATCGAAATAGGTAGGTTTCTGATATTTTTGTAGAAAGTGTAGTACCATGGCCGCTATAACAACAATTATTAAAATTTAAAGGGTGTTCTAATAATGATGAAATTTTCGTGAATATGACTTGAATTTTAATATTGACATAAAAATTAACAACTTGAATTTTTGGAGTTATACTGAAGATAGTACGGAACCCTACCTGTGTGAATCTTACTCGCACTTGACTGATTTATTATTGATATTTATTATGTGCTATAGCCATTCTAAAAATCCCAAAAAGTTCTACCAAATTTAAGAGGAAAAATAAAAAAATGGTAACGTTGGTTCTGAAAATATTTATTATATTTAGAGTATTATTATTTTCAAAGTAAAAAACGATACAATTCTACAATTTCAAAGCCTGCTCACAAGCTGTTTGAGTTAAAGTGTATTTTAATAAACTTCAAACGATACAAGGGAGCTTGAAAATCACAGTAAAAGAAACAAAAATTGAAATCCTTTTTATATCATTATTAAATTTTGTTTAAATTAATACATTAAAATAAAACCAAATAACTAGGAGTATGGTAAGTTTTAATAAAAATAATTAAAAAAATAAAACTGAAGTGGCCTACACTCAACTTTACCGTACCCAATGGAAACAGATATTTTTACGGATATATTACTTAAAGAATATAAGTTCAAAATATATTCAAATCGTAAAAATAATTATTTTCGGTTTGGGATGTTAAGTAAACTACAATTTGCTCCTTTCCGATTATGCCCAAAATTTATGCAGCTGTTTATCTCCATAAACCAAAGGCACATACCGATTTCATTTTGATATCGTACGGATATCATACGGAATGACCTGAAGAGCGTTTACAAAATTTGGGAGTAAGTAAACTACCCCTTGCCACATCCCGATTATTTACACAACTGACTGTTTGGTCCGCTTTATGGGCTGGTGGAAGCATTGGTCCATACTTTTTTAAAAACGATGGTGGCCAGAACGTTATAGTCAATGGTGATCGGTATAGAGCCATGATTACTAACTTTTTCATTCCCGAATTGAATAACCATGATGTTCAGGAGATGTGGTTTCAACAAGACGGCGCAACATGTCAGACAGCTTGTGCCACAATAGATTTATTGAAAGACAAGTTTGGTGACCGCCTAATTTCACGTTTTGGACCTGTGAATTGGCCTCCAAGATCTTGTGGTTTGACACCACTAGACTATTTTCTGTAGGGCTATGTAAAGTCATTGGTTTATGCGGATAAGCTACAAACGCTTGTTGGAAGACAACATTCGCCGTGTTAATGCCGATATACGGCCACAAATGTTGGAAAAAGTCATCGAAAATTGGACTTCCAGATTGGACTACATCCGCGCCAGCCGTGACGGTCATATGCCAGAAATCATATTTAGAATGTAATGCCACAAGATTATCTTTCGGTTAAATAAAATTCATGTCAATCGAATAATCCATCGTTGTTTTATTGCAACTTAAAGTTCTATACCTCTATAAAAAACACCCTTTACTACGTATGGTAAAGTAAAAAACTTACAGATATAATTTTAATTTTCGAATATTGTAGTGAGTCATTTCATTCATATATATATATATATATATATATATATATATACATATATATTTATATATATTCATATTTGTTGTTGTTGTATAGAGTTATCCGTTATCTTTGAGGGATAGCAATAACAAGGTAATGCAAAGCAGTTTCCTTCCAATGATACCCCAGTTTGCGAAAAGAAATAACTGAATTTTCAATATATCAATATATTATTAATATATTTTTATTTAGAATATATTTTTCAGGTAGAGTTATATTTTTAAGCAATTAGAACGTTGTTTTTAATTATTGCAAAACCTCCAAAGATTAAAATGCTAATTTACACATCTTTTTCTCACCACTCACTACAACATCAATAATGTTCGCTTATTGGTGTTATTCTTTTTGGTATTTTTACTATTGTTACGCTATAAATTGTAAAGTCTTTTCGATTATTTTCAACAGAATCTTCATCATTATATTCAATAACATAAATTTTGGGGCATCAGTGGTAACAGAAGCAGCATTGTTCAGTTGAAATGTTCATGCTGTTGTAAATAGTTGGAAATGCTTAATTGTTTTGTTATAAGTGTAAGTGTTTAGGACCGATTCAATTACTGGTACCACAGAATTTAACAAAGATAATATTTAGTTAGTTAAATAATTTGTTTAAGTATGTTTAGGGAATGTAGTACCCAGTTAATTTAAAACACATTTTGGCAGATCTCGTATAAATATAGACTTGGATCAGTTAAATAAATGATGGTGCTTAGAAAAAAAGTGAAATTTTAATGGTCAGTTGGGTATGATGGATTATCAGTACGTTTTTGCTCCGAAATTTGTATACCCACATTTCGTTTCCAGTTATGACCCCATTGGGCAATCCTGGATCATCGAGCTATACTAATGCCGTTGCTTTTGCTCAAAATTTAGCAATTTTGGAACAAACTTTGTTGCCACAAGTTTCATGCCAAAATAATCAAGAACCAACATCATTTGCAACTTTTTTAATAGTGATTCAACGATTCTCCAAAATAATTTTTTTCACGCATTCAATGTTTTCTTTATTTGCTGACGTGGTTGCAACTCCAGAACGCTCATCTTCATCAACATCGTCTCGGCCTTCTGTAAAGCGCTTGTACCAGTTATAAACACCTTTTTGCGAGCTTTTTAGCATGATTTAACGCAAAATTTAATACATATTATTTGATAAAAAATCAGTTAGATTGACCACTAATTGACTCACTTTAAGTTCTTTTGCGATTTCCCGGGTAGAACGCGCGTTTTTAATAATGCCGAGCTTTTGTTTTCTTAACAAAAATAAAAAAACTAATAAAAAGAAAAAGATTTAAAAAAAACGTTATATTTTCATTTCTTTTCTTCAAATTCTTCATTAAATGCAGAGGTGCAAAATTGAGTACATAAGAGTTATTTTGGTTTTTTTTCGTACTTTCTTGGTGCTTGGTGCATTTTGTTACAAATTTTATATAATTTTATTAAGTGATAGATACTTAAGGAATGACAATAAATATTTTTGGATTTGCTTTATTACTATTATATTTATGAAACAAAAGCGCTAAAAGTACAAACATGTAGTCATTTATGCACCTCACTGTACATTTTATTATAAATGACATAAATTTTTCAAATAGATGGATCATTAGTCCTTTAAATTTTTTACAATATATATTAATAATTTAGAGTGTGCTATGTAGATTGTTAATTGAAAACGTGTGCTAATGATGTGATGATAATAGCTTTCCTAGAAAGTTTAAAAAATTTGTAATAGCACGCTATTAAATTAAATTAAAACTAAAGTATTTGATAAAAAAGCACAGCAGCCACTACTAGTAGTTAATAAGCATTGAATTCTAAAAATATTACTTAAAGTAAGGCAACCCCACTTTATTGCTCATCGTAAAATTATACTTTTTACTACTTTTCCTCAACAATAAAATCAGTTACAAAGTACTTGTTGAATACTTAGCTTTCAGTGTCTAAAAATCACTAAAAGTGGCATATGCTATTTGTGTACAAACATTTTGTAGGCAATAAAATGAAATTCAATTGACTTTGACTTGTTGGCGGTATTCGTTTTCTTCGCGTGCAATAAATTTTGTTTTTTGGATTTGTCAAAATTGACAACATTTTTTTAAATTGACATTCTGTAAAAAGTAATAAAATTAAACAAATAAAACCAAGTAAATGTTAAGAAATGTGTTTTTTATTTGTTGAGATTTGAACATGGATATGTATGACATCCAGTTGAAAAAATTGTAAAAAAATAAAAAGAGAAGCATCGTTAACGACACAATATCTAATAAAATATGTAAATATCTCATATTGCACAGGGGTTTGAAAAGAATTTATTTTGGACATAATACGGTATATCATGAACCGCTGAAGATATTTTAATGAAATGCGAAGGGTCGGCCCCCTAGAGTAAATTATTATAATTTAAAATTACTAGTTGTTTATTTCTTTATGTCTCATGGGACACCCTTAAATTTTAAAATTAAAGTAATATTCGCGAAAATTGCATCATAATTAGAACACCCTTTAAATTTTAATATGTAATTGAGTTTATAGCGGCCATGGTAATACACTTTCTATTAAAATATCAGGAGCCTACCTATTGCGGTTAAAAAAATAAGGTAATATTCGTGAAAAACACGTTACTAATGGACACACTTCAATTTTAAGTATTTGTTATAGTGGCCGAAGTAACACATCTACTGTAAACATTTCAAGAGGGTATCTATTATGGTTTATAAAATCTTGCCACTGTCGGAGCACCCTTTAATTTTATTATTCATTATAGTGGCCATGGCAACTTCCTTTCTATAAATATATTAAGAGTCTACTTATTGCGATTAAAAAATAAGTCACTATAAGTGAAAAACATGCCACTGTCGGAACACCCTTTAATTATTAGTAATTGTCATATTGGCCGTGGCAACACATCTTCTGTACAAAATTTCGAGAGTCTACCTGCTACGGTTCAAGAAATAAGGCTTTATACATGCAAATCACGTCACTGGCGGAAAACCCTTTAATTTTTATTATTTGTTATAGTGGACATAGTTATACACCATCACGTCACTATTGGAACACCCTTTAATATTTAAGTTCAATTTTGTATACTTGTTTATAAAACAAACATAGTTTTAATTACAGTCTGCAAATTGTAAGTGGTTTCCTCTTACAGCTCAAAAAAAAAAGAAATAAACGTAAATAACACGTCACTTTTGGAACACCCTACGTTTTAGTATTTTTTGCTATTGTGGCCGCAGTAATGCACTTTTGGTAAAATTTTCAAGAGTTTACCTATTATGGTTCAAAACTTAGGCCTTACAAATACAAAACACACTACTATCGGAACAACCTTTAATTTTTAGGTTTATTTTTTTAGACTTGTTTATAAAGCGAACTAAGTTTTAATTACTGTTTGTAAGAAATAAACACATATTCGTAAATAACACCTCTCTATCGGAACACCCTATAAGTTTTAATATTTTTTGCTATAGCGGCCATAGTTTTGGTAAAATTTGGTAAAATTTTCAAGAGTCTACCTATTATGGTTCAAAACTTAGGCCTTATACATGCAAATCACTCCACTATCGGAACACCCTTTAATTTTTAGGTTTATTTTTTTCAGACTTGTTTATATAGCGAACTAATTTTAATTTAGTGCTTGTATATTTTTAGTGAATTCCTCCTACAGTTCAAGAAATAAGCACATATTTGTGAATAACACCTCTCTATCGGAACACCCTATAAGTTTTAGTATTTGCTAGTATAGCGGTCACAGTTATATACTTTCTGTAAAAATTTCAAGCGCCTACCTATTACGGTTCAAAACTTAGGCCTTATACATGCAAATCACACTACTATCGGAACACCCTTTAATTTTTAGGTTTATTTTTTTTTTACTTGTTTATATAGCGAACTAAGTTTTAATTACTGCTTACATATTTTTAGTGTATACCTCCTACAGCTCAAGAAATAAACACATATTTGTGAATAACATCTCCTACAGTTCAAGAAATAAACACATATTCGTGAATAACACCTCTCTAGCGGAACACCCTATAAGTTTTAATTTCTCTTGTTATAGCGGCCATCGCTATACACCTTCTGTGAAAATTTCAAGAGTCTACCTATTATGGTTCAAAACTTATGCCTTATACATGCATTTCACATCACTATCGGAACACCCTTTAATTTTTAGTTTTATTTTTTTATACTTGTTTATATAGTGATCTAAGTTTTAATTACTGTTTGTAAATTTCAAGTGTATCCCTCCTGCAGTTCAAGAAATAAACACATTTTCGTAAATAACACCTCTCTGTTGGAACACCCTATAAGTTTTAGTATTTGTTGCTATAGCGGTAACAACTGTACATCATCTGTGAAAAATTCAAGAGTCTACCAATTACGGTTCCAGAGATAAAAGGCGCTGACAGACGGACAGACATTGTAGCGAAAACAATAGGGTTTCGTTTTTACACTTTGTGTACGGAACCCTAAAAATGTGCTTACATGTGTAAGCACATTGGAGAAAATTGGCTTACATTTTTTTTAATTTTGGCCGACCTTAAGTTAGTCTTTTTGTCGTGGTGTACTTATTAATGATTGGATTATAATTTTAAGACATTGGCACATTTTTTGCCAAACTAAAAAAGGACACTTTATATTTTTTGTGTGTTTATACACATTTCTCATTTTTACATACAAAAGAAAAAATAAAAAAAATATGAGGAGGCGAGGTTTAGGAAGCTCCTACACTATAGCTTAAATATATGTAAGCTCAATATACATGTAAGTGGTATAAGAGGAAAGCTTCTGACTTCTAGATTAACAATATTATAATATTTTTTTCGCGCTCTATTTTTAAATTGTATTTACCTTAAAAACTGAAAAAATCAAGTCAAGCGGGATTTTGAGAAATGAAATATCGGATTGAAATTGCCACAAAATCTGAACGAATCAAGATATTCTAACAAAATTTTTAAATTATGTATATAGATAAAGAATCAAATGGTCAAATAAAATTTTTCAATATAAATATATAATATAAATATAAATTCCCCTTTTTTTTACAAAAGTGTCTACCCTGCCTTTATTAACTACGGGGTGGTGCCTTTATTAATGGTTTAAAAAACCGTTAACGTTTTTTAATTGGTACTTTGTACTTCGAGAAATTTAACAATAATTTATAAATTTTGTTTTAAAATTGCCTAAGTTTGGATAGGGCTGGAGGGAAATCATTATAACTTTTGATCTAATTTTTGTTTTATTCGCATTTGCTACAGGTTGTCTTTAATATGGTTTAAAAAAAATTACTACGACCGAAGTTTAAAGTACATAAGAATAAAAATACCACTTTTTTGGGGAAAATCCTGAAAAAAAGGTATTTTTTACATTTTCCAAATTCAGAGAATTTATTAGAACAACACTTGTTCTTTACGCTAGGGAGCCGACTGCAGCTCGACTTAGAAACACCTCTGATTTGCCTTTGTGAAATTTCATTAAGATACATATCTTCAGTAGTTCATGAGATACCGAATTATGTCCTAAATAAATCGATTTCAAACCACTGTGCATTGTAAGTACCACTCAGGCAGAAATGCCTACATTAACTGTGGTACTTCCTTTGGAAAGGGATAGTAGTAGATAAGACAGGTGGTTAGTGATAGTTAAGCTTCGATTCTGGCAACACTGCAATTGCACGTTATGATTATTTTTAGAACAGTATTGCAGCGCCTCTGGTGTTATTTTGGCGAATTAGTTCGAAGCTAGCATAGCCAATTTATAATTATTTTACTTTGCCGGTGATTTAGTGCTATGTGGTAATACCGGCGAAGGAGGGCGCTGTGATATGCATTATTATAAAAAAAATTAATACATATCAGAAAAAATGATGTTCTCACGGCTTAGATTTGAACTCGTGACCATTGCTTAGTAGTCAACGTGCTAACCACTTAAGCTACAGCACCTTGAAATTTAACTCATATAAAATCCAGTTGCAGTTGCCTATAATTAATCACCTTTAATATCACAATGAGTTTTATATATAGTCTTTAAATTTAAAATTCTGTCACGTTTTTAGGACCCTTTGACCTTGCTATAGATGTATGAATGAATAAACTTACCCAGAAATAAAAATTGAACTGCGCGGTCCATTGTAGCTAAGATGTAGTGCCTACAACATGGTTCTATCTAATGCATTAATGGATCAACTGTTTTTTAAATGGTATTATTGCACGACAATTTTGCGGACTTTAACAATCATAATTAGCTAATTTTGGGTGGCCCGATTTAACGCGGATGTTGAAATATTAAACGATATTAAAAAGATATTTGGAAAACCCAGGGAAAATATATCAGTTTCATCCAATTAATAGTTCTTAGACTTTTAAAACAAAAATGCCTTAAATCTTCATTCCATAGGGTACAATAGCTATTTAAACGTAAGATTTCCAACCAATGACACCAAAGAATCATGAGTTGTGATGCCTATCACATATAATAAATAATGAATAAAAAAATTATGTCCTCCATATCCAATTTAAAGCGATCCTTATACGTCTGACTCCTTCTTCTTTTATTTTTAATCATATGTAAAGCAATTACTTTCTTTTTTATGTTTTAATCTGCGCTTAAGTTTTAATTCCCCTTACAGAAACATGACCAAAACAAACAAATTGCTTAGAAATTCAAAGTGACAAGCTTACAAGCGTTGACTGGCATTAAGTGGTGGCGAAATGTGCACGTCAGCTACACTCATTCAGTTACAAACACACAGTTACATACGTATACTCGTATCAAGCCATTCGTACATAAGAACTACACTCCTTGTTATCGCTTATACTGAAATGGAACTCCTAAACTCAGCATAAAATTCAAAATGTAAGTGAAAGTATATGAAAGTAGGAGAAGGAGATAAAAGCTAGAATTTGGTATCTTTAAAATGTAATTTCACGCAATGCTAGCAAGTGTCAACGGAAGGAAACATATATGCTTTCAGCTTAAAACTTGAGTGATAAGTTAACAAAGAGCAACAATTTCTTTTCTGTTCCTTTTGGAGACTTCAGCAACAACAAGTGGACAAAAATACTTATGTACATAGAAATGTTGTAACACTAACACCAACAATTCTGTTCCGAATGTTAGGGGAGTGTTTTACAATTCTACAGCTAATTGTCATGACAGAATGTGTGTACGTAGATATGTCTGTTTGAATGTGTTTAAGTGTGACTAGGTACAGTGCAAGCTTACTTATGAATAGTAAGGTTTGTTTCATTCAGAAATATATTCAGTTTTTATTTCTATTCCTTTTTGAAAATTGCTTAATAACGTCAAGTTGTAATCATATCCTTGTTGACATTTATATATTTGATTTAATTTGTTAAAAATTTACATACATTTACATGTCCTGTTTGTTTGAGCGTTGTTATCTGGCAAATAAAAATATTGTAGAAAATAAATTTCTTTCATTTAATCAATAATTATTTAACGTATTAAAATAACAATATTTTAATTGGGTCCGTCTTACATTGAATTTTAATTTTTTTTTTAAGATTTCTGAAAAAAAAAGTTTATAAAAGCTATAATTATGAGTGACTCTTTACAATCCCAGCCTTGCTTTACAATTTATTTTTTTTTTTAATTTTTGTATTATTATAATGTAAGGGAAATATCGAAGCAGACCGCTTCTTAACGCGTCCCTTTTCTACCACGTGCTACAACTCTTGACTTTTGTGATTTCAAACTACCGACTGGTAACTGTCGGTCTTCTTTTCATTACAGAGTCTCTAGTAATTTATAGCATAAAATAAAATAATGTTTTATTTTCAATACAAAATAACAGCCATCGAGTTAACACAGACATATTTAAAAAGGAGTAATCAATAATTAATTTTGAAAAAGACAAACAGTAGTATACGTCAAAATGGGCCCGTCTTTTATGAGCCCACCTTTTAATTTCGCTATTACTATGTGAAAGATAGGCCCAGATATATGTCACCTCTTATATGGGGCACCCTTATTTAATTTCACGCTTTTGATACTTTTGTAATTTTAATGTGGTCCCAGAACTCTATGCTTTAAAATCAAAAATTGTATGGGGACTCCTTTTAATTAAGAAAACGTTTGCTGTTTTTGGGGACATATCAATACACATACTGTTTAAATTTAAAGTGGTGGAATAAGGCCACATTCATCAAATTACATCAGCTATGGGGACATTATTTAATTTTATTTTTCTACTTGCTTTTATAGCGAACAGACTGTTTAAAAATAAGGACATATACTTCAAATTACCTCCCCTATGGACACACGCTTTAGATTACAATATATATTGATCGTAGTTAAATTGCTTATGCTGTTGCATACTTAAACACGAATAAACGAATTAACAAGAATTTTCCCAGAATTTTTTTTACCGTATATTTAAATTTTTGTGAGATAAGTAGATAATATTCGTTAGGAAGGAAACCCTTTTCAAATAATGAGAATTAGCGAATAAGAAAACGGCTGTGTTTTTCCGATATGGCAAAAAAAATCATTGGCTTTTTCGGTATCGTTTCTTACCTAACCCCCGCACAAAATTCGCTTATGTATGTTGACTTTTTAAGTTTCTAAATGCACGACATAATGAATAATCTGATTGTAAGGTTAAGTGAAGATAATTCAGGTATTTTTTCTGGAATGCCATTCTTCGGCATTCCAGTATTTAAGCCATGTAATCTTATAAACTGCTCTGTTAATCTGTGTGATTGTAACTGTCTTAAAATTTTTCTTTTTTCAGTCAAGAGTCGTTCGTCATCTGCATAGGAGATTTGGTTGTATCAAGTTTGCTGAGCAGCTAACGCGAGATTTTTCTCACAATCAATAAAACATAGCTCTACGGCATCTGGTGTTCTTAGCAGTACATTTTCCGAAAAATCAGAACTGAGACATTTTATATTCTTGTAGATTCCATTTAGGAACGGTACTAGATGAATGATATGAAGATAATTCTAGTGATGCTTCAACAGTAAGCATTAATCTTGAAACCCTCTAATCACGCCAAAGTCGGTAGCATCAGGTATATTTTGTCGATGAGTAGCCTAATAAGTAGGCATTTTTAAAAATGCGTTAAACAAAATACGTTTTGGAGTAATAAGTCGTGATAACTAAAACGTATAACATACGTTATAACTACATAAGCAATAAGCAGGATTTCAGGCCAATAGGTCCGAACAGATAATAGAATAGCAAAGTAATATATACCTTAATTTTATGGATTACACAACGACGTTTGATACTTTATTTCGCAGTAAAATATGGAAACTCCACGAAGCGACCGGTGTCCCGACGAAACTAACGAACTTTATAAAAATCAAATAAGATGGCTTCCAATGTAAAGTTCGTTTTTTGGAACCATTCTCCCCGAAATCTGGTGTAAGAAGGGGATGTCTATTATCTCCCTTGCTTTTCCTCCTAGTTCTTGTCAAAGCGTCTGCAGATAAAAATCGTGGAATTCAATGGCCACCTTGAGGGTTTAGATTATGATGATATGCCATCAAAACTAGATGAATTGGTAATCCACTCAGCGAATGTGGTTTAAAACTCAATGTAGCCACAACAAAAGCATTAAGAGTTCGAGCACCAATTAATAACCCGTTTTCTATTGGACAAGAACAAGTGGAATTCGTCGATAAATTTAGTTACCTTGGAAGCATGGTTGCATTAGAACATAGTGCAAAAGCAGATTTATTATCCATAATCGGGAAGGCAAATAGGGCATTCTTCCAGTTGGGGAACACATGGAGATCAACAATATTATCAACGATAATGAAATCCAACATTTTTAAAGGCACATGTGTTGTCAGAACTGCTTTATAGCTGTCAGAGATGACTGACAACAGATGTCCTCAACTATAAGCTTCAAAGGTTCACAAACCGTTGCCTACGATATATATTGAAAACATGGTGGCTCAGTGTGATAAGCAATGGCAATTTATATAAGAGATGTAAAATTCAACCAATTGTCACAATTATAAAGAAAATAAAATGGAAGTTGATCGGACTTACGATAAGAAAGGATATGGGGGAAATATGGAAACAAGAATGGAATAGAATGGAATCCACAGGGCAATAGGAAAAGATTACGACCAAAAAGAAGAACTGTCTGTAAAAAGATACATATAAAGAAGAGCGGACTAACATGGAACGAGGTTAAAGCGTGAAGGTAGTCTTCACAAAAATCATACATTTAATAATGTTTCATTAGGGCCTTTATCAGTATTGCCGATCCACCAAATGCTCTACCCCGGTGATCCTTAATATCATATAATATACAGCAATTTATTAAATATTAAAATATATATTTGTTTCTAAGGGAATCTCTGAAATCAGCAGAAATTAAATTTGATGATATCTTGGAAACGAGTACCATTAACTTGTCATAGCAAAAAAAACATTTATTTCACTGACTGCATTTGTATTACTTAAACTAGAAAAACTCATTAGAAAATTCATATTTAGTTTATTTTCTTACTAAATCAATAATGCCGTTGTAAAAGGGAATTTGTAAACATATGGTGGTTCATATTATAAAATATTATTCTAATTACTAATAAGCTTTTTTAATGAACATTAAGAAAAATAGAAACGTAGTTTGGTTTTATTGGGGATTTAATATTTAATATTGATTTTTTTTATTTTATTACTTATAGAGTATTTTTTGCTTCTCTAAAATTAGACCTGATGGTCTGGCCTAAGCAATCAGTGAAATACGTATAAGAACTAGCTTTTCATTATTTGTCGGGGGAAAAGCATTGCATTGCATTTCTTTTATTAAATATTAATAATATTAAATAATTAATATTTAAATTCGCAAAAAAAACATTTACTTAAATGAGATATTTTTTGAAAGGGGTCCATTTTTTCAAAAAACTGAGAACGGTAATTTTAATGAGCTATAGCCACCTTCTCTCCATTGTTATAATCACAATTTCAATAGAGTTAAATTTTTACATAAAATAAACAAAAACAATTTTACTGTACAATGCTATCGCACAAATATTTCCGTCCATTATTATTGACTAGCTGTGCCCGACACGTCGTGGTCGTCCTGACAATATTTTTCTTGGTTTTGTTTGAAAGTGCTTCAGTTATGGTTTATGTATCTAATTTATATTAAGGTACCCATCCCTCGATTCTAAAATTCTAAAATTTATAAAAAATTCTAAAAATTATTGTAAACCTCTGTAAGTGATGTTTAAAATATTTTAATAACAATGTAATTCCACAAAGTAAAAATATAAATTTTAATCAACTGGCGCCATCTGTTGCGTAATAGCTTCTAAAATATCCCACTTTAAAAAAAAATAAGGTGTGTGGTGAAATTGTAACCGTGTTGCAAATATCCCAGTTTTAAACCGAAAATTTCAGCACCTTTAATCCGGAAATTGCGTTTTTCACAGCTTTTTCTCCACTTTTTCTTGGAAATAAGATATTTTTGTGAAAAGATGTATGCTATATTGGGATCAGCATACTAAGGTACCTTCTCACAAAATTTTGTTAAAATCCATCCAGTAGTTTTTACGCGTTGCGAACACAAACACTGAAGGACAGACAGACAGCCAGACAGACAGACAGACGGAAATGAGTTACTATTTTATTATATAGATATATGATTGCTTCTCTAGTGCAGGCTGCTGCAAATATTACTAAAGCCTGTTTTACACTATAATAGTGTTTTACACTATAATAAGAAGCTCAAGAGCAATCCGAACCCGAAGATAACATGCCCGGCGCCTTTGTTAAAGATCGTATCCCACTTATTCCCGCAAAAAATCAACAATTGAGGGGAGTAAAATAGCGACCAACTAGAAGGTGTAATTCCAGAGGTGACAGACGAGGAGATTTTAAACACAGGTAGTGAAATTGGTAATAAACTGTGCAATCAAAGCGGCTATCAAAAAATGACCTGAGGCTTTTAAAAGCGTTCTGCAAAAATGTCTCTTTGAATGAATCTTTCCAGATCATTGGAAGATTCAGAGACTTGTCCTGCTTCCAAAAGGAGATAAACCAGCTGCTGAACCATCATCGCCTCGCCCTATCTGCCTTTTGGATACGATGGGCAAGATACTAGAAAAAGTAGTATATAAAAGGCTCCTAATGATGACAGAGGAAAGAGGTGGACTCTCGGACACTCAATTTGGCTTCAGAAAATCTCGCTCTACGATAGATGCTGTAAAAACGGTTGTAGAAATCGCTGCTGATGCAATATCTGGAAAACGTTGGAAATGGGGAACCAAAGAGTATTGTGCTGTTGTCACTCTAGATGTGCGAAATGCATTCAACTCCGCAAAATGGGATGGTATTATGGATGCATTAAATACAATGAATATGCCAAGATATCTGATAAATATTGTACGGAGTTATATCACCTCCTCAAAGGGGAGGTGGACACACTTATTGATACCCAACATTGTAATATGGCTCAGTAGAAAGACTGGAAACCTTAACTTCTACCTAACCCAGTTTTTAACAGGACACGGTGTGTTTAAGGAATACTTACATAGGTTCGGAAATGTCGCCGTACTGTCCAAACTGTCAAAACTCGGCGGAAGATGCAGCTCACATAATGTTTGAATGCCAAAGATACGCTGGGTTGAGTGAACATGCAAACCGCCCTGAAGATTTTATCGGGAAAGTTACTACGGATCCCCAAATCTGGGACATCATCAGCAGTGCATGTTGTTATATAATCAAAGAACTCAGGCGATTGGAGCGAAGCAGAATAATCCAGGAAGAAATTAATAGAAGATAAGGTAAAATACCAACGGTCACCGCGAAGTAATACCTAGCGGCAGTCCCGCGGGGATGACAGTTGATGACACAAGGGGGTGTGGTTTAGTACGTAGGTGCCATTTGGTGAATCATACATGCCAGTGGTACGGGCGTTTGGTATCTATGATAGATTCCACACCTCCGGTTCGATACGAAAAAAAAACACTATAATAACAAGATAGAAATATTATGATATGATAAGTTTGTTACCTTAAATAGCGCCTATTCACCATAAATACTGCCTTATACTAACTGTAAAAGAAAACTAAGTTTAAAATATTTATTTATTATTTAAAGATGTTGACGAAGTAATTTTTATTGTTACATTTTTAATATAACTGAAATAAATTTGGTTATTTGTGTGTTTAAATGTCTTCATTTTAACTATTACTTTTAACATAAAAATTCGTTTTATTAAAGTTTATGTCTATAAAAATATGGACTTAAATTTGCTTCTGTTTTTATATCTTATAATATGTTATTTGTGAAAGTGGTATAAGTACGTGTGGAACTAAAAATGTAAAAAACATCACATAATATATATAGTATTGATTTATGCACAGCAATTTGCGGAAATAAAAATCCGACAAGCAAATTTCGTAATTTCCTATTTTATGATCTCTTCATAAAGGCAAGCTTATTTTTGTTCTACTAATATATAATTAAAGTTAATTATAAAATTTTAATGTGTTGACGAATTTCTTAAACATTTTCTTTTTACATTTACGTTAACAGCAATATATACAGTTTCATGTTGCGTTTTAACCCTTATGTCAACAGCAAAAAAATTATACGTACGTCAACAGCAGCATACCCGGGTATACACGTACTTTTTATATGGCAATTTATTTGTTATTAAGGATGTTTTTGATTTTTTCTATACATAATTATTTCGAAAATCGAATAACGTCTGAAAATGGAGAAAATATACAGGAAAATGTGAAACTATTTGGTCTGTTGTGCCACCATAAACTGCCTGGTGGGACGAAGTATGCAAGAGCCATCCATTCTGGAAACATTCAGATTCATAATTTCTGATGCAATGTGCAACATTATTATTCGGGTAATAAATAGAAAAGCGAACCAAGGCTATGAATGTGAGAATGCAAAAAATCTAAGAGAACAGCGAAAAGTTTTGGTTTTTATGCGTACTTGAGCCTTCTTTTAACAACGGAAAGAAAGCGGCACCAATAACGGTCATATTTTTGATGCCATACAATAAACAAAGTAGCAATTACACGGCAGGAGGCAACGTAATCATTGATGAAAAATTGTATGCTTTCCGTGGTGGTATTGTTTTCATTGAATTCATACCATCAAAGCCCGCCAAATACGAACAATAGTGTGGTGGGTATGTGACTTTATTACGTCTTATCCGTTGAAGCGAAAAATCTACATGGCAATGGCGGCACCCAGTAAACAGGAAAAAAACATATGTGGAAAAGTTTTGCAGAACATCCACGTCAACCTTTTCCGTAGAAGTAGACGAAACATTGTGTTCGACAACTTATTACCAACTATAATTTGTGTAGCAATTCATCGATGTTGGGTACAGCATATAAAGGAAGAACATTTGTAGCACCAAAATTTTCTATTCCAATAGGACGTGGAAGCCACCATCTTGGATTTTAACAACAAAATTATTCTACTTGACTAAGAAAATCAAATCAGTTTTAGTCCTTTCCACAATGCATAACAGAAGCGAAGTAGAAGGTTTAAAGAAGAACCCAGTAATGATAATAAACTAGAACAAAGCCAGAGGTGACTTGTATTTAAAAATAAAGATTCAATATTAATATATTTTAATATACTTTGCTAAACATACCTGGGTATGCAGCTGTTGACATAAGGGGTAGAATTTGGAAAGTGAACATATCTCAGACCTGAGTTGTCCAATTCCACTCAAACATGGGAATATAATATAAAATACATGTGTTAAGGATATCAAGAAAATTCGGATCAATCTAATAGCTACTTTTCGAGATATAGTGGATTTTAAACGCAAAACATACCCGGGTATGTTGACATAAGGGTTAAATCCTATATCCAAGAAAGAACTAATCATATTGATCTTACGTTCTTATGTTTAAGTGAAGTTAGACTAATAAGGCCAGAGATATTATATAATATTATATATGTATATTTTTTCACATCTCACAACCTCATTGATTGTGATAAGTTTATTGACTGTTTTTAGTTTTAAAAGAATATTGCAAAACCATAAATTTATAAACAGAACAATTTAGCTAATGGACAATAAACATTTGATGTTATTTAGTTGGCTACCAATCAAATGTTAATTGAATGTAGCAATTAAAGCGAATTCCTTAAGTCAATATAATAACACTCACACACATTTGCATAAATAAAAGTGTTCTTATATACAATAAAGCTAATTTCTAATAGAACATCATAAAAATATAATTGTTGCAATTTTTATATCCATTTGACTTGATTACATATTACATATTTAAGCCTATAAAATATTGTGGCAAAGAAACAAACCCGTGGCCAGTCAAGATTTTATAGGAAGAAGAGCAAACGCTAAAATAAGTCTCATCCTATTTAATGATTTATATTCTCCCCATTTATGATAGGCATCATCAAATTACCATTTTAAGTAAATAAGTTGGGAGAATTGATTGGATTTTTATTTCAATGTTTCCTCATTAATTTCGTTTAATAATTTTTTATGCATTGTCATAAAATTAATTTGATTGTATGAATAAACATTGTGTACAATGTGTATCGATTTTAGTGCGGTCAAGCTTAGACACAGTGGGAAAAAAACTTAAACTGTTTTGAACATAATAAATTTTTAGAAACTTTAGTTCGTCTTAATCTCTCCAAAGCCCAGTATTCCATTCTTTATTTTATGCGGAATGCTGTCAAACTATATACAGAGCAGAGAAAGACAAAAGTATAATTTTTAGTACTTATTCAGTACAAATTTGAAGCCAAACATGTATAAATGTGTACAGCTACAGCTCAAACAACATACCATACACACGTACTCATATCAATTTCAACTTAAATAACTACAAGTATAGGTAGAGAATAAGTGTTCGCATACTTGTTCATTATTTTTCGCAATACAACTAAGTATAAGTAAAAGTTGTATAAAGTATTGGCTACACCCATACTTGTAAGTATACAGTAGAAATAAGTACAAGTATGTAAATACTCTAAGTATACTTAAGTATTTTATAAATATATGTAACTATATGTATTAATTATTTCACAATTTAAAAATACGTTCATTCATTCCTTCATCCTAATATAAAAATTATTTTGGTTTTCCGTACTTAATCAATGTTCGGTTATAAACCAAATATTGCCAAACATCATTTACCTTTTTATACACACAACTCCTAAAAGTAGTTGTTTTACTTATAAGTGTACTTAGAGTAATACACCTACTTCTCCATACTTGTAAGTATTAGGTAGTTATAAGTATGGGTATGACAGATACCCATCACATTGTTGTTGTACTCATACATGCATTACATATACATTTTCAAGTTCGTTGTTTATGAATAAAGTTTGTTATAAGTATTAATTAAGTACACCCATACATATTTCACTGCAAATGAGTATGTGTAGGTATTTTCTCTGTTATAACTATAGGTATAACTAATACCCAAAAATATGTGTAAATACTTATCTACATTTATTTTATAAGTACTTTTTGTCAGTCTCTGATACAGACATAAAAAATTTGTATGAAAAGGTCATGAAAAAATATGGCAGAAGTAGTACTCTGTTTTTACTGTGGAAAAATATTTAAAAGTTTCTGGCAACATTTTATCAAAGCTGTGAAATAAAGCAAATGAGCATTATTTAATAGGAATTTTTCAAACAACAGCTTTTTCTAACATTTGTAAAACAATGTGGGAGACTTCAAAACAAACAAAAAAATCGTAAAATTCTACCAAATCACGATATAGACACCATATTTTAAATTTTAACATTTCCTCGTGAAATAATAAATGTTGTACAACATTTTTTACCAATTCGAACAGAGCACTAGGCTTAAGTTGATAAAATATTTTTTACAAATTAGATGAATAATTTTAAAGCAAAAAAAAAAATGGGAACAATTATATTTTAGACTCTGGCAGAATGTAATGCACTCTTTAAACTAAAATTTTAAAATAATTTTTTATCGTAGAGGATACACATTGCCGTAAAGGTACTGCGAGTTACTACTTATTTAAAATTATGTTATCTTATTATAAACTAGATTTGAAGTATGATATTTATTGTTTAGTTGTAATCAGTCTTTCCATATTTTTTCTGAAAAATCTTCAAATAAACAAAAAAATCTTTTTTAGTGATACATTCTAATATTCATGCTTTTTCATCCATTCATCCATTCGTACATATTTTTTTATTATTTCATTATACATGCCTTAGTAACCTGTTTGTATTAATTTCTTTTGAAATTTGTGCTCTTATGATTAGAATTTTTAGAACGTCCGAAGATCTTAAAATAGTTACTAGACAATGTTGTTGTATCTGATTTGTTATTTATTTCACTTTTATTGATATTGATTCAGGAAAAGTTCTTTCAACTTTAGCTGTTGCTATTAGCAGTTTTATCAATAAAACTGCATAAACTGTTTTAAACAAGATAAAGTCTTAAAAACCTCGAAACTATTTGAATTCAAAACGATTCTCCAAAATATTAAAACAAATTTTTTCATCCAATAAATTTGAAGAAATTTCGGTAATTGGAAGTAACTTTAGCAGATGCTAAAAACTCTCCAATTAAAAAAAAAAATAATAATTGTAAAAACCAAACTTTTTTGATAAACGTTACGCAACCGCATATTAAACTTTAACAAATAAATAATTTCTTCATTGAATAGATTATTTTCAATACGAATATATTCATTATTTGTATACTAAAATTTTGTTAAAAAGTTTTTTTATCTTTTTGCAATCTCAAAAAACTTCAAAAATAAGATAAATCTTCAGGAATGGTAACACTGGTTGACATACTACAACATATTATTTGGAAAACCAATATATCTGATTTCTGTGCACTTATGGGGATAAGTTTTTCTAACTTAGGTAAAATTCAAAGGTGCTAAAAAATGATGTCACGAGAGATCACAATGATCTAAACGTAACATAAATAGAAACAGAAATGAAAATGAAAGTCAATGGGTCAACCATACGTGACATAATTTAACTTAAAGGTTTTTATCCTCTAAACTATTAATGATAAATTTAAAATATATACAGTACTACAATAACCCTGCCCACGTTGCTGGACAATGCAATAACATACGTTTACGTCTTTGTATTAAAAATTCAATTAAATGTAATTCTCATAAAAAAAATACATTTTATATAGGGAAAACACCTCATCATAAAAGTGCGCGTATAACGCGTATCCATAAAAATTTTTCGTTGTTTTTTTTTTTTATAAACCATCAGTAAAAGTAGACCTTTCCAATTTTAATTTGAATGGTTACTATGTTTTTTGTTTAGAAATTTGGATTTTTTCTTGCTTTCTAGACTTAATAAACTTCTCATTTGGTTTATTAAATTTTGGGCATAAGAATCTGGGTTTTTGTTCAGAAAATTTAAAAAAAGTCCACTGACGATCTGGTTAAGCACCAGTGAAATAGCTATATGCTATATTGATATGCTTACCAATAGTAATCTGTTTGGATTACTATATTTTTTGAAAATAAATATTTTATGATTCGCTCATAAAATATTTATTTAATAAATTTAAAAAGGAATTATGCGTTTATATAAATAAATAATAAGAATTAAGGTTAGTTTTCGCAGATGATATTGACGTATATAATTTTTATAGTTAGATACTAGGTTTTTGTCCTGCCTGTCTGTATTTCCAATATAGGATACTTTTTTTTTCGCAAAATTACCTTATTTCCAAGATAGTACGCCGTCTCTTATTTTTGAAAACAGTATATTTTAAGCAATGTGGCTTATTTTATATACATTTTAGAATTTAATCAGAGATGGATTACTTTCAAAGCAAAATCGAACAAAATATTGTCAGGACGCTGACAACGTATATAGGAAACCGAAAACAAAAACGATACTCTCTTCGCCATCTGTAATATGCTATCAAATTAAATGTTCCCCTTCCCAATGTTTTCGTGTCTAAACTCAGAATAGGTCAAATACCAACGTTTTGTTTGAACAATAATTGAATTACGATTTTTTTATTTGCTTTAAATATACCAATATTTAGTTTCACTGTAGACTCTAATTGCCAGCAAATTTTTATTATTAATCTGAATTGCAACACGTTACCCTTGCTTAAATGAAATTAATATAATATCATGGTAATCCAATAGAAACTTCATTAGTACTTACAAAGTACTAATACGATAAACAACATTCAAATGTTGAGTTTTATATTAATGTTTTGGCTGTATGCAAAATGACCCTATGAAAAATCGCCCAAAAGCATAAATGTTAAATATCCCAAGAAATCTTCATACAAAATTGCGTAATATTTTATATGAAAGATAACCCAAACATTTTCTGGTGATTTTTCATCGTATTTGGTGAATAATTCATTTTTATATTTTTTCAGTATGAAAAATTTTACAAATGTTTTACTGAAATATCACCCATTTTTGAGCGAATTTATATTATGAAGAAATTTTTTAATAGGAGTGTAAAAATAATTGTTTATATCTATATATCTATACATATAATAAAATAGTATACATATAATAAAATACTGGATGGATTTAACCAAAATTTTGTGAAGAGGTACTTTAGCATCCTGATTCCAATATAGGATACTTTTTTCCGCAAAAAATTCTCATTTCCACAAGAAAGTGGAGAAAAAGCATACATACATACATACATACATGCATACATACATACATACATACATACATACATACATACATACATACATACATACATACATACATACATACATACATACATACATACATACATACATACATACATACATACATACATACATACATACATACATACATACACACATACATATACATCAGCAATCTGGTCTGTCAGTTAGTTAATGTTACAGAATTCTGAAACATCTAAGGTTGGATACACCAGGGCTACTGTGAACGGTATTTCTTTTTACAGTTGTTACGTTGCTCTTAGATTCTCATTGGATGAATTTGCAGAAATTATCTTTAATATTTCTTCTGATGCTAGTGGTAGAGGCTCAGTAATGATTGCCGGTGACTTTAACGCATGGGCAACAGAGTGGGGTTGCCCAAATACAAGTGCTACAGGGAAAATACTCCTTGAATCGTTTTCTAGCCTTAATGTTGTACTGATGAACACCGGGCAACATACATTCAACCGAAATGGCGGAAGTTCGACAATAGATATTGCATTAGCCAGTGCTAATATTTCGAATCAAATAAATTGGTTCGTATGTGACAACTATACACGTAGCGATCATAGTGCCATCCTAATGGAGATGGATGAAAATGCGTCGAACCCAGTCACCGCAAACAACCAGCAGCTGGTGGGCTGGAAGATTAACACCATGGACAAAGAGATTTTAATCAGCATATGGAAAATATGTGCGTCACCGGTTCTGCGGAACAGATGGCGTCACAGCTAATTGACAAAATTACTCAAGCGTGTAATGTCTCTATGGTGAAGAGAACACAGGGAGTAAACAAAACAGCTGTATACTGGTGGAACGAGGAAATTGCCCAGGTACGTAGGGAATGTATACGAGCTAGACGAAAGTACATAAGAACGCGCGGTAGAAATGACAATGATCATCAAGTACTTAAGCGCCAAAAGAAGGGCCTCAAATTGGCAATTCGACGAAGCAAAAGAATCTGTTTTCTAAATATATGCGACGACGTCGAAAATAATGCATTTTCATACGCTTTAATTTGGTAGCAATCATGAATCATGAAATTTTTTAACAATTTTTTTCTTCTGATATTTAAAAAAAGAGTTTTATTAAAATCCTTTGGATAGTGTCTTTTATTTTTTTTAAATTTACATATGTTTTTTAAGGTGGCTTAATGAGTACGCCATAAAAATTTCAGAGAGGGACCATGGTGGGATCAGAAGTTATATTAAAAAAAACTACATAATTTTCAGTTTTAAGGAATATTTCTTACCTTTATTACCCAGTTTATTAAAAAATTTCTATTTTTCAGTTTATAATGAGTCAAAATGAAGTTTTTTTAATATAACTTTTGATCCCACCATTGATCCACTATGAAATTTCTATGGCGTACTCATTAAGCCACGTTAAAAACATATGTAAATTTAAAAAAAAAATAAAAGACACTATCTATCTCAAAGGATTTAAATAAAACTTTTTTTAAATATCAACAAAAAAATGAATCATGACTCATGATTGATACCAAATTAAGGCGTATGAAATACCCTTTAAAATGAGCTATTACTCAACTTTCTAGGACTTATAGAGCTGGATTTAGAATATATTTAATCCTCGAGCGCATATGCCATAAAGCGACATTTTTCAATTTTGATAACTGTGTAGCGGAAAAACTGTAAGAGATAGAATTTTTTCAATAAAATCGGGAGTGGTAAATTTAAAAACATTTGACTTGGAATTACCCAAATTTAAATGATTTTTAAGCTTAGATTATGATTATTTTGTTTGTTTTTTTTTTAACAAAAAACCGATGGATTTTTTTCGCGAGAATAAAATAAAATTAAAATACATTTTTATCTTTACTTTTATGAAAACAATTTCAAATATATCAAATATAAAACTGTAACAGAACCGTGTTTGTATAGTATATAAAATATTTTTTAAAAAAATTTTAAATAATCAATTTCAAATACAAAACACCAATTATGTCTGTCTGCTCTGAGTAAAAACTATAAGATGAATTTAATATAATTTTGTGGGGAGAAATGTGTACTCCATGGGCGACCTTAGCTGTTCAAACTTAGTGATGAAAAGGTAAAAACTCACTTAAATTGGAAACTAATGTAATGATTACCATGCTGACTATTAATAGCTGGCTTTTACTCTCAGCCTTAAAAAGAGATTGAAAAAGGCCCTAAGACAGCAGTGGCCTTCTAATCTACTAATACCCATAATTATTACCACAGTTAAAAGTAAAAATGTCACTAAATAATTGTTTAATTTATGGGTTTTAAAAATATAATTATTTTCAAGAACAATTCCCTTTAAGGACTTAACTGATTTTCAGTTAACACTTATAAAGTTTTCTTTTGGAAGTTTCTATTACTCTTGTTTTAATTTAGTTTATTTGCAGTAAATAATATTGATTAGAATTTTATTTTTGTTTTAAATTACACATGAGAAAATAACGCAAAGACCATCTAATAAAAAATCTGAAACTAATATTCAAAAAAAGAAAGTTATACAATTTTCTCTGCTTATTTTTAAATTGCATTTGAGTTGAGACTATCCCAGCAAACACACTTTCAATATAATAAATTTAATTTTTTAATAATTTGATACCAACTGATTAAAACAGCACATTTTAAACACACGTTTGTTGGGTTTTTTTCCTTAAATGTGTTTGTGTGTGTCTTCTTTTTTAAACACACATACACAAACAATTTGTTTGCAATGTCTATAGACTAGAAAATATTTTCTGCTTGTGTGATTTTATTTTAAGAAAACAAAAAAAAATAATATTCAAAGAAAAATTGAAAATTTGATTTTATGCTTTGACGCCTGCATTTTTTTTAAGCAATTCCGGTTATGTAAAGATAATTTTTGAAATCATGACTACTTTTGCAATGACTATAGTATTGGTTTTAACATATGTAAGGTAATTTAGTGTAAACTGTGTAAATGTGTAAGGGCTAATTTGTTTTGCACTGAAAGAAGTAAGTAATAATTTTGTATTTAATTTTAAAATCAAATTGACTGCATAAAGTTGAGGCCTTTTTGTGTTCTCAAAGAGAATTCGTTTTTCGCCCGAACAGTTCGTGTGTGGAATAAACCCACTGCGGATGTCTTTCCTGCCAACTTCAATATGGAAAAGTTTAAGTCAAATGTTCACAAACACTAACCTTTCCATCCTCCTTCCCATAATTAAATTCCCTAGTTCCGGCACAATGCATTGCATCATGAGTAGGGGTCATCCCCTAAGTGCAGGTACAAAAAAAAACATTAGATATTTTTGCGAAAAGGAAGTATTCTATATTGCTATCAGGATGCTAAGGTACCTCTCACAATTTTTCTTTAAATCCACCCAGTAGTTTTTATCTGATGCGAACACAAACGAAAAGCAGACAGTCAGAGAGACGGAAAAAGTTATTATTTTATTATATGTATATGTATTATACTACCAAGCAAACATTTCTTCTTTATCTTATTAACTTTATATATTTTCAATTTTGAAAATTTTAATTATTTTTAGTCGAACTGTTTTATGTATTACATACAATGAAATTTATAATCAAGCTTAACTTCGTTTTTATTCTCTCTAAGAAATAATTAATTAAATTACAAATTAGGTGATAATATTAAAGAAAAATTGGGAAAATTTAATTTTTAGACACCAGCACGAGTGGAATGCACATTTTGTAGACAGCCACGTCCGTCATCAGCACTACTTGTATCTAATCTACTTAGAGTAGTGTTTTAGTTGTAAGCATCATCTATTTAACCAACCAAACCCAGATAAAGGAATACGAGAAAACTTGTATTCAATTATCAATCGTCAATTGGTGAGAACGAAGTCTACCACTACCTTAAGCTTCCCTAATTGTAATTGCTAATTTGTAATTTAATTAATTCTTTCTTAGAGAGAATAAAAACGAAGTTAAGCTTGATTATAAATTTCATTGTTTATATATTTTCTTTACTCGAAATTGGTAAATATTAGGCTACGTTCGACTAAGGAGAGAGGAGAGGAGAGAGGAACATTCCAGCATCCGTGAATCATACAGTTTTTTTCTAGCACTGCTAAACATTAGTATATACGAGTATGTATATGTTTTTTTTTTCATCTTTACTTTTACTTTTAGGCCTAAGATATGAGCACTTATTGCAGGTTCATTATTTTGAAGATACAATAAATAATATGATGAGAAAAAAATCAAATTTAATAGTTATAAAATGCTTAAGGTCTTTGGAATAAAAAACTGCTATTAGCAAGAATTATTGAATTAAAAAAAGCATTGTTGTATTACTAATTGGTTTTCGGTACAAATGCTGGTGAGCTATTTTATATATCATCCGTCATGAAAAATTCCATTAGCAACCGTCCATCCATTTCCATCACTGAAAAAGGGTCATTTGAAGGCCTTATGTTTGATTCTTTAATTTCGTTCGGTATTATTTTTTGTCTCAACAAAAAGACAATATTAAATGTCACGTCTGTGTTTCGTTCTCGTATATTGTGACTTGTGGTTAGGTGATATATTTTTTTGTCCCTCTGTGTGAAGTTTTGCTTAGATACATATGTACATACACATATAAAATAACAGGCATAGATACTTCAGTGCTAAATACAATAAATATAAGTAGATTTGTAGATACATATTCAAATAAAAGGGTGGATTGATAAATAGTTGAATAGCTCTGGATTTACAAGAAGCTCCCTATAAGTTGGTTAGAGCTTTGCAAAGATTTATTATACTCACATTAGAAAAAAATATATAAAAAGTGGAAGGAGATATAAATATGAAAAAGCGAAAATTATTTGTAAAAGTCATTGAATGAGTGGCCTAACTGTGCTACTAAAGAAAAACCCTATTATACTGCTGCATATACCTAACAGCAGCAATAATATATTTGAATATGCATACTCGTATGTGAATTGCTAATAATATTTATAAATATTTGAATTTGTGTAGGTTTGTATGTTTGTGTATGCAATCTGTATTTATATTTATGCTTGCGAGTATATGTACACAAGTTATATATTTATATAAACTACATAGGTATGTATGTATATGTATATTTATGATATTTATGTTTTTACGAGTAGTTGCTGTAGTTGCCATTTTTGTGTTAAATATTTATTATTGTGTTTTATTTTTTTTTTAATTTCAAAAAAATAAAGAAGACATATACTACACAACGCTTGAGTAAGGCAATATATTTTTCCATTTTAAAACTTATTTATGTTTAAAGCCTGATATGAGAGAAATTGATTTTAAAATAACTTATAACTAGACAAAGGATTAGTTTGAATATCTAAACTGAACTATAAAAAATTTTGCCGCTAACAGAACGGGTTTTGTGAAAAAATTCATCGTAAAAAACAATTTGCAATTTTGTTGACTTTAACCCAAAATTGCAATTAAGGCACTTCTGCTCATTAAACAGTTTTCTGAATTCTAAAGTGAAATGTATTTGTTTTCGAAAAAAGATAGATAGGAACTTTCACATGTTAAAGTATTTTATCTTTGAAAACGTATATCGTTGGTTAGCATAAAATAAATTAGCAATTTTTTATTTAGATATTGGAAAATTGCTACACGATTGAAGACAATTTTAAATTTTTGTACTCGCATAATCGTAGTTCCAACTGAAGTCGCTTTTCATGATTTTTAGTTTTCTGAATGTAAAAATTATTTTCACACAGAGTTGCGGTGCGCTTAATTTACAGTATTCTCTAATACGCATTATGTTTCCCTTCTTTTTTTCACAAAAAAATAACATTGTTAAGTAGGAATATCTATATTGTGGAGTTTGTACAGGTCATACCGTTTGATATATCAAAACGAAATTTAGTATGTGCCTTTGGTATATGGAGCTGATAAGCTGTGTAAATTTGTGGTCATAATCTGGAAGGGGAAAGTGGTAGCTTACCTACTCCCAAATTTTGTAAACGCGCTATAGGTCATACCGTATGACATATCAAAATGAAATTCAGTATGTACCTCTGGTTTATGGAGATGAAGAGCTGTAAAATTTTTGGGTATAATCGGGAAGGGGCAAGGGGTATTTTACTTAACACCCTCAACCAAAAATAACTAATTTTTCGATTCGAATGTACTTTGAACTTTTATTCTTTATGTAATATATCCATAAAAATATCTGTTTCCATTGGGTATGCTAAAGTTGAGTGTAGGTCGCTCCAGTTTTATTTTGTAAAAATTTGCTACAACATTTTTAGGAAAACCTTTATTAAAAATTTTTTTCTAAAAATTTGATTGAAAATTTTGTCTAGAAATTTTATTGAAAATGTGTTGTAAAATTTTATATAAAATATTGATGTTGCTGAATTGCAATCCGAAAATTTTCGAAAATCTGCCTGACATATTGGTGAACTTAAATATTCTGTACCTTGTCTGGCGCCTTGGCAAACGATATTTCAACATCACTGCAGACAGACGAACTGCCGGAAATTACACAGGAGTGACAAATTTACATATATGTAGGTACCCTTATCACCTGTGGTAAAGGGTATAAAAATATGTTGTTACACTCATGTTTTTTGTAAGAATTTTTGTTGTAAAAATTGTTGCGAAAATGTTTTGTAAATTTTTTAAAAAATTTTTTGTAAAACTTTATTCAAATTATGTTTTAAAAATTAGGTCATTCGTGCATTGCGTTAGAATGGTCAGACTAAAGCAACAAATTCTTTAAAAAAATTTTCCTCATAATGAAATATCCCCATGTGCCTTTTGACTGCTCCTGGTTACCAGTGGTCACCCTGTGGGTCTATTGGCTACCTCTATATGTTTTGCTTTCTGTAGAGGCCTTTAGCATAAATCAGAGAAGAAAAACCTACCAACCTAAAAATAAACACAAAATCGGCCCTCGCAGGGGGTAACTGATCTCCCGAGATTTGTATGCACTTCTTACGATCTACCTGTTGCGGCCTAATATTTATTTGACAAAAAAAAAAAGCAAAAGAGAATCAATAAAGCTGAAAAATATAAAAAAAACGTGAAGATTTTTTGCCCTCAGCCTCCAAGAGAATGATCCAATGTTGCTGAATTGAAATCCAAAAATTTTCGAAGCTATGCCTGAAAGTTGGTGGGATTAAAATAGATGATTCTTACAACTAAACACTACCCTAAGTGGATAGATACGAAGAGTGCTGATGACGGACGTAGCTGTCTAGAAAATGTGCATTCTGCTCTGCTGGCGTCTATAAATTTAATTTTCCCAATTTTTTTCTTTAATATTATCACCTAATTTGTAATATAAATTGTTCTTTCTTTGAGAGTATAAAGAGTTATGCTCACGTCATTATTACATATTAATTAAAAATTTACCGTCGAATTGAAAAATTATTTTCTCGAATTCGAGTTTGGGTAAAAATATTTTTTTTACTTGAATAGATTTGTTTGGTTATGATTCTGCGCTTTTTTCTGTGTAATTTGGGTGAAAACCTGATTTTTGGCGAAACTTCCATCTTTTAAAAGACTTAAATTATTTATAATTTATAAATGAATTGTTAAGTCAGTCTTATGCTTGCTAATTCGCTCTACCTACTTCACTGGGTTGAAAGAATATATTTTTTACAAATAAGGTGACTAATTTTAAAGGAAAATTTAATTCTAGACACTAGCCGAATTATATGCAGTTTCTGGATCGATGCATCATTCTTCGTATCTAAATACTTTGGATAGTGTTTAACTTATAATGAAAGTATATTTTGGTATATAGTTTGGTGCGTATTATAAAGTCGATAACTAAAGTCATTTTAAGTGTGACGTTTGAAGTGTTAAGTGAAAGTACAGTTGCTTGTTTTTATTTTAAAAATAAACAGCCTACATAAATAAAAACTTAATAATATAGACTTATTTATTAATTTAAATAATTTTTTCTTATTTAATTTGTTGACAGTGTAATTATATAGGATACTACATAGAATAGTTTAACATTTGTATTTTAAAATATATGTGTGCATACATATGTCCGTTCATATATGAATATGTGTTATAATTCTAATAAATTATTGTTTAGAATCTTAGTTTCTATAGTCATTTATCCATTTATGTAATAATCAAATACTTATACGTAGAGCACAGTGGGATTAATTGTTCAAAAATATCTCAAATTATATTTAATCAATATTTAATGAATTTAATAAATTCAATATATATATAGGTATTATTTGCTTATCAATTATTATTTTGTGATTTTATAGCCATTCCTGGAGTACTTCTCTACTCCTATCGACAAAAATTAAAATTATTAAGTAAAAGTATTACCAATCCTATATCAAAGTTTAACTATTGAACTTCTCTAATAATAGGATAATTACTTTCTATGGAGATACCCTGGGCTTTTGATTAGAGCATCAAGCTGTAATTCAAAAACACATATTATTTTCCGTGGTCATTGCTCCAATTCAGGCGTTTTGTTGCTTGATCATAAACAACATTACTTGTGCTATTCTAATATAATATCATAACTCTATCTATTATTGTTTCCAAATTATATACACAATTAATATTTACTTTTCTATGGGAGTAACCACACCTACTGTACCAATCCATCTAATTTATATTACACACTAATAAGGTGTTTTCTCGAATAAAAGTTGAAATTATTAATGTTATAGTTCATTAGGTATACACAAAATATTATTCGAATTTTGTAGGGGGCACCATGACCAGTGCAGCCTGTTGTCAAAATTATAGAATTGCATGAACAAAAAGTTTGTAAAAAAAAACATAAAAAATATTAAAAAAAAAATTATCAAATATTATTTATAGACCTGTAAACCAAACAGATCGTTCTGAATAGAAAATAACATCACAAAAATGGACTTTATAATGAGTTTTTTAATGGCATTGTTCAGAGTACTAATAAAAGGATATACAAATCAAATTACGATTTTCACTTTATTTATGATATAAGGCACCTGGTAGGGCAATCACAAATACTTGACGTTTTACTCCCATTAAATGGAATTGATGCCTAAAACAATATTATAATTTTATTATCTTGTGAAATATGCACTATATAGTTTGCTTTTTTACCTTTAAACAATACAATATGGCTATAACTACTTTTTATTTTTATACCCTACACCAGATGTGGAAAAGGGTATATATGAGTTTGTATATATATATGCTGAATACTTATACATAGAGAAGTTGATTAAGCGATGTCCGTCTATCCAGCTGTCCGTGTTGGGGTTGAAATCAACTTTGCCAAGGCACCAGAAGATATACAGAAAATTTAAGCCCACCAATCTCCCAGGCATAGTTTTGAAAATTCCTCTAATGCAATTCTGCAAAATCATACCATTCCATTCGAGGCTGTCGGCAAAAAACCACGCCCACCTATATTTTGCTCGTTGTTTTTATTTTTTTCGGTTGAAAGGATTATTATTATACCTCGACCAGTAGATTTGTATTAAAGGCCTTTATAGAAATCATTACACATAGGGGTAGGCGATAGACCCACAGGGTGCCCACTACGAACTAGGAGGAGTAAATAGGCACATCTGGGTGGTCAACATGAGCCCCCGAATGTGCTTTAGTTTGACCATTCAAACGCAACATAGATTACAGGAAGGTCCTTCTAATATTTCTAAAAATATTTCTGTAAAATTTTTCCAAAAAACTTTTGATAAATTTTTTACAAAAAATGTTTATAACAAATTTTCGCTAAAATTTTTATAGAAAATTTTAGATAAAATTGTTACAAAAAATATTCGATTAAATTCTTACCAAAAAATTTTGACAAAAGTTTACCAAAATTCTATAAAATTTTACAAAAAAAATTCTATAAAATTTCGATAATAGTATAGAAAAAATTTTCGATAAAATTTAACAAAAAAATTTTGCAAACAATTTTTAATAAAAGTTTAGCAAAAACTGTTAGATAAAAGTTTAGCAAAAGGTTTTCAATCAAATTTTTACAAAAATTTTCGATCAAGTTTCTGCAAAAAATTTTCGATAAAATTTTAACAAATATTAGCGATAAGATTTTACAAAATATTTTCGATAAAATTTTTACATAATAATTGGCTATATCTTTATATTATATTTGTAATAATGAAGTTGAAAATTATAAAAGTAAAAACCGAATGTATATTATTATGAAAGTGGGAACGTAACAGAGTAAGGGAATATTTAACATTATAGTGGTGAAGGGTACTTAAGATTCGGCATGGCCGAATATATCACTCTTACTTGTTAATTAACTATTTTTAATTTTTGTATAAACGTTATTTTTCACAAAAAAGGAACTGATTGTATACGATGCTACTACAAGTAAAAAGCGAGTAATAAACCTAATACCTGTATGTCCATAGCTAGCCGTTTTTCTAGATAGCATAAGTCATACATTTAAAAACGGTGTTTACACCTGCCAACAACTATGCCACGACTGGAGCAAGCAAACTTCAAAAGCCATTTGTAGGTTGGCTGTTATATTAGAAGCATATAATATCACCACTTATACTGCTGTTTCATCAGCTCATGGCTCTTTATCATAACCAGCCATTAAACGATAACATTGTGAACTGTTTGAACCGATATATTATATTAAATTTAGACGTGGCTGTCTAGAAAATGTGCATTCCGCTCGTGCTGGTGTCTAAAAATTAAATTTTCTCAATTTTTCTTTAATATTATCACCTAATTTGTAATTTAATTAATTCTTTCTTAGAGAAAATAAAAACGAACTTAAGCTTGATTATAAATTTCATTGTATGTAAATTTAGATATATTTAATTTGAAGTTATTTATTTTCTGCAATATATGCTTGATTGGAGAAAAGATAAACATCACTTAAAAAAATTGTTTTGTTAAATCTTAAGACTTATTAATAACTAAAAATTTTTCAGTTAAAAGATTATAAAAAAAATATTTATAAAAAGTTTACGTTAAGGTTGTGTTAAATAACTGTTGGATGAGCTATCTACCCTTATTTGTACGTGTGTGTGCTTAAACACAGTGAAACTATTTATTTTCTTATTATTTCGGGTTGATAATTATTCAGGGTTATTAATTACAGAAAGTTCAAAAAGGAACAAATTTTATGATTTTATATAGGATTTTATTATAATCATACTTGATAGTATTTTATATTAAACACATCACTGTGCCACTTACTGTTAAACATATATACAATCTTCAGTGTTATGAACATATACATACACATACTAATGAATGATTGTTGTTCAAAAAAGTTCTTGTGTTTGTTTTCCTCTAACTTCCTGGATATCACTTTATAGCACTAAAATGACAAAACTGCTTTAAAATCTGTCTGAATTTCATTTGGTTTATCCTTCCGTTTTCCAAAGAGTGGCAACAACTACAATCTTTCATCCCTATCAAACATTTGCCAACTCAAATACATAAACCCCATCAGTATTTGTTCACTGTTGCCATAAATTACTCCTACTCACATCATGATGATAGATTTTTTTATTGTGGCCACAATAAGTTAAAGAAATTTTGACAGGTACCATTATTAGTTTGGCAAGGAATTTTCCGTTTTCATATCTTATATTTTGATGATTTCTGAAATCACCACTAATAGAGTGTAGCACAGAAATTGCTTGGTTGTACAAGTAAAACAAAAGTTGGTTGGTTATCATAGTGTTGCTCTTAATAATAGTTTGACGTAAAAATTAAATTCAACATCAATTGACATGAATTATTTGTCAAGAAGTTTTGACACTCTTTCATATCTCTTTTTCTTTTGCTTTGTTTTTGTTTTCACTGCATATATGTATAAGTAAGATTTAATTGGAAATCTATCCTGACTTGTTTAGTTGTTTATTAGTAATGGATTACGGTAGTAAATGCAAATGAAAATAGTTTTGTTTTTGCATAACACAGTGGTTTATAAAATTTTTGAAGCTCTCCCCATAAAGTTTCACATATGAAGTTTTCTTGTGTCTAGGAATTAATTTGCAAGTGCACGAATTTCTAATATAAAAAGAGGATTGTGAGGAACCCCAAAATTTGGTACTGTATATACATACATAAATATTTTTTGGTTTAAATACTGAAAGACGTGTAATTTGTACCTGCACCTGATGTCTTTACAAAATTTGATCTTAATTTATTTTTTATTAGGTCATGAATTCAGCTCGTATTGGAGAAAAACATCCAAATAAAGATAAATCAACCATACAAAAAACCAAAAATATCTCGCTCAAAATTATTATATACATATGTAAAAATATATTTTATAATTATTTTTAAGAATAATCTTAATCTTCGCTTTACCAACACCCACCCGGGTGACATTTTCGGTTTTATGTATTTAATAACTTTTTCAAATTCGTTTCGATTTCAATGAAATCTAGACTCACTGAACAACTTTTAGAGTTTTGTAGAATTTAGTAAAAACATGATAAAAAATTTAATTTTTTATAAGTTTTTTTTGGATCTTTTCAAATTTTATAAGGTTTTTTGGATCTTTTCAAATTTTCTTCAAGATTTACCCAATACCCCCAGGTGGTACAAAAGAAACTTTTACGTTTATTTATTTTTAAAAATTTTATTTCTTCTAATTATAATTTATTATTCTATAAAAGCGGTCTTTAACATATTATTTTGATTATAATTAATTATTGTAGTTCGACAGACGCTGCCTTATGCAAAACTGATTTTCTTGCATTTAACGCAAACTTGCCGTGTGTTTATCTTTTGTTTATGAGAGTGACAAATACGCCATTTGGTTTTTATTTTAATTTGCCCAGTTACATCCCTTTAGGGCCTCGAAATCAGCATCCTAATCCATAGCAGTATGTGGTTTACCTAAAAAGTATATTTTTGGCTTATTTCCTCTTAGTTTTTACCTAAGGTGCACTCTATAGCTGACCTAATGAAAAATCCTCCAGTAATTTGAGGTATTTTTGACCTGGTAAATATTAACGGACGACATAGATCTTTGCCAAACCTCTCAATATAGTGTTTTCGTCGCAAATGCTCACATGCGTATGCTCCTGTTATATTATAGATGAGGCAAGAGCCGATGTATCCAAAATATTAAAGAATAGTGACAATGGCCTCCGGAATGTGGATCCTTTTGTGGAAATCTGTGATAACAACTCTACCATTGTGTCCACACCATCCTTAGTTTTATTATAATATAAAATTATCTTTATTTTGTGGACCAGATGTAATTTTATCTTAGTGAATTGCTGACAATAGTACAACTGATTCATTTTTGGGTGGAACGTAGGGCACTAACGTTATACCTTCGGAAAAATCCAAAAACTAACTAGATGTAATTTCGCGACTTTCGTACGGTTTAAACTTTTCATGACCATCTTTTGTTTTTTTTTTGTGTGCCTACGATGAACAACTTCTAACACTTTGGTTATTGAAACTGTTGTAATAATGCTAACATTTCTTTCATAGTTTTTGTACATGCCCAGCAATTTTTTTGATATATATAATCACATGCCCACCAGATTTTATTCTATATTTAGCTAGCTTGGAAGGCATGTATAGCGTAAAATGAGGTCGACCCGGAAATCAAACAGTTGTTCGTCTACGGTTATAAACTTGTATTGCCGATAATGTGCTCTTAAGTTGGAATTCATCACCGCGAAGACTTCTGTTATATGTGAAAAAATTTCGTTAAATTTTGTGTGCTACTATCTACGCTTATTAGGAAACTTTCTTAGAACGAACTGTTTTTGCTGGTGTCACAGAGTTTATTATGACTTTTATTTATTTTGAAAGAATTAAAAGCTATAACATATTATATAAAAACAAAGAAGTATAAATACGTATATGACGCATATAAACATATGTATAGAAGTAGAGTACCACCCGGGTGGGTATTGGTAAACCATGTACATACCTTTGGTAAACCGAAGGTTAATAAAAAATTTTATAATTGGATTAAAACGATTTTTATTTTTGTTTTTATAAAGAAAAATGGCAATGTTCTATGATTACGCTGACACACAATTTTAAAATAGCTTAGCTCTTGCTAAGTTAAGTTTTATTAATATTTCTGTAATTCTTCAGGCTTTATTGAATTATTTTCAAAATAAAATGTTCTTAACCACTGCTGTCCAACATAAACATCTTCCATAATTATAAATCTTGCATTTTATTGTAGTGTAAAATCATCGAAGTAATAATATACATTTTTATAAATTTTTATTTTATTTAAAACGTAAATAACTGAAGTATATATATAAAGTTTTTACTAGGATGTTGAAAAAATATTTAATATTTGTTGAAAAAATATGTATTTTTGTTAACACGAAAAAATTTAAGTTTAAGAATATTTTTTTTCGTAGACTCTTTTTTAGACGATTTTTTGGATGAAATACTCACTTGATAGAGTGTAAGGCTCATATATATTAAAATTTTTGACATAATAGAAATAACCACAAAATAATGAATGGTTATCGATAATTGGTGAGAATTATAAAAAAACTTAAAATTTATAATTTTAATTGTTAAGCTATTTATACCTAATAATAGATTTCTAAAAAAAATATACGTTGCCAATAGTGTCTTCCGCCATTTCTATGAATATTATCAGAAGGATAGTACATAGAGCTCTAAGAGGCATTGCGCATTAAGAAAGCGTTAAAAGAAAAGGGCAAAGTTATCCACAAGGTATGAGAAAATGTTTTGTTTTAAATAACAAATCCAACCCTAGATAATGTTGGCCCGCATAAATGCATTTAAAATATAAGGAAAAAAGTAAACTTTTCTTCGCATTTTTCAACTCAAATTGTTTTTAGCCATAGGCTAAACCTTAAAATCAGCAACCCCAAAAAATCTGCTAAAAATTAAAAGAATTATTGAATAGCTAGCAAAATCATTTGGTTTACACATCTAAACATGCCAAAAATTAAAAAATACTTACTAGATAATTTATGAATTTAGGATAAAAAATTCACGTCATTTTGTTTCAAGGCCAAGCCAAAGTTATTAATAATATATTTAACTTTTTTATACTTAATCTGTAGTTTGTTGTATTTGTTTTTGCATTTTTGTATTCATGTTAGATTATTTTTTTTTTTTTTTAATTTTAACTTATTTAATTATCAACATTTAGTATTGGCCCAATTTGCTCCCTACTATACATAATTATTCAAACAACAATAAAAAAGCATGTGAAGTAAAAAAAAAATTGTGTACATACATATGTATGTACATACATATATTATTTTAAAATCAAACTTAATTTTATTTTTTGAATGAACAAAGATCATCCTGTAAGTGTACATATATTTCTGTTAAAGTTCAAAATGAAAATGAAATAAATTAGTCAAGTGCGATTTAGACTTACACATATAGGGTTCCGTACTATGTTTGGTACAATTTAAAAAATTCAAATTGTTAATTTTTTCATGTCTTATGGGGCAACCTTTAATTTTAAAATTAAAGTCATATTCAAAAAATTGCATCACTATTGGAACACCCTTTAAATTTTAGTAATTGTTGTCATAGTGACCATGGCAATACACCTTCTATAAAAATATACATGCGCCTACCTATTGCGGTTCAAAAAATAAAGTAATATACGTGAAAAACATGTGACTGATGGACCACCCTTTACTCATTAGTAATTGTTGTAGCTGCCGAAGAACAGCATCTACTGTAAACATTTCAAAAATCTATCTATTACGTTTCAAAAATATGGCTATTTACGTACAAGTCAAGTCTCTGACGGAACACCCTTTAATTTTGTTATTTTTTCTCTTTCTATGAATATAATAAGAGTCTATCTTTTACGATTAAAAAATTAGTCACTATAGGTGAAAAACATGTCACTGTCGGAACACCCTTTAATTTTTAGCAATCGTTATAGCGGCCGCGGCAACACATCGCGTCTCTGTGCAAATTATGAGTCTACCTATTAGGGTTAAAAAAAGGCGTTATACATGCAAATCACTTCACCCTTTAATTTTTACTGTTTTTATAGGGGTCATAGTAATACACAATTTGTGAAAATTTCAAGAGTCTATCTATTATGGTTAAAATTTGGCGTTATACATGCAAATCACACCACTATCGGAACACCCTTTAATTTTTAAGTTTATTTTTTTATACTTGTTTATATAGCGAACAAAGTTTTAAATACTGTCTGTAAATCTTTAGTCCATGCCTCCTACAGTTCAAAAAATAAACACATATTCCTGAATAACACCTCTCTATCGGAACACCCTATAAGTTTTAGTATTTGTTGCTATAGAGGCAACAGCTATACATCATCTGTGAAAATTTCAAGAGTCTACATGTTACGGTTCCAGAGACAAAAGGCGCTGACACTCTGACAGACGGACAGACGGACAGACATTGTAGCGAAAACAATAGGGTAACGTTTTTACCCTTTGGGTACGAAACCCTAAAAATACGTCTTAAAAATCATCGTGTATTTCGTTGCCCCTTTAAATTATTTTGTTTTTCTTTTGAATTGCACAAATTTGTAAATTAAACATTTGCACTGCAGCAACTAAAACCTATGTTTCAGGTGGCGGCGTCGAATTTAAATATGCATTACGTTTTGTTAAATTCGTGCTAATTTTCGAGATATATCGTAATATCAAAAATTAACGAAGTTGCACCAAATATATTTGCATATTTCAATATGTAACGGTTTACCGTATGTGATTCAGTTAGAACATTTTTAATGCTTGATGCATTACAAATATGGTTTTTGAGGTTATTTCGTAGTTTTACAGATATAGAAAAAGTTGGGTTTAAAAAATGTTTTTTTCCTGCAACATTTGATTTTTCTTAAGTAAAAAAAATGTACCAAACAAAACAAGACTAAGCTAAAGTCAATGCGCATCTTTTGATTTTATTTGCAACTAGCGATCCCTTGTGCGTTTCACTACATCCATCCACAAAAAATACAATAAATACTTGGAAGAAAATATGGCCAATCTTTGACTCGAAAACGCGCGCTATTCTCAGGACAAAGCTGTTTCATTTTATATGCAACGTACTACGTCCACTGTTTCCATCCAATCACTTTTTTGCTATACTATGCTTAGTAACACGATAATAATATTTGTATGGGAGATACCACTCCCACTATCCAGTCTGTATTTTGCTAGATTATGCACATGTGAGGGTTATTTTTGCAAATGTTCAAAACTATATACATATGTATGTATATATTTTAGTTTACTAGGTACACGATAATAATTTTTCATTTTATATGAGAGATACCACGCCCACTCCCCCAATTCAGTCACAATTTTTCTAGACTATGCACAATAGTATGAGGGTTACATGTTCTTTACTATTGTAGTTCTCCAGGTACACGATAATAACTTTTTAATTTGTATTTGTGGTACTTCGCTCACCGTGCCAATCCAGTCTGTGTTTTATTAGACTATGCACATAAGTATGATGGTTTTTGTGCAAATTGTCAAGACTCTATCTATTGCAGATCTGTCGGTAGACGATAATAATTTTTTACTTTGTATGGGATGTACCACGCCCACTACTCCAATCCAGCCTGTGTTTTGCTAAACTATGTATACGTGGGTTACTGATGCAATATTTCAAAGATTTACCTATTATAGTTATCTAGATACTTAAAAAGTGGAAGTAGAAGAGGGCGTGGCCAATTTTTCTTTCTGTAAAAACCTAAGTTGGGTTATGATGCATAAAAATAAGTCCAAATCAGTGCAGCCATTCTTAATGTTTAAGATTTAGTAATCTTAACCGATATGCCCTTCGTATCAACAAATTCCCGAATTTAATTTATCGGAACTCAAAACAAAGGAATTGATATATTTGAACAAATTTTAACAAATTTATCTGTTCATTTATTTATTAATTTTTGATTTCCTTACCTGCTTTTTCATTAATGTAGAAGTGTTTGATGGCAACACGAATAGATTATTTTTTCATTTTTCAAAAATAAAAAAAAGTTTTTTATGCAAATTCATATTTAAAAAATTTCCTAAAAAATTTTTCAGACGTCTGACAAAACTTGATATTTTCCAGAATATTACTCGCTTTAAATTGTTGTTTTTAAATATATGTATGTTTTTATAAAGATATATTTACTTACCCTCGTACTTCAGTTTGTACAAGTATGCATTTCATTTTCAAGTTTCATCCCTTGTGAACATTTTTAATTTAATTTTTAAATTAATCTATTAAAATGTAATGCACATTCATTTTAATTTGGCAAATATAATGCTTCAAAGGAACTTTAATGTTATGTTGTTATTAGCATTTAATTTTATTGTATTTTATATTAAAGCGAATCAGGAGAAAGGTTCTCAATTTCACAAATTAATTCAGCTACCAACATCCTCAACGTTTTCTTTAGCTGCAGATAAAAGCGACAAGGTGGGGTGGTGGTTTTGTTAATATAGAAAATAAACAATCTATAAACCTTAAAATTTCTGTTGCGCCTTCAAGTCAGATATGTAATTATAATATTTCGTATTAGCTTATCTGATCCTTGAAAAGGAAATAGCATAAATTTTAACATTTTTCTTTTTATTTATTTTGTTTTAGCAATTTTTTATTTTTGTTAGTATCCTCAGCCTAAAAAATACATTTTTTACGATTGCTGTTAGAAATGTCTGTCCTTGGATGTCGTCTTGTATTTGTCCATAGCACGAGTATATATATTTTTTAAATAACAATGCATGCGTATAGACACTATATTCTCCTTAGGGTAATGTTGATGTTCGTTTTGGTTTGGTTTGGTTTGGTTTGTGTTGTAGTTGTTTTTGTTTATGTCATTCTGCTGCTGATGTTTTTGTATTGTTGCGGTTGTGTTTATAATAAAATTTTTTTTAGATGTTATGAGAAGTAGTATATTTGACTTGCTTAAACAACAAACAACGAATAAAAATAACAACAACACAAACAATGGCAAAACAGCAGTAGGTACTTTACTTTTTGTACTTCTATTAACAGAAGAAAGAGAATTATAAGCATCGTTTGAAGCTAAATTATAAATAAATGTTAATTAAAAAAAAACGTAAAGTATGCTCAGTATCTGTGTAATAGATTATCTTCTTCATCTTTACAGGAGGATGTGCTTGTACCAAAGCCATCAGTTTGTTTATTCACTATTTGGTAGAATTTTCAGACCTTATTCTGACATCTTGATTCGCTCACACATACGTGTTTTTCCATTCCTAATTTTTTCGCGGAATGGACCTTTCTTCTCTCTCCTTTTTTCACGATACCTCTCTCTCGAATAGTAATAACATTACGAAAAGACATATTTAAAAACTAAATTAAGAACCAGAAACCTGTGGGGTATAAACGAATCTCCTATTTGAAGTGCCTATCTGTATTATGTGTGGAAAACGACGACCCTGATATAAAATTAGTAGGAATAGAACTCGCACAAAACTTATCTCATGATTGGTTTTGAGTGACCGCTATCATATTAAAAGCAAACTGTTTTTTAGGCTTTCCCTACAAATAAGAAAATAGTTTCGAATAATCCACAATGTTCCAGAATATTCTATGATATTTGGGAGTGTTCTGAAAGGTCTGGTATATTCCGTGATTTTCCCGAACGCATTTCAAAAAGCGCTAAGGTGACTTCTAATATTTTTCACCAATTTGTTTCATAAATTTAAATTTTCAAAAGTTTTTGTAAGCAATCATCGCTCACAGTTTGTGAAATGCTTTTAAAATTTCAGTTTGTTCTAGATATTTCTAGGCTCCAGGTGTTATATCTTAAAAACCACGTTCTTAGAACAGGAACCTTTTCCTGGATAGGGGCTAGAGGGCTTCTTCAACATATAACTTTGGCTTTGGAACCGAAACTTGTTTCTGAGTTTTAGCTATAGGCTTTATTTTTACCTGTACTAGATATAGTCCGTATTCTTCGCTTCCCTCATCGTAAAACTATGACCAAGTTGTTAATCGAAAACGCAGGTTAATGGTTCATAATTTTACGATTCTATCTGTTAAAGTTTCCAAGTTACACAATGATAAATATTTACTTTATATAAGAAGATTCTATACGTTAAAGTTTCCAAGTTACACATTGATAAATATTTAATTTGCAATATGGGAAGTGCCACACCTACTAAAGTAAATATTTATCATTATATACTAATTTACCCATCACATAGCTAGTAAAGGACTGTTAAAATTTCAGGAAGACCACTCCACAATCAAATATACAAACAAAAACATTTTGTGCTGTATATAAAATAGATAAATTGATAGATAGAAGATAGATATAATTGCTAACGTCTCCGATGTTCATATCTTTTTTTGCAATCTAGTAAGCCTTACAAAAAAGTCTACAATACAAAAATACATCCGGTTCCTTCTGAATATATTGGTATCTTCAAAACGGTTAAAAAAAACTGACCTTATGATTTTATTTTATTTTAGAATAAGTCTCTTTTATTCTTAAAATATAAGAAAAAAATTAAAAAAATCTGATAAGTCGTAATTAAAGGTAGAATGTCATAAAAATCAAAAGGGTGTAACATAAGTAAAGATATTTAATATAAAAGTTAAAATTTATAAAGATCTAATATATATGTCAAGAATTTATTCGACCTTTTTGGGTTATATATGTAAGAAAAAATGTTCTTTGAACTCGAGGTGAAATTGTAGTGTAAAGCTAATTGATTATTGCCAACATTTCGATACAACATCGAGGAGCACCATTATTACTCATAATATTTGTAAAGATCAATTTCCACTAATTCATTTTGATCAAGATTAAAATTGCAAAGTTATTCTGGTTGATCACCTGTACACGCCGTACATTGTGGGTTTGAATACACAACTGCTGAGTACCCTTCGCATTTATTAAGGGACTCTAACCTATGCTGTACTTGTAAACTAAATCTAACGAGCCCAAAACCGATATGGCTGCTTCAATCAAATCAGGAATTAAGTGGGGTGCATATGGCCCTAGCACCATCAAATCCAATTGACCATGTTATTTTATTGTCATTAGGTTATGCCGAATATTTCCCTTCTACGAGAACTGACTTAAATTTAGTTGCAAAGTTTTACTTGAAAAAAACTTACATATTTGTTTCTTTTTTTAAGTAAACATTGCAAAGAAGTGATTAAAATACAGCAATTGGTTCACAAGTTAAAACTAATTTTTAAGTGCGCTAACAGAGTTTTATGCAAGGTTTGACATTTCCAGATAGTTAAATTTTAACAGCTGTTCTATAAGTGTTACCTGTATTATTATACCATGGTTAACTCAAAACTAAATTATTTCGCAGTTTTTTGTCTCCTGAAAATTTTCAAAATACATAAGCCAACATCCTGTTATTGAGAGATAACTGACATATTAATCATGTTCTCGAGTAATATTAAATACATATTCAAATAAGTCAAATATTATAATAACTTAAAAATGTGATAATATATTCTAGTTTAATTGAAAAATAACTTACATTAAACTTGAATTCCATTGAAAAATATTCAAATAAATATTTTTTTTTAATACATATGTACATATATTTAACAATTTATTTTCCAAAAGATAATAATAATGGGTAATTCCATGTACAATAAAAAAAATGTTTTCAAATTTACCACTCCCGATTTTATTGAAACTTTCTTTATTTATAGTCGTTGGGGGAGTCAACAGTCCCTTAATTCAAAAATAATTGTTAAAAATAATATTTAAATAATAATATTTTTATTTTTCTATTTATATTTTTCTATTTTCATTAGGTCATAGCAAAAAAACTGTAACAGATAAATTTTTTTAATTATATTTGGATTCAGTGAGTCAAGGAATATAATTATAAAAAGCTTCCATAAAATCTAAAGTAGTCACTTTGCGTACCTTGTTGATTTGACATGGAATTACCCTAATCTAAAATGACTACTATGGGGTAAACATAACCATATAAAGCTGTTTCGCATGAGTTTACCTAATTTACCTAGTTTACTAGTTGACCTAATTTACTTAATTTAGCTAAAAAAAATTCTTAACGTAAATTCTTATAATTTTTTACTTAGCATTTTAGCGTATTATTTTGCAATCAAAATTTAGCTGCGTTGAGAAAAATTGCAATATACGGTATAAAATTATTTTTATGGTTTTTGTAATGTCACACCATGTTCTGATTTTACGAGTATTCCACTTCTTATGCCCCAGATATTAATAAACAGCGAGTATTATAAGACAAGCTTTTACTCTGCTCTTTTTATTTCCTCAGTTGTTGTTAATAATAAGATACGACATAAGAAGTGAGGAGGCTGGGACTGACCGCCTAATTGTACTTACTAACTAGTAACACAAAATAAAAAAAAAATGCTATTTATAGGCGGCGGAACATAGGTTGTTGTTTATGTATATTTGGTTTTGTTAAACTTGTTTGGTAGTTGTAGATGCAGAGAATATGTTTGTAAAGAAGTGTATGTATAAGCAAAAAACATAATTCACACATTTATGTTCATTGGTATGAGTTCGTGTGTGTAAAATTAACATGAGGTATATATACATACATACATATGTATGTATGTAGTGTGTCTTTATTATAATAATATAAATGGAAAAACGAAAGGTCGACATTTATTATGAAGTTTATCAGTAATGGACATTTGTCCTGTTTTCCATAAAAAAAATTTATATTGTTGATATTCTCTTTGGACTTTACTTTTTTCCACTTTTACCTCTGCTTGGCAATGTTACCTTTCAACCATCTTCCTTTTTATTATTATTTATATATTTTGTTTGTATGTCTGCAATATCTTCTTTAATATTATATAAAGCTACTACGGTATGCTCAATTTTAAATGTAGTTAATGTAGTGTTGTTATCTTCTATTTCTGTTGCTTGTGTTGTAGCTGTTACGACCGATCAATTTTGTTAACTTGCACGTATTTTGTCATTAGTCTTACTGAAGTTGTTTAAATTTTACTCAGCTTCTTATTATCTTTCAATACAAAACTACAATTATAATACTAGATGGAAATAAATCTGTAGTGCTGACTAAAGTTGACGATTACTTTATTTTGTTGAAAAATTTTAAATACAAATATGGTGTGTTTTTTTTAGCTGCATTAGAACTATCGATATCGATAGCAATGGTTTGACAGCTGATAATGTCAAACTGTGTTGACTTTTCTGTTCAGTAAAGTTCGTCAAGTTTTTACAACACATTTAAATTGTGAAAAATTACTTAAATAGATATAAATAACTCTGTTCGCACTTCTAGTTCAGTGAAAAAGCTAATTTCTGGTTAAATGGTTGTCTCATTAAGCAAAATTAACGTATTTGGGGCGAAGACAATCCTCAAGTCGGTAACGAATCACCATTACATCTTTTAAAAGTTACTGTTTGGTGTGGTTTACATGTTGGTGGCATTATTGGTCCTTATTTTTTTCGAATTAACCAAGGATCTGCCGTTACAGTGAATCCCAAGCGCCATCCAACAATGTTGACTGAATTTTTCCTATCAAATATTAATTAGCTAAACATCAACCACATTTAGTTCCAACAAGACGGCGCAACTTGCAATATATCGCGCTTAACAATCGATTTATAGCAAAATAAATTTGATGACAACTTTATTAACAGTGGTAATTTCCACTGGACCCCACATTCGTGCTATATAGCGACTATGGAATACATTTTATGGGGCTATGTTAAGTCATTGTTTTATGCAGACAAACCAGCAACCCTTGAAGCATTGGAAGAAAATATTGACGCCATACGATCAGACTTATTGGAAAAATTGGACTGATCGAATGGACCATGTAACTCGTAGCAGCGGCAGACATATGCCGGAAATCATATTGAAAAATAAATGCCATGAAATTATCTAACAGATTATAATAAAAAAAAAATTCATTCCAACAACATTTCTGTCTTGTATTATCATTTTAAGTTCTTATGTAGCTAAAAAAAAAAAACACCCTATATATATACATGAACACATTTTGTTGGAGAGTAGTATAAGTATAAGAGAACCAATTTGCCGTAGGTCATAATTTACATTATCATTTTAGCTCTAAAGTTTATCTTAAATAAAAAATTTAGTTTTGGCACACTGAAAATATGAAATACTTCATGTATGACAATTTTTTTTCCTTTCATATAATTTATTGTATCTGAAAAATATTTGTATTTTTGCACGGTTGCTTTTATTGTGTGTTGATCACCTCTTTGATGTTCGGCCAAGAGAAGCAATATTCCTCTCTCTTAGTCGAACGTAGCCACGATCATTCAGATTGTTACGGGCCAGTAGATTTGAATCCTTTTCAAGGTTCTTTCGATACGGTGCTGCAGCTTTCGCTAATACTAATGCACGTTTAGATCTTTGTGGATGACATAGTTTTTAATATACCAGTGCGCGACTGTAATTATTTGTAAAATCTTATTTTGGTGCCTTTGATTTTGTTCTAAATTTCGGCATTTTTCCCTAGACTAAGATCAGCTAATCAGTTTTTAGACGATTTCTCTATAATGTCTACTAACTGAAAAATTTTGAAACATATAAATAAGTTTCAGGCTAAACCTTAAAAGTAAAAAAAATCAAAAACTTTGAAGAAAAAGCTTTCCTGATGATCTGGCCTAAGAAACCAGTGAAATACGTATAGGAATTAGCTCTCTTCCCCCAACAAATAAATTGTTACCAGTAATTAAAATAATATCAAATAATTAATATTTAGTTTTTTTTTCAAAAAGTAAGATATTCTTTTACCTAAAAAAGGCCTCTTTTATGTATATCATAACTTTGAGTTAAGTCTGTTTGTTCTAAAACCCTATAGATAACAAAAAAGCAGATTCTGATGTCAAAAAAATTAATAAATTTAAACTTATTTCCCCGCTATGGACTGAATGTTGACATTTTTTTTATATGTTAGCATTTTTTTATATTTCAATTTTGATATTTTTACACTCAACCAAATTTTTTAGGTAACATTAGTGAAAAAATTATGAGAACACAAACATTTTTAAATCAGCTTAATTTTTATTTAAATCATTATGTTTTTGTTTTTATTTAAATTATTTAAATAAAAATTATTTAAAACATTTAGTAAAAAACAAAAGAAGTGTTTTTTCATTCGCATTCACACATCCATAAGAACATGTTGTCAGCAACACTCCTTTTTTTTGTTATTATTATTAGGGCCACCGCTTCGACACGAACAAAATGGAAGTTGCTTTGACTTAATTTCTATTTAGTCAAAGAAATTTTTTAACTAAAAGGTGTCTTTAGCTTGTCTAAAATTTGGTTAACGGTTTCCTAAAGTTTGGTAGCATATTTCCGAATTTATGTATTGGGCGACACACTTTGTTGACATTTTATTTTTGGACATTTACTTTGTTTGCTTTAAACAAATCTTACAAAGCAAATATGCTATAATGTGTTACAAATTAAATGTTTCTCTTCCAAACTAGTACTTAGAGGTTTGCCTTCTAATTTAAAAATATTTGTTATTTATTTTTAATCACGCATGATTCCTTTGCAAATTTGTTAAATAAATATTTTATGAGTATAAAATATTTATTTCCAAAAAATATAATAACCGAAATTGATCACAATGGGGTAAGCCTATCCAGATAGCTATTTCGCTAGTGCTCAACTAGCTCATCAGTGGTTTTTTCCCAATTTTTCTCAGATTCTTATGCTTAAAACTTAATAGACTAAATGAGAAGTCTAATCAGTCTATAAAGAAAGCCAAATCTAAATTTCTAAACAAAACAAAAAACCATAGTAACCATTTCGATTTCAAAAAGTTTATTTTTTTTTTTTTTTTTGTTTAGAAATTTAGATTTGGCTTTATTCATAGACTGATTGAACTTCTCATTTAGTCTATTAAGTTTTAAGCATAAGAATCTGAGTTTTTATTTAGAAAAATTGGGAAAAATCCACTGATGAGCTAGTTGAGCACTAGCGAAATAGCTATCTGGATAGGCTTTCCCCATAGTAATCAATTTCGGTTATTATATTTTTTTGCAAATAAATATTTTATACTCATAAAATATTTATTTAAGAAATTTGCAAAGGAATCATGCGTGATTAAAAATAAATAATGTATATAACACGATTCCAAATATAATTTTTTGTATTTAAAAATATTTACGTATACGCAACATAAAACCTCGTTTATTTTGTATACGGCTGCGTTGCTATGTGCCAAAATACGTTACTTTGTATGACATTGTATTTTAAAAAGTATTTTGGAAATATTATTATTTATATTATTATTTAGTGCTTATATCATCAGTTTTATGTACAAATTTATGACTATAGCTGTTAGAACAAGAAAATTTTATAAAAATCATCAATACTTTTGCAAGCACGTGTAATTCTTATTACCAAAAATTCTACCAGTATGTGCGAACTAAGTAAAACAAAACAATGCTACTTTTTTACTAATAATTTGGAGTTTTTTTATGATTTAATAATAATATTTATGTACTTTTTTGTTACTGTTAAGAAAAAAAAAAAACATTTTTCAATAAGCTATATGGATACATACGCTACACATTCTTCTTTAAATGTAATAAATTTAACATCGATATTAACCTTTATCTGATGTATATTTTATGTGTTCAATAAATTTTTAATATAATATGAATAAAAATGTAAAATTAAATTTTATAGAACTTCACTACATAAAATAGAAAGTCCATATTTAATATTAAATATATTTGATTAGTTTAGAGTTCGAAATTAAATTTTTTCCTTGCCTAAGTACGACAATTACTTTCTTCAAATTTAATTTAATTTATTTGTTTTTTTCGAATAATTTTAATACGAATATTTTATTTTTACTTTCTGTTTCCTAACGATACTACTTGGGCTTAAAAAACTAAATATTAAATTATAAAAGGGGTCAAGTAGATAATCCTTATAATTGTTTGATTGAAAATGGGAATTAGGAACACGAGTTAGAAAAATAAGAAGTTTGGCATATAGATATTAAGAATTACTGAAAAAGAGGTCCAAATCGGTGTGTGGTGGTTTGCAAAATAAAGAACACTGAAGGAGCCGCTTTCACTATGTATTAGCTGCATATTAATGACTGCAAGAATAAGTGATAAAGGAAAAATAGTCTTTAATATTATTTATTGCCTTGATACCCCTAATATGAAGAACTTCCTACCTAAAACATTTAAGACTATTTTGCTGATGAGGACTTTTCGGGAGAAAAGATTTATTAATAAAATCCAATTCCAATTGCTATAATGAAAAAATCGAAGCCTTCATTAAGTAATACAACTAATTAATAAGTGTAATTCCCTAGAGTTATCAATTGCAAAAATTATTAAAAAAAATTTAACTTACTAAAGGGTGTCCCCATAGCTAACCTAATCGAGTTATATGGCCCTATCTTGTAAACCTATAAAGACAGACAATGGAAATTTACACAGAATGTGTATTGCTATATCCGCATATATATTTTAAATTAGAAACTAAAGGATATCTCAATAGGTGATGTAATTTTATGTATGTACTCGTATATGAAATTAGTTCTAAAGTATCTTTTAAATAAGTAAACTACCAATATCGTTTTGATTGTTACTAAAATACTGATTCTGACCAAGATTGCCTGTGGTTTCCAAACTTATGTTCAATGTTCTAAATCATAAGTATAAGTACCCCAATTGACTATTTCACTCAGCTATTCGTAATGCTCTAGGTGTATTTCAAACAACCAATACAAAAACCATGTTAGTGTTGCTGATTACATCTAAGCTAATGATTTAAACTTATTCCAAAAATCTTTAACTCCGACAAGACGAATTTATTAAAAATGCCATAAAACAAAACAAAGTTAAAATACATCATTAGTTCCTAAAGAAACAAACTCTTTATATGCAAAAAATTAAGGAATGGGTTCTGGAAGAAGAGCAAAATGAGGAAATTTTGCAAAATAAAAAATTAAAAATGGAGATTTCAAGCCAAATAAGCTTGGAAAGCTCAGCAAGGCAGACCATTTATGGATGGAATGCTAAAAACTTTTCAAACAATAAATTATAGAACAGATTTCATAAAGTCAAGTCCCTTGTCACACCAAACTTTGGCTATTGCTATATTGCCCAAATAGGAAATTCGGTGGAGTCTTCTATTAAAGAAAAATTGATAAATTGTAAGTTTGTTTCGTTTTGTTTAGATGAAAGTACAGATATCAATGATCTTTGTCAACTGGTTGTCTGTATTAGATGCATTGATGATGAACATTTTAATGTTTTTGAATCAATGTTGACATTAGAAACCTTTTATGGACCTTTGTTAACCCTCTTTCGTTCTACATATTGCTGCGAACAAATTTTTTCCGACTTAAAATTTATTTGGTCCATGCAGAGAAATAAATTAAGTTCTTCAAATTTAAAACATATTTTGTTAATAACTCTTAAATTTGGAAAACTTAATTTATAATGCCTAAATACACTTAATTTTTTAAGCTTTAATTGTAAATTAAACTCGACCAATCAAATATGTGTAAAAAAACTGAGGCATATTTTTGTATTTAATTTTATTAACTTTTTTCAAACTTCAACTTCCATTTGCCTTTAAAAGTAAAGTTCCTTTTTTCCTCTTTTAATTTATTTCTTTGTGAAAAAGATCAAAATGCCTTTTAATTGAAAAGGTTTTCTTTGTGTTAAATGTTTGGTAACATAAAATGCAATGTAACCAATTGCATTTTTAATGACAAAACTAAATTTTTTGTCTTCCATTATATAATTTTGTCTGCTGGTTTATTTTGAAATTTAATCAAAGTTGAAAGTAGTAAGCATCCGCATATGTTTACTCGTTAACACTCAATTAACGACTGAAATCAAAATGAAATAGAAGAGAACAAGCGTCGGTGTGAGTTTTTTTTTATTGTTTTTGTAGCACAATTGTGTATTGAAAATGAAGATTTGGGTAGCTATGATCTAAAACCAGCTTTGATAATTCCTGATATTTTACAATTGCAAACAACTACAGCGGAAATATACAGGCAATTTTTTATAACAATTCAACGTTCGTCCCCTGAGCAAACTTTTCTAATTACAGAGGGTTCTAAAAAGGACCTACATACGACAGTTGCTGTTGTCGATGGAAATCTAACAATATGCAATGTATTGCTAGAAAACCATTTCAGTATTTATACAGCAGAAATTATTTTAAAAAAATTGGCGATAGGGCAAATTTATAATTTGCACGGCCAGCCAATCTGCAATTTCACACACAAATAAGTCAGAAAATTTAGCATTATCCGTAATTATTTAATAAAATCGCCTAACAATATTCGTTTAATGTGGGTCGCAGGTCATGCAGGCATTACAGATAATAAAACAGCAGATCGTCATTATTATTTCACATGCAAGAAAATAAATATTAAAATCAGAATTACTAAACCACATGAATTCATAAAAACAACGATTGGAATACATACTATAAAACAATTAACCTTAAAGGAGAGAAAATTAGATATTATATATACTCCACAAACTGTTGATTATATATTGGACAGTTGTCAGCTATTTAATCAAGTTGGTTACCAAGTTCATTACTTTGTTTATATAACAATATAACAATGTTTACAACATTTTTACTTAAAAAATGCAAAATTGTTAATATCATCTATAGATACATATAAAAAATAAATCAGTCAAGTGCGAGTTAGTCTCACACACATATGGTTCCGTACTATGTTTAGTATGCCTTTAAAAATTCAAGTTTTTAACTTTTTCATGTCTTATGGGAGACCCTTTTCTTTTTAAAATCAAAGTCATATTCGCGGAAATTGCATTGCTATTGGAACACCCTCTAAATTTCAGGAATTGTTGTTATAACGGCCATGGTAATACAGTTTCTATAAAAATATCAGGCCTACCTATTGCAGTTCAAAAAATAAGGTAATATACGTGAAAAACATGTCACTGATCACCCTTTAGTAATTAGTAATTGTTATAGTGGCCGAAGTACAACATCTACTGTAAACAATTCAATTCAATTCAATTCAAAAAGTAAGGCTATTTAAGTAAAAATCATGGCTGTATCGGAACACCCTTTAATTTTTATTATTTGTTATAGTTTCCATAGTAATAAACCTCCTGTAAAAACTTTAGGAGTCTACTCCTGCCATATACACGCAAAGCACGTCACTCTCGAAACACCCTTTAATTTTAAGGTATAATTTAATACAAAGCGAACATAGAGTTAATTACTGTCTGCAAATGTTAATTGGTTGCCTCCTATAGCTCAAGAAAAAAAGACATAAAGGCAAATAACACCTCACTTTCGGAACATCCTATAAGTTTTAGTATTTATTGCTATAATAACACCACTATCAGAACACCCTTTAATTTTTAGGTTTATTTTTTTAGACTTGTTTATAAAGCGAAATAAGTTTTAATTACAGTTTGTAAATTTTTAGTGTAATCCTCCTACAGTTCAAGAAATAAACACATATTTGTGAATAACACCTCTCTATCGGAACACCCTATAAGTGTTAAGTTTTGTTGCTATAGCGGCCACCGCTATACACCTCCTGTGAAAGTTTCAAGAGTCTACATATTATGGTTCCAAACTTAGGCCTTATACACGCAAATCACACCACTATCGGAACACCCTTTAATTTTTAGTTTTATTTTTTTATACTCGTCTATATATAGTGAACTAAGTTTTAAATACTGTTTGTAAATTTCAAGTGTATCCCTCCTACAGTTCAAGAAATAAACACATTTTCGTGAATAACACCTCTCTATTGGAACACCCTATAAGTTTTAGTATTTGTTGCTATAGCGGCAACAGCTATACATCATCTGCCAAAATTTCAAGTGTCTACCTATAACGGTTCTAGAGTTAAAAGGCATTGACAGACGGACAGACGGACAGAAGGGCAGAAGGACAGAAGGACAGAAGGACAGAAGGACAGAAGGACAGACGGACAGACGGACAGACATTGTAGCGAAAACAATAGGGTTACGTTTTTACACTTTGTGTACCGAACCCTAAAAAGTAGATTTTTCCTATCTGTCTGTGCTTGCATCACGTTAAAACCGCTAGATGGGTCTCTATAAAATTGTGAGAGGAGGTGCCCTAGCATTTTGGTTCAAATATTGGATACTTTTTTCCGTAAAACTATCTTAATTCCAAGAAAAAGTTCTGAAAGTACTCAATTTTACTGCAACTTTTATATTTGTCAAAGAGAAATTTTAAACACTATTTCTAGGGATGAGTACCTCTATATAAAAAAACCTAAAGCGCTATAAAAGTAGGAGTCTCAAAATTGTGTGTGGATTATTTTCAACGCAAAATCGAACAAATTATTGTAAGGACACTGACGAAGGGGATCAAAAATTTTCAATATTTTATTATTAGATAAATAAAATAATATTGAATATCTGAAATTTTATTAGTCGAACTATTAATTTTACATACAGATGAAATTAAAAAATCAGGCTTAAGTTCGTTTTATTCCCTCTAAGAAAGAATAAATTTATTTACAAATAAAAATATTAAACAAGAGGGAAGCTTTAGGTAGTGGTAGACTTCGTTCTCACCAACTTACGATTGATGATTGAATACAGTTTTTCTCGTATTCCTTTATCTGAGTTTGGTTCGTGGTTCGTAAAATATATGATACTTACAACTAAACACTACCCAGTAGATAGATATGAAGAGTGCTGATGAGGGACGTAGGTGTTTAGAAAATGTGCATTCCCATCTGCTGGCGTCTGAAAAATAAATTTTCCTAATTTTTCTTTAATATTATCACCTAATTTGTAATTTTATTTATTCTTTTTTAGAGAGAATAAAACGAACTTAAGCTTGACTTGACATTTACCTGAAAAAACTAGAGCAACTTAAATTATGTGATTTTAGTTGTTAATTCTAAATTTAATTAATGGCAAAATCTTTAATTTTTAACACAACGAAGCATCTTCGGGGCATTGAGTTGATAAAAGTTTCCAACCGACTTATTTGAATGTGTTCCCAAGCTTCTTTTATTTGGCTTAAAAAAATTCTTTAATTATTTACTTGATCCCGTCTTATTTCTCGATATATAATGTCCTTAAAGTTGTTTATAGGTTTTGAAACAGGTGATTGTGTTGGTCATTAAAGTACATTAATATTATCATCAAGCCAGAACTTAACATGCCGCGAATTATTCTTCATATCGTTATCCTGCTGAGAGATCTATCCTAAAGTCATATTATCATTTAATGACATTCTCTAAAATATTTTTATTCAAGTACCGGTCCATAGTTCTACTTATTTCATATAGAGGGCCAACCCCATTGATTGAATAACAGCACCCATCATCATCACATTTTCACCTCCATGTTTAACTGTTCCTTAGGATTGAAACACTTATTAGGAGGTCATCAAAGGCGCTTACATTTATATTCAGATACTTTAAAGTTGAGTTAAGGTTCATTAGAAATTAAAATTTCTTGCCATTTTACAACACTGGAACTAGTATCGTCCCCTTAATAAAACAATAGTGTATAATTTTATCGATATTTCGAGATTAGATATCGGGGAAAAGAGTAATATTTCAGAAAATAGTCGATGGTTTTAAGTTGTTGTCATTTAAATATGTGGTGGAATATTCAGGCAACTAGTAGATGAAATTTCACTAATTTACAAGTGCTTTAATTGCTAATAAATGAGATTCAAAGTACCATGATGTCAGTTAGGCTATTTTATTTGTTTTACAATATGTATGAAAATCATTACACGCTATTTTATTTTGTATGGTATGCACTATTTTATTTGAATTGACTCCAAATAATATATTGTTAAAAAATAGTGTATATCAATTTACAATTTTATTTTGTTATAAATTAATGAAAATAATAAAATTAGTTAGTAATAAAAATAGTGTATGCTTCTTATACATTATTTTTATTTGAAATTATATTCAGAGTAACAACTAAATAAAGCAGCATTCCTGCACTTACACAATTAGTAATGAAAAATTTCAAATACGCAATTATACGCTAATATTTCAATTCATCTTTTGACCCACCACACCATATTACACCAAATGTTTACCACATTTAGAATCAGTTATGTAGATTCTTATTATGCAATAATGATGTACATGCGATGTACATGCGTATACACTACTATTTTATTGAGGGGACGATATGCTCCTTCGCAAAGTTTTTTATTACCTTATGATATTTAGGAGAAATAAATGTTTTTTTTCCGTTTTTCTGTAGCGTTTTAAAGGAACAGTTAAGCATGGCGGTGAAAATCTTATGGTATGGCGCTGTTCAAATTATGGTATTCAATAAAATCATACTCGTATATTTATCATAAATAAATAAAAAAATGCATTTCAAGTAAGTATGGGCATTAAAATTTAAACAAATGAAGCATTGCTATCGTCACCAAAACAGTTTAAAAAATTTATAAATTTTCATATCATAGCTATATGGATTTATAGGGATTTTTATTTGAACTACTATAGATAGATACTTCACGTAACAAATGTATAGGTTTTAATAAAGTAGAAGAAAAAAAAATTAGTTTCCACAATTCTTCTTATTAATCTCATAACTATTTTTTAATAATAATATTAAAAAGTTATTAGAAAAAATATAATATTGGACATGTTCGTTATTGCTTTTTAAAAATAATATCGAAAGCATAACAAATTCATGAACTTGGCATGTCGACTTTCGATAATGTTTCGAGTAGAAATAAATGATAAACCAACAAACCTTTCGTTAGTACATTTATAGTATGAAGAACATTTTTCTATCATACTATACTTGTTGCGATATAAAATCATGAATTTAATTGGCTTTGGAAACTTACCTAATATAATAAAATATTTCCCACATTATTCTTTAAATACAATAAATACTTTTTATATCTAATAACATGGCTGATTGTAAAAAATACAGTAGAAAAACAGATGCATTTTTGGTAAATAAAAAACTATCAGCAGCTGTTTAAATTTACAAATATAACATTCCATGCATGAAAATAAACAATAGAAATTATAATCCTATAATTTCTGATAATAAAAAAAATAAAACTATTCAAGTATAGTTATACAAATAATAGCGAAGTTCAGGGTTCGATGCAAATGGTCTTGCAAAAGTGCAAGTGCCAGTGCAATATCATAGATTTTTTTTTTTTTAAATCCAACTACAAAATACATATTGAGTTGGTTAAATTTGAAAGAAGAAAGCATTTGCACTTTCGCAAGACCATTTGCATTAAACACTGAATACCGCTAATATGGTTTTTTGTAAGTACAATTGTGGAACAAGATTAACGTGGATACCTGCCTAGTTGACCTAATCTAACGGTGGTCTTACCACCTAGTGAAATGTAAGCGTAGACTAGCGCCCCCATTGTATAACAACACTTTACGACTGCCATCAATCGCACTTTTTGTGTGATACAGTCACAATGAGTAGAAATTTATATAATATGGCAAGCCTTATCCACGGCAAACCTAGATCCATATTATAGCCTCTTGCTTAGGGGTTTGGAGACTATCCAAACTCCGTCTGTTGAGAGTGCAACAGCACACCTGATCGACCGTGCACCATACCTACATAAATCGATTTAAAACCACAACCACCACGTGTACCCCCGAAGGGGAACCCTCCAATAACCGGTCACAGAGAGGATGGGCTCTCTGTGGGGCTACTAATTCCCGTGGTACCAGTCCTTTGGGCACTGGTCGGGCCTCGAAGAGAACCCGCATGTTTTAACACACAGACCTTTTCTTCCAGTTTTAGGTTCTAGGAACCCTAATGTCTGGTGCCCCTATATTCCCCGAGTGAACCACGTCAAAGCATTTGGCATTCCTGCTGTGACAATTGGAACCCCCTGGGGTATTTTTGTAAATACAACATTACTTTTAGCATTTTACAAAGTGTCGTTACACCAGAGACAAGAATACTCGTACAGTAAAACTCGTTTTATAATATCTGTGGCCACAAGGAAAATTTTGTTCTGCCGTATTCTGTATTTTTATAACTGGTTTTGTTATTTTACTCCTATTGCAGTTAAGGTTATTTCTTTCTCTTGGGACCTTATAAATTAAGAAATATGTCGTTCTACGGTCTCAAAAATATAATATTTTAATAAAATAGTTATTCACCATAACAAAACTTAAGACTCAAGTCGACTTAAACAGTTACATTTTTTTCGCCATAAATATATCAAACAACATGTAAACCTATAATTTTTTTTCTTACTAGGCTTCTATAATAGGCATGTGTTTGGCCAGCACTTATTGCAGACGTAGAATTATTTAATTACCATTTTTAGAAGCAGTTGGCTGGTCTTAGTTATATTTCAAATATATGAAATAAAAATTCGAAAGCAATAAAATAAAATTCTGTAAATAATCACAGCTGCTCCCTCGTATGTAAGAAACTCCAACATTAATAAAGATCTAAACATACCATCAGTTAAAGCAGAATTAGAGAAACATGCATTGACGTACTTAGGTAAGCTTGAAACGCAACAAATTCGCTGGCCCGTAACATACTTAAGCCGTAAATTAGAAATGATAGCAGCAACCGAGAAGCATATAATTTTTTTTTTTTTTGTCTAGCACTTTTTAAGTCCAGCCATTATTATACCTTCAGGGCCTCGTTTATGTAACTTATGTGAGCTACTTTTCACATGAAATTAGTAGAGTCATATTGTCTTAGACACATTGAGCTAGAGATAATGACAAATTTTGTATTACTTTATTTTAAAAACTTAAAGATTAGCTATGGAACAAATTGGAAAAACGGAATGACTATTATATTTTTATATTAAAAGTTTCTTACTTTATGTACAAAAACGATGTACTGGTTACAATTGCAAACTTTTTCTAAAAAATATCAGTAAAAATTAATTTTAACTGAAATAAGTTTTTCTATTACTATTGTAATTAAAATTACTTCTAATAAGAATATCATTCCATTGCACCATTAATACAATTGTAATTGGAAATGTTTAACTAAAAATTAAAAGTAATTATACTTGTAATTAAGCAATAACCATTATTTTCAATTGAAATTTTTTTTTTTTAATTTTATATCCACAAAGTAAAACTAAAAATCCACAAATCGAACTTCTGAAATATTAAAGATATTGAAAGAGAATAGAGAAAAAAGTTATATATGTTAAGAAATCTTTTGCAATGATTTTTTAATAATTATCTAAATTATTTGATTTTTTACACTTATAATATAACTAGTTGTGCCCGCCAAGTCGTGGACGTGCTAACAATATTTTGCTCGATTTTGCTTTCAAAGTATTTCACAATAATTGTAGGACTCTTAATTTTATAGTGCTTTAGTTATGGTTTATGTACTAACTTTATACAAATTTATAAAAAAATTCTAAAAATTATTGTAAAGCTCTGTAAGAGGTGTCTAAGACAATGTAATTATACAAAGTAAATCTACAAATTTTATTCTATTGGCGCCATCTGTTGGGCAATATTTTTTTAATATCCCACTTTCAAAAATAAAAGGTTCGTAACCGTGTTTAAAATACCCCAGTTTTAAACCGAAAATGTCAGTACCTTTAAACCGGAAATTGCGTACTTTTACTGTTTTTTCTGCACTTTCTCTTTTAAATAAGATATTTTTGCGGAAAAAAGTATCCTATATTGGAGTCAGTTTGCGAAGGTACCTCCTCACAAAATTTTTTTAAAATCCATCCAGTAGTTTTTACGTGATGAAAACGGAAACAAGAGGAAAGCTGACAGACATCAGATTTAAAGATGTATAAGTAATAAATACAAACCTTGTTTTAGCATAATTAAGTCAAATATGTTTTTCAGTCACAAGTAAATGTAATTATAGTCTTTCAATATGTATTGGATGTAATTGCAATTCCAATTTTATATATAGATATAAAGTGAAATATAATATAACAGCAAATATGCAAATATAATAAATCTGAAAATTAAAGGGTGTTACAGAAAGATATTATTTTATGTGTATAAACTTATTCCGTAAAAGACAGGCACCTTAGATTTAAACACAGTATGTTTTACAATGTTAACTACTGCAACAAATGTCTACCGCACCAAATATTGAAATTAGATGAATCTGTCATTATAGACATTGTGCTTGCTATATAAAAAATATTAAAATTCGAATGGTGCAACCATAGAAGACGCTATTTAAAGGTATACCTTATAAAACAGACTCTTAAATTATTTAAAGCAAGTATTAACAACATAAAATTTACTAATGTCTCATAAAAAGCGTGAAAAATTAATTTTTTTATATTTTAAAATTGTAAATTCAACATAGTACGCAACCATATGAGTGTGAGTCTTACTTCCACATGACTGATTTATTTAAAACTAGCTCCGTCCATAGAATATTTTGTTCTATTTTGCATTGAAAGTAATCCCTACCAAATTTTTAGATTCTTTATAGTGCTTCAAATATTGTTTATGTATTTCCCTTATATAAAGTTACCCATCCCTGGGTAATTACTTAGGAACATAGGCTTTATCTAAAATTCTAAAATTAATATCAAATTCTAAAATTATTGTAGAATTCTGCAAATAGTTTAAAAATTTGCCGGCGACAAAAACAAAAAGTGCTGGCAAGTTTGCATTACCATTCGATTCTATTTTCTCTTGGAAAATGAGATATTTCTACATTAAAAAAATATTCTGTATTTGAACCGAAAGTAACTCTTCACAAAATTTTAATTAAATTCTTTTTGTAGTTTTTACGTGATGCGAACACAGCCATACAGAAATAATTAAAAATTGCTGTTTTGAATACCATTTCGATTACTATCTGCAGCAGCAACTAAATTTTCAAAAAATATTTCATGTACAAAAATGGTCCTGTTACAGTTTTGTTATATGTTTAGATTATATTCTTCTAGTAAAACACTGTTTTTAAGAGTTTGTATTGTTAGTTAAATGCCAATTGTTATGGAAGCAGAATAAGATTTTATTACATGGAAGACATGTATGATCAATTTTGTCTCAGTTATTGTTAGTTAGGAAATTTTCAAACATCATAATTGTTACAATGGGTGGTTAAATTCTAAGGGCCGTCAAGTTTTTTTCTGCATATAATTTAACATTTGTCAATTTCAGAATAACTCAATTTGAACCATGGCCATTCCAAACGCCGTCAATGGTCAGAATGGTGGCAAGAAATGGCAACAGTGAATGATAAATTTTCGAAGAAAATCATCTTCAGTGATGAGGCACATTTTCACCCATTTTCACCCCAGTGGATTCGTCAATAAACAGAATTGTCGCATTTGGGCGCATGATAATCCAAGAGTGATTGTCGAAAAACCAATGCACCCACAAAGAGTGACTGTTTGGTGCGGTTTATGGGCTGGCGGCCGTATTTTTTTCCAAAATGAGGCCGGTCAGGCAGTTACTGTGAATGGTGTTTGCTATCGTCAGATGATAACGAACCTTTTATGGCCCGAGTTGGAAGATATGTATGTGGACGATATGTGGTTTCAACAGGACGGTGCCACTTGCCATACAGCTAACGAAACAATGGCTCTTTTGCGCGACAAATTCAATGGCCGTGTTATCACACGTGGTGGCGATGTCAATGGGCCGCCAAGATCATGTGATTTGACATCTTTCTTTGGGGTTATTTGAAACAAAAGGTGTACGTCCATAACGCAGCAACAATGCCGCCTATTCGCCTGGTCAGTACATTAAGCCTAGGATATTCAAAAGTAAGTGAATTTATAAAATTTATAAGTATAATGTTTACTTCAGTATGTCTCCAAAATGTTACTGGGTTCAAAAATATATTTTTCATACATTCTGAATACTCATACAGTGAAAAATATATGCTTGGTCAGCTTTATGTTCTTTTAGGCACAATTCTGTAAAAAAGTATATCTTTTGTCAGTAATGGAAATTACTTTTACTATGGTACGCATTCAGCATGCTGTTACATCTTTTATTTAAAAGACAAAAAATCCATTATTTAGCTTTTTTATTTTTACATCGAATTGAAATGCAACATGTCCATTATAATATTTTATTGCATTTTTATTTCAAATATCAGCAAAATACAAAAATCATATAGCCTTTCTTACACACAGATACGTAACCAAACACAGACAAGACAACACGCAATACATGTGTGAGTGGGGACACTACATACAAAATTTACACATGCTTGGTCTTTTCGAAAAATATTTTGTAGCAATTGAATGCACAAACGAAGGACTATAAAAATTTAACTAAATATGAAAATACAAAGTTATTTATAAAATGAATAATTTTTATTCAACTTTCAAATACGATTTTACGTCGTTTATTTTCTAACATTTTGCATTTGGTATAGTTATTAGAAAAGTTTTGCTTAGTTTGCAAGAAATCAAATAGTTGCTATAGAGACATTACAAAATGTAGTAAGTGAGTATATCAATATTTTGCTTAATTCATTTTTTAAAGTATTTTTTTTTTAAATTTTTTTATATCTTAATAATTCCCAAGTTTGAGTTGTCAGTATATTATTCAGAAATAAACATATTTTTTTTAACATGATATTCATACACAAGTTCTTAGAAATACTTATTGGTTTGAATGTATTAAAGTTCAATGTATTAAAGTAAAAGAGAATTATTTGCAACTCACATACACATACAGGACTTACATATACATATGTATGTTTTATAAAGTCAAGCTGTTTGATAGGTTTATGTAGGAACATAAAACGAAAACCGGATACATATATACAAATAGCTACTAAAACCATATAAATACATGTTTATAATGCCATACACCTTGTTGCTAACATTTTATGCATTTATAACCTGGAAACATAAATAATTAATACTTTAATCATACTATTTTTGCTAAGCTTTTGTCTTCATATATATTTAGAACTAGCTGTGCCCGCCACTTCATCAGCGTCCTTGCAATATTTTGTTCAATTTTTCTTTCAAAGCAATCCACGCCAAGGACCCTTACTTTTTCAGTGCTTTAGTTATGGTTTATGCATTTACTTTATATAAAGTGTCTCATCCCTATTAAAATAAGCCGCCTTAAGGCATGCATATCGGTTAGTGCTTCTGTTATGGTTTATGTATTTACTTTATATAAAGGGTCTTAACCCTGCTAAAATAACATTTTCTTTTGCTTGTTCTCTAAGATAAGAACTAAGATATTATTGCAGAAAAATTTATCCTATTTTGGAATCGATACACTAAGGTACGTCCTCACAAAATTGTATTAATGTCCATCCCGTAGTTTTTACATGATGCAAACACAAAAAGAAAGACAGACATGAGTTACTGTTTTATTATATGTATAGATAGATAGTAAACACAATTTTTCGTCATATTTTATTCATGACTTTGTTTTACAAACTGTGCCAGCATCAGGCAATGTATTCTTCAAACTCAAATTTATTGCCGCAAACATGCTAGACGACTTATCTGAGTTCTCTGTAACCGGTTAAGATAAGTCTAGTATTATTCATTACCATCCTTATTGGGAGCGTCAGTAGCATCTGGGCGAGAGTAGTGACATATGACAAAACGAATTCGCTGGACTCTACTTGAACCACCCTTTTGTTTGTGCACAACAATGATACGTTAAGCAAGAAAACAATAGGATGCAACTCTTCAAAAGGCAATAAGAGTATTTTAACGGCTTACAAAACGGCTTCCCCGGTAGACAGGTCGGTAGTGAGCCTGACTATCAGTCTAGAGGTTGCCCGATCGATTCCCGCTAAAGACTCTGGGTGTTTTACCACAAAGAAATATTATTGTCATAGAACTCTTTAAAGAAAACTATATAAAAATTACCCGGCTAAGACAATTACAAACTTTCTTTACTCACTCACTCACATACATATACTAAATAATACTTTTTAAAACGGTATAACTCTGGCGGATTTTGCTCTGTTTATAATTGCATTAAGCATTAATATCATGATTGCACTCACGTTAATGCACTCACGTTAATCGATGTGTATACAAGACCTCAATTTTTGGAAGTTTTGTTTGTCTACCTATGTTAGCATTACGGAAATACTAATAAAATTTCTCATGGAGGTACTAAGGTACCTGGGTTGAAAAAAACTATACTTTTCTTCCACATTAATATCTTATTTTCAAGAGAACATAGACATAAACCTCCAATTGTACAATGAACTGGCATTATCTTTTTTAGTTTTGTAGATGAGATATTTTAGACACTATTTCCAGAACTCTACAAAAAGAGCACTTTATATAAAACCTATTTTGCAACATCTTGAGTTATTGCCCAGAGACAGTTAACTCTATATTAAGTAAATATTTAAACCATATATGCAGCACCATAAAAGGAATAGTCTGAAAACTTGGTGTGGATTACTTTCAAAACAAAAGACTAAATCTAACACAAATTTTGCCAGAACGCTGACATAGTCGCGGGCACTACCCGCAAATAATAAAACTTTTAAATAATGAAATGAATGAAATTTTATTCTCATTTTTAAGTTGTTAGCAAAATATTTAAATGTTACATTAACCTCGACACACAGCGCAGCATTAAGTTCAAAAAATATATAAAGTATATATTTGAGTGGCAGGATATGGTGCAGATAAGCTAGAGAGTAGTATAATTTAAAACAATAACATGACATTAAACATGCACCAAAGTGTAGGATAATAATTTTTTTTCTTCTACCGAAAGCATACACATACACTATTGTTGTTGTTTTATAAACACAGGTAATTTACATATAAAAACGAAATGCATATGAACATGTATGTTTTATGAATATTCCTTCCTTTATATGAATATGTATGCATGCAGATTTCATATTAATACATGCTTGTTGTTGGTATGCTGTGCAGTTAGCATGTTTTGTACCCTTTTTTTATTATTTTTATTGTCTTTTCCTTTTATCCCCTTTACACCGGTACATGTAAATAAGCACAAGTAAAAACATTAAGGATTACAAGATCACGACAGGTAGTAAAATACGAACTTTGGGCTAATGTACATGTAGTATAATAATATAAAATATACAAAAAAAAAAAAAAAATAAATAAATAAAACTAACACACTTATATGAATTACACTTGTGCTTAGATGTAGTCGTATAATGCATGTATGTTTGAATGCAGTTAATGCAGCTTTAAGTAAGATTTCTGCAGTATCTCTTGTTTGTTTTCATCTACATCTTTTTGCATTGTTAAGTTTCATCGCCTTATTAGATACGAGTGCTGCAGCACAAAAGAAGAAAAATGCCAAAACAATGATGGCAATTTCATGTATTTATTTTAGAATACTTTTTTATTGTTTTTATAAATATTTACGTTTCTGTGTTTGTCTTTAAACAGCAAAGTAACATGTGTAGTTATGGAATTCTAAAAATCTTTTATGTCAATTTATGTTCGGCTTTTCTTTCTTATTTCACGATTTAAAGGATATTTTTTTATTAGTAAAATAATTAAATAGTTTGAATAGTAATCAAAATATTCGATAATTTGGGTAAGTGTCATAAATTAAAACTTAAGAGTAAGACTAAATCGATCTGAGAACAAGTTTTATTAAGTATGCTTCAGTATGTGCTAAATGCTCTTATTAACTAAACTCTAAAATTGCTTAAATTTTAGGAAAACACAGTGTCTCAATATTAATCGTTTTAGTAGTTATTTGTAACAGAAAAACCATAATCACTCTAATTCTAAATATTCCCAGGAAATGATTTTCCTGGGAATTCATTTTTCCCGGGAATAAAATCATGCTAATCTAAACATTTGGGGAAGGGAATAACAAGGGAGAGAGAATTTTAAATATTCGAGATCAGCTGTATTGTTTCAAATGTTTTTTTTTTTTTTTGACTACAAATGTGCAAATTGTTTTTAGAAATATAAAAATTAAAACTTGTATATTAACCAAAAAACTTTTAATAACTTAATAGAATGATTTTTGAAAGCGTCTGTCATCCTTCCAATGCGTGTGATGATTTTTTTCGGGACTTTCAGCAAAGTGCTAGTTCATCTCGGGCTGAATGACAAAAAAAAATAAATTAGTCAAGTGCGAGTTAGACTCACACACGTAGGGTTCCGTACTATGTTCAGTATAATTTAAAAACTCCAGTTGTTTATTTCTTTATGTCTTATGGGACACCATTAAATTTTAAAATTAAAGTAATATTCGCGAAAATTGCATCATAATTAGAACACCCTTTAAATTTTAATATGTAATTGATTTTATAGCGGCCATGGTAATACACTTTCTATTAAAATATCAGGAGCCTACCTATTGCGGTTAAAAAAATAAGGTAATATTCGTGAAAAACACGTTACTAATGGACACACTTCAATTCTAAGTATTTGTTATAGCGGCAGAAGTAACACATCTACTGTAAACATTTCAAGAGGGTATCTATTACGGTTTATAAAATCATGTCACTGTCAGAACACCCTTTAATATTATTATTCATTATAGTGGCCATGGCAACTTCCTTTCTATAAATATATTAGGAGTCTACTTATTGCGATTAAAAAATAAGTCACTATAAGTGAAAAACATGTCACTGTCGGAACACCCTTTAATTTTTCAAGAGTCTACCTGTTACGGTTCAAGAAATAAGGCTTTATACATGCAAATCAAATAAAAAAAAAAGACATAAACGTAAATAACACGTCACTTTTAGTATTTTTTGCTATTGTGGCTGCAGTTATGCACTTTTGGTAAAATTTTCAAGAGTCTACCTATTATGGTTCAAAACTTAGGCCTTATACATACAAAGCACACCACTATCGGAACACCCTTTAATTTTTAAGTTTATTTTTTTAGAGTTGTTTATAAAGCGAACTAAGTTTTAATTACTGTTTGTAAGAAATAAACACATATTCGTAAATAACACCTCTTTATCGGAAGACCCTATAAGTTTTAATATTTTTTGCTATAGCGGCCATAGTTATACACCTTCGGTAAAAATTTCAAGATTATACATATTATGATTCAAAACTTAGGCCTTATAAATCAAAATAACACCACTTTCGGTACACCCTTTAATTTTTAGGTTTGTTTTTTAGACTTGTATATAAGGCGAACTACGTTTTTATTTCAGTTTGTAAATTTTTAGTGTATGCCTCCTACAGTTCAAGAAATAAACACATATTCGTGAATAACACCTCTCTGTCGGAACACCCTATAAGTTTTAATCTTTGTTGGTATAGCGGACATCGCTATACACCTTCTGTGAAAATTTCAAGAGTCTACCTATTATGGTTCAAAACTTATGCCTTATACATGCATTTCACACCACTATCGGAACACCCTTTAATTTTTAGTTTTATTTTTTTATACTTGTTTATATAGTGAACTAAGTTTTAATAACTATTTGTAAATTTCAAGTGTATCCCTCCTACAGTTCAAGAAATAAACACATTTTCGTAAATAACACCTCTCTATTGGAACACCCTATAAGTTTTAGTATTTGTTGCTATAGCGGCAACAACTATACATCATCTGTGAAAATTTCAAGAGTCTACCTATTACGGTTCCAGAGATAAAAGGCGCTGACTAACGGACAGACGGACAGACATTGTAGCGAAAACAATAGGGTTTCGTTTTTACACTTTGTGTACGGAACCCTAAAAAGGTTTTCATTTTCAATTAATGTTTTAGCAGACAACTTTACTCATGACCGTGGGTTCTAACCCACAGAATGAGTCCGTCTATATAGAGTTCACTCCAAGTGTCTCAATGTAGTTGATCAAACCAACAGCGTATTTAAAAATACATGAATGTGCATTATTATTGCTAGATTGCCGCACTTCGTCCCAGAAAAGACAGCTGTGCATTCTCTTATGTCAGCATTAATTTTAAATGCAATGCTGGTATAGACTTTTTAGATAGTTCAAGCTCCCAAGCTCGTCATGTGGTGTCCTTAGCGTTACCCCAATATTTAGCCTTTGCCTAAGATATTAGGAATATTATCGGAAATCATCTCTAATAAAATTCTATCCTAATTACACTTTCTAAATTAAAGAACACAAGTATAGTTAACAAGAATACTGCCAATCTGTTTTGCTTTAGGAAAATATTTGCTGAAAAGTTAAGTGTTTTCTTGCCTAACACTTTTTTGTTTACTGAAGGTTCTTTTCACAATAGAGTATCTACTTACTACTTATAATCGAGAGCAATAATGCAATAACAATGAAGAATTTAATTTGGTTTGCGCCAAACGTTTGCCTGATAATGCAGGAGTTTTTGTATCAACAATCAGAAAATCGGCAAAACTATTATATGCACGGACAGCGTAAGTGCCATAACAAGTGTTAAGAAAACACATTCATTTTATAAATCTTCCCGGAAGCCATGTTATTTTGCTGTGAATACCTTCACATATTGGCATGGCTGGCAATAAGAAGGCGGACTGTGCTGCAAAGAAAGCTTTGAGCTTACAAGAGGTTACTAAAATACCATGTTATTCCAAAGTTATACTAAATCCTTTCTCGGTTCTTCATAGACAAAATACCCCAACAACCAGAAGACCTAGGTACAATAGGGAGCTAACTCGTAAGCAGTGTATCTCGTTAGGCCGATTAAGAGTTGGTAAAACTATTATTAATACAAAACACTATGATGATACAACTGATCCAGCAGTGTGCAGTTTTTGTTATGAATTACTCACTGTTTCGCACATCCTTGCAGAATGTCCGTATTCAAGACTTCATATGCCTCTATCAGAGGCATATGAAGTCTTGACTGCACAGTTGACTGCACAACTAAACAATGTCTTTATCAAATATCATTTAAATGATCTATTTATTTTTTACGAATACGAATTTATGAGCGCATATGGTCTAGTCACCCGGCGCCTTTTTATTATATTTTATAAATTAACATTATGGAAGAAATAAATAAATAAGTATGGTTAAGTTCAATAACTTTATCACGTTTTGTTAAATGAAAAAAAATAAATAAAATAAAAGGAAAAAAGCTAAAAAACTTATATTTTAAAACTTTTTGTTGTTTTTGACCTAAAAGTATGATAAATTATGATTTTACATAACCAATTTGTACTTAAAATCAGGCTGGTATGTTTGAAGTCCATCAAAATGTTTAATATTCACCTCTATTCTGCATTTCGAATCGAGTCGAAATTTTCTCCGTTTGGCAACTTTGGTGTTCTGTGTTCCGTTTCTTTAAAATTTTGACGATTGTATGAATTCTGCATTACACTCGAAGCTACGTTTTTTGAAGTTGATACTTTTTTAAGTAACGCTTCACACTTGTAATTTTTGTTTCTGAAACATTTTTTGAAGTTGCATTCGTGTCCATATACATTTATACAGCCACTCTACTGTCGAAAAGAGCAAACAACAACAACAACAATAGAGAGTCGCAGCAGAGTTTTAAATACATGAAACATAGTACCACTGCCATTTTTATATGCTCTCCCAACAACAAATACAACAAATGTGTTGCAGAAACAAAAATTGCGAGTATGGAAAGAAACTAACGGAAAGTGTTTCGATTTTAGTTTATTTAGTTTAGAAGATGTAAATAAAAAGAAAAACATGTAAATATTAAATACAATAACTATCTTTTTAATTACTAATTGATATTGTACTAAGATTTAAAATTTCTATTTAATTTCATGGTCGGAAACAACAACACCTGATCAATATAAAAAACCGGCGAATTGAATGGCAGCGTAGGTTGATTTTGCACGTGGAATCTTAAATAAAATGAAGAAACTTTATTTCTGTGCTAGCATGATGTATTAAAAATATGCTTATCAACTCCGGCGGCACAGTACCATTCACACTGGAACACTTCGAGCACAAATACCTCTTAATTATGTTCTGGCTTTTTTGTCATTTTTTTATTACATACAATGAAATTTATAGTCAAACTTAAGTTCGTTTTTATTCTCTCTAAGAAAGAATTAATTAAATTACAAATTTTGTGATAATATTAAAGAAAAATTTGGAAAATTTATTTTTTTTTAAGCAGGAGCGGAATGCACATTTTCTAGACAGCTACGTCCGTCATCAGTACTCTTCGTATCTATATATTTAATGTAGTTTTTAGTTGTAAGCATCATCTATTTAACCAACCAAACCCATATAAAGGAATACAAGAAAACTTTTATTAAATTATCAATCGTCAGTTGGTGAGAACAAAGTCTACCACTACCTTAAGCTTCCCTCTTGTTAATTATTTTTACTTTAATATTTACCACCTTATAGTTGTTGTTCCTTCAGCCAACCTTCGGTTAGCAATGAGCAACCAGTGAAATACGTATAGGGACTAGCTCTTTCTCCCAACAAATAAATTGCACTTTTATGATAAAACGTTATGGGTAATTAGCATAATATTAAATAATTAACATTTGAATTCCCAAAAATTTTATTAATAACTAAATATGCAACTGCTTGTGCAAACCTTGGCAACACTTGTTTTTTTTCGATTCTCTTGCGAGAACAAAATTAACTTGTGTATGCTTTTCATCACACCTTACGCCTCTGCATTCAGTGATGGCAAAAAATCATCCAATTGTAGAAGGACAGTAAGGAAAAATAAAAACGTGGTTTGTTTGTTGGTGTTTTGTTGAAACTTTAATATTCTGTAATATTATTCTATTAACATGCATAATTCTCATTGTGTTTTGTAGAATTTTATTACTTATAGAGTATTTTTGGTTTCTCTAAAATTAGGAAAAAGGTTTCCTGATGATCTGGCCTGAGCAACCAGTGAAATACGTATAGGGACTAGCTCTTTCCCCCAACAAATAAATTGCATTTTTATGATAAAACGTTATGGGTAATTAGCATAATATTAAATAATTAATATTTGAATTCCCAAAAATTTTATTAATAACTAAATATGCAACTGCTTGTGCAAACCTTGGCAACACTTGTTTTTTTTCGATTCTCTTGCGAGAACAAAATTAACTTGTGTATGCTTTTCATCACACCTTACGCCTCTGCATTCAGTGATGGCAAAAAATCATCCAATTGTAGAAGGACAGTAAGGAAAAATAAAAACGTGGTTTGTTTGTTGGTGTTTTGTTGAAGCTTTAATATTCTGTAATATTATTCTATTAACATGCATAATTCTCATTGTGTTTTGTAGAATTTTATTACTTATAGAGTATTTTTGGTTTCTCTAAAATTAGGAAAAAGGTTTCCTGACGATCTGGCCTGAGCAACCAGTGAAATACGTATAGGGACTAGCTCTTTCCCCCAACAAATAAATAGCATTTTTATTATAAAACGTTATGGGTAATTAGCATAATATTAAATAATTAATATTTGATTTGATATCCAAAAATTTTATTAATAATGAAAGCTACTTTTGTTTATTTGTTTTACTGCCAACATTCGTTTTTTAGACTATAAACTTCATTGTGTGTAATACAGAAATAGTTTGACTAATAATAATTACAAAGTTTCAAAATTATTTTTTTATTTAAAAATTAGTTTCCACAATATTTAATATTTATTTATTGATTTATTTGTCACGAGTTTTGCGCACTAAATATAATTTTTTATTAAAATCATAAATATACATAATTGTTTATTTTTTTTTTTACTTTACCGTACGTAGTAAAGGGTCCGCCATCTAACTTTTTTTTAACTAGTGCTTATTTCTTGAATGGTAACACTTACCTCATGTCTGATTTGACATATAATTAGTTTTATTCTTCCGCTGAACGAATATGGTTGTGTATACGCTTGAACAACGCTGGAAAATATTGACTTACAGAAGATGCCGATTTTGCCAAAAAAAATCATCGTTTCAGATGAAGCTTATTTTGATCTTGGCGGGTATGTAAACAAGCAAAATTGTCGCATTTGGGGCACAGAAAACCCGCACTTGGTGCGGAATTTGGTCCAGAGGCATAATTGGGCCATTTTTCTTCGAAAATGAGCAAGGAGTGGCCGTTACAGTCAATGGCGATCGTTATCTGGCCATGTTGAACAAATTTTTGTTCACAAAAATTGAAGAGGAGGATATTGACAACATTTGGTTTCAACAGGACGGCGCTACGTGCCACACAGCCGAAGTTACACTCGATGTTTTACGCCCTGTTTTTGAAGATCGCATTATCAGTCGCAGAGCTGATGTTGTTTGGCCAGCTCGGAGCTGCGATTTGACACCGTTGGATTATTATTTGTGGGGTTTCGTCAAAGATAAGTGTTACGCCGACAAGCCAGAGATAATTGACGCTTTATAGGACAATATTCGTGAAGCCATTGGTGAAATACAGCTGCACACAAGAGATAATGTGCTTACAAATTGGACCGATCGTGTAGGCTACTGCATGGCCAGCCGAGGCAGCAATTTGAATGAAATTATTTTCCATTATTAACCAGAAGGATTGTACTTTCAAATAAAAAAAGAATTTTGAGAAAATATTCAGTAGTTTTTTTTATAGCTTTTTCAAAAAAAAAGTTATTTGGCGGACCCGTTATAACGTAAAGTATAGTAATCATGAGAAAAATCGAGGTCGGGAATTCGACAGACTTGTACCTTTAGAGGTCTCCTGAACCTTTTTTTTAGCTATTTTCGGGATAATTTCTGTGGGTGGGTTTGGGTGTGTATGCCACTATTTTTGTAGAGTTTGTACAGGTCCTACCGTTTGACGTATCAAAATGGAATTTAGTATGTGCCTTTGGTATGTGGAGATGAAAAGCTGTATAAATCTTGGCCATAATCAGGAAGGAACAAGGGGTAGTTTACCTAATACCCCAAACCGAAAATAATAAATTTTTCGATTTCAAAATACTTTGAACTTTTATTCTTTATGTAATATATCCATAAAAATAACTGTTTTCATTGGGTATGGTAAAGTTGAGTGTAGGCCACTACAGTTTTATTTTTTGTTCCTATTTCATTCGTTTTATAGAAAAACAGTTGGTTTAAACCACAGACATAACGGCTAAACATAGTCTTGTCATCTTTTTCTTTCGATTTAGTTTTTTCTTGAAATAACTGTTCTCCATTCTTGCGTAACTGAATGTGGGAACGTAATCGAAATGCAGAAGAGGGGTGATTAAGCATACTTATATAAAAACTGAAGAAAATTGTTCAAATAAAGCTGTCAATAATTGAAAAAGCATAAACGCATTCCTTCAGATAAATTTCTAGTATGGAAAGTATTTTATAAATAATAAATTAATTTTTCTTTTTAGTTACACCAATGAAAATTTAATGGATTAAACCCCTTTACTTTATTTTATTAAACTTTCTAATATAAATTAAAAAAAAAAAACAATAGTTGTAATTAGCAAAAGTTTTACTCTTAAGTTGTTAAAATTTAACGCCTTCAGTTTAGTTTTTTACTTTGCTTTGTTTTAGTAGTGATTCCCAGTTGCAATTTTTTGTACTGATTTTACGACTTTTATACCAATTTTCTGTGTTAAAGCTTCTTGTAAGCCCACACTTTTTTCACATTCGTGTCAAGCATCAAAATGTTATTTATGAAAATTGAAATATTTTTCAGCATTTCCCCTCTTTTTTTATTACATTTAGTTTATGAGATCAGTATCAAAGTATGTAAAAGCTAGCTTGCGCATCAAAATGATAGTCATGATAGTCTTTTTTGTTTCGTCTATGCAGGTAAAGTTACCTGAAAAATTTATAAAAAAAGGGTTTTTCGCATAGTTAAAATAATTTTCATCGGGTAATATTTAATGTTAAATCAATTCCTTAACTAAATTCTGTTATATTTCTGCATCGAATTTAGAAGTTTTCAAATTGGCTTAAAAATAACTAAATATGATTGTGATAAATTCATTTTCGTTTCGTTTGTCGTTCTTAAAACGTATAAAAAATATTCAAAAAGATAAAAGTATGATTGATTAATTAATGCGTAAAAAATTAGCAACCACCAGTTTTCTTATTTATATAGTTTTTTTTTTTTTTATTTCGGACCAGCACTCAGGGGATGACCCCTACTCATGCAAAGCATTGTGCCAGAACTAGGAAATTAGGTTATGGGAAGGAGGATAGAGGGAGTAATGTTTGTGGACATTCGATTTGAATTTTCCAATATTGTAGCTGACAGGAAAGACCTCTGTAGGAAGATGATTCCACAAGCGAACTGTACGGCTAAAAAACGAATTTTCTCTGTAATGCATTGTGCGATTCACTGGCCAATCGACCACAAATGGATGAGCTCTTAATGAAAAGCGTGTTGTGCGCGAAAACGTGCGGATATCGGGAACTAGATCCCTAATCTCATCAGAGCACATTCCATTGTAGTAGCGATAAAGCAGCGAACCCAACCCACATTGCGTCGATGTTCAAGAGAGTCAATAGAGTTGGATACCCTACTGTCACCTATGAGTTTCTTCGCCCTCTCCTGCACGCGGTCGAGAAGTTCCAAAACAGACTTTGTAGCACCGGCCCATACATGAGAGTTGTATTCCATTTTTGGCCGGATGGAAGTGGTATAAATAGTAAGGAGATTAGATGTGGTGAAATATATTTTACACCTTTTGAGAAAACCGAGACACTTGAAAGCTTCTTTTGAAGCTTGAAAAATGTGCTTAGTCCATCGAACGTCACACTGGATTTTCATGCCAAGAACAGCAAGAGTTTCTGATTCCTTAATACTTATACCACCCATAATTACAGATGTAGCACCATTTTCGGCCGAACGCCGGTGCGTTAGCATACAACATTGAGTCTTACGAGCGTTAAAGTCGACTCTATTTGCCCGGCCCAATTAGATAATGTTACGAGATCGTGATTGAACGTATCATTCATGTTTGGCCGCTTGGCCCCAATCTCTAAAAGGCTCATACGTCAGTTTTTCGTAATACAAATGGAAATTAATAGAATTTTTTTTTTAAATCGGTTCAGAGTTAAGATATTCAAACCCGTTTAATATTTAAGTATTTCCAAAGAGGCCCTAAAAATATCCAAAACCTTTCAAGTGATTGAAAATACAAGTTATGATATCTTTAAAATGTGTATACGAAGATATCTGGCACTTATAAAGAAGCAAGTTATTAAAAATAGTACACATGATAACGTAAGGCTAGCAAAAGTACCACATTAAAAAAATATTAACCTGAATTAACTAATCTTGATCGTGCTAAAAAATTGAAAACTTGCAAAAGTAAGAAAATAAGAAGAAAAGTTTAATGAGTAACCGAACAAAACCAAATAATAGGTTTAAATGACAAAAATGACACAATATTTTTTTACAACAATATCTTAACGAAATCAAGGGTTTTATACCAATTATTCAAAATGCAGGTATAAATTTATTTATCAATAATATTTCAGCTTCGTACCATATATTGAAAGAGAAAAGCTAGAAGCCGCGCAGATAATGTGTCATCTTAAAAAGAAAATAAATCTATCTGTATTATTAATTTTAAGTTTCGCTTATTATTTTATTTTTATTATTTATTAATAGATTTTTTTTTCATTTTACACATTCATTGATTACAAAAAATAATATTCTTAATGTTAAAATCTATATATATGGCATAACATTATTGTTGTGAGCCAGATTGACAAACAATTATTTTATATATAAATAAGTATAACTATATTATAGTACATATATTAAATTTTTTATTAGGAGTAGAGATATGACTAGACATCAAACTCGTTAATAATCAGTTTACGATATTTTAATGACTTACCAATATATATGTATAGCGCATCAAAATTGCTACCATTTAAAATATTTACGACTTCAATAATGGAAAGATTACTTTTACCAAAACAGTTTATTCTTATTTGGTTGTAAATAGGACAGACTCCCAGAAAATGGAATGTATTTTCGATTAGATTTAGGTTACAGATTGTGCATATAGTTGATGAATTGTTATTAAATGATCTGTATTAAGTCCTAGTAATCCGCCTCTCGCTTTGATAAGAAGACATGTGACGTGCGATGAAAAATTTGAAGCGAATATAGGAGCAACATTATAGTTGAGTTGGGAGTATAGATCGTGGTTTTGAGAGTTGATAGCTTTTTGTATGTTTTCCTCTCGTTCTTTTCTTACAAATGAAAATAACAAGGATTCCCACTGCGGGCAAATAGGATGATCTGTTGGAGGAATGTAATTTAATTTTAGGCACAAGTTATGCCATTCTTTAGCCCAGAATATTTTTTGTGATATTACAGCTTCAGCTAATATACGCGGCAACCTTCCAGAGCTCATGTTTAGTACTTTATTTATGTAGCAGAAGTGAAGCTTTAATGTGGAAATATACAATGAGTTTAGCCCAGTTTCAAGATTGAGCATATAATTTGGAGTGGTAGGAGGTAAATGTAGCATTTTTTAATGAAAAATCTGGAGAGTTTTTCGCTTATAATCAATTCCTTTTTCCAATCATATCGGACCTACGATTTACTACCTTAAACCGTAGTTTTAAATTTTAAGTATTTTGGTTATTTTTCAAAGCTTGTTTCCTATGTTTTTTTAAACACTTTTAGATATTTACCACTAAAACCAATTAATTCTTCTATGTAAATAAAATAGGTACACCAATGGGTTGAACTGAAAGAAAAATTTTAAAATTATAAAATAATTTTGTTATCTTCCGTTTTTACACGAGTGCAACATTTCAGATTATTTAGACGTCGCACATAGGGGTATTTGGTCAATCTAGCCACACATTACTTTTTTTAGTTTATAGTGGCTCTAAAAATTTACTGAGCGCCCCTAGATTAAAAACTCTTATGCTATAAAATAAGAGAAATCAGACCAACGAGAAAAAAGTTCCTCTAAGAAGAACTAATCCTACCACTGAAAAATTCAATTTTGTTTTTTTTTAATTTTCCCATACTTTTGTTTAGCAAATGCAAATTTTATAGTCAGCGAATGTTAAAGATTCTAAACTGTCATTTTTCGCCCTGGTCCCATTTGTGGTGAAATAAAATATTATTTGCAAAAATAATATAATTATCAAAAGAAATGGATTACATACGCCTTAATACCATTAAAGATTTTAAGTTTTTAAGTTTTCTTCACTTACGAGAAACTTCCATGTGATTTTTTTTCCAATTCCAATTCATTCATTTATATCATATTCATTTCTAAGCTTTTTTTTTGTCGAAGAGAAGAATATTAATAAAAGTAATTTTTGTAATTTATTATTTTATAGTATTTAATTTATCTGAAAATAACTAACTTATTCATAACTAGCTGCTTATTTTGTTTTGATAGCAATCCACTTTATGACTGTTACTTTTATAGTGCTTCAGATATGGTTTATGTAATTACTTATACATAAAAAGCTACCCATCCCTGGGTTATTACTCAGACACATAGGTTTTATATAAAATTCTAAAAAGTGTATAAAATTCCAAAATTGTTGTAGAGTACTGTAAATAGTGTTTTAAATTACCCGCTGACGAAATTGCAGTACCATTGAATCGACAAAATTAGGTACTTTCACTATTTGTTCCCCCTCTCTTTCTTGGTCATGAGATATTTTAACGAAAAAAAAAAAATATCCTATATTTGAACAACGATACTAAGTTACCTCTTTATAAAATTTTATTAAAATTCCTTTAGTAGTTTTTACGTGATGCGAACACAAACAGACAAACAGCCAGCCAGAAAATCAAAGTTTTATTATATGTACAGACTTAACTTATTTATATTAGTAACAATAAGTTTTATATAAAATAATAACAATTAATTTATTTAAAACAACTTAGAAACAAAAAACATGACCGATAAAATCGTATCTACCTATGCAGGATGACCAAAAACAGAAAACGGTGAAATTTTGAAGAAAAAAAATGGAGCAAAAACATGCAACGGTTTTTACTGTCCAAAATGAGAGTTCGCAAATTTTATAGTGATATATAATATTTTTTAGAGTGTGGTGGCCCTCTCTCTCAAAAACCTTTTTAATTTTTTTTTTTGATAAAAAAAGTGAACAAACAAATTATTTTTTTTTAAATACGAAAGACTTTTTTTATCATAAAAATTTAAATTTTTTTAATAATTAATATAAGTAGCTGCTAATATAGCCTTTTACAAAAAAATCAACACAAAATCTTTATTCGTGTAGCCACATAAAAATATATTGGACACCTCTCAAATCATTTCCTGATTTTATCAGTGTCTCAAAATGACAAATCTCAAGCAAAAGCCTTGAAAATCCACTATACGATGCAGAATTTTGTTGTCTGTCGATTTCCGTACTTAAATTTGTACATTTCTCAAATATTAATTTTTTGCCTAATGTTCGGATAAATTGGCAAACTACAAAATAAAGAAATATTATAAGCAGATGAAATTCCACCATTCAGAATGAAATAAAAATATTGAAACTAAGTACGATAAAATCAGGAATTTAATTATAGTTAAAAGCATACATTTGCTAATTTTAAAAATTAATTAAAACCATTTTTAATATTAATTTTACTAAAACAATATAAAACAAGACAAAAATAAGTGTTTTATATTCTGTGTACGAAAAAAAGTATCTATTATAGGAAAATCTAGGAAAATACACCTCAAATGATCTAATTTATACGTTTTGTTAATGCGGGCTAAGTTTTTTACTTTCAATGAGTGCAGAAAAAAAAGAAACAAAATATGGTACGGATTTTGAAGGATAAGGATTGAGAATTTTGTTTTCTTTCGACGAGTATAAAAATTTGCTTTATACAGTTGTTAAACAAACGGTGTTTTCTAAACTAAAGGTAAACAAATAAGAGCAATTACAATTTCATATAAGATCAGAACATTTTAGCGAAATAATCAAAAGATAACATAACTGACTGTATCATGTTGACGCGTACATTGTGTATACATACAGAAGAGAGTAAATTCAAGTTTTTCTTTTTTTCTAAAATTATTATAAAATTTCTTGTACTGTATTTTACAGGAGTTTTATGGCTGAAACGAGAAACACAGGGATTTTAATCTATAATTTATAATATAAAAAAACATACCGACAAAAGTTCATTCTAACAGCAGCCAATATTTTTTACAATCTACATATTTACAAATACATACATACATATGTATATTTAGGTTAAGGGAAATTTTGTTAAAAATATTGTCATTGTTTGAATTAGTTGTTGCTATTTTTATGGATTTCACGGTGTGTATAAATAAATATTTATATTTCTGATTTGATCTGATGACACTGTTCTATATAGCGTTGACATTGTATTTTATGAATACTAAACAAATAGAACCAATATTTAATAATAATAAAAAACTGATAAAATTCAATCATAACAAGTTGAGTAATAAAATGCTGCGGTAATTGAATAAACTAGTAAATGTTAAAAAGCCTTACCGAGGCTTTTTGTCAGAAGTCAAAGATGTATGAATAGTGTGTGGCATAAATATTATTTAGACTATAAAATTTTTAATTGGAAAAAAAAAATTACGAATAACTTTACTTTATCATATTTACATTACAAACATAATTTAGTACGTCAAAACATAACAGCGTTTCAAAAAAAAAAAATAATTCTAAATCATAGACTGGTGCTCGCAAATTGACGTACAATTTTCAATATTCTACGCTGTGTAATTATTATTTCAAAACAATTTTTTTTATGTTGGTGGTAATAATTAGTTTATTTTCAACCTTCGAAAAGGTTAAGAGTGATTTTATTATTCTTTTCTGACTATTTTTTCTTATTCGTTATCAGAAATACAATATTATGTAATTATGATGCAGTAGTATATTACACAAGATAATAAGATTAGACATCCTCATTTTCTATTTTATAAACACAGATTATATAATAGTTAATGACAAGAGCGCTTTAAAAAAATACATTAGTATGAGTAATTATTGTAACCATTTATCTATTTAGCCTTAAAAACTGTTTACATCTCGATTATAATTCGACTCATTTTAAATCATCTACACATAATAATAATCAAATACACATAATAAAGTAGTAACTCATTTCCGTGTCTGTCTGTCTGCTTTTCATTTACGTTCGCATCACTTAAAAACTACTGGATGGATTTTAACAAAATTTTGTGAGGAGGTACCTAAGTATCCTGATCCTAATATAGTATACTTTTTTCCGAAAAAAATATCTTATTCCCAAGGTAAAATGGAGAAAAAAAATTAAAGTACGCTTTCCGCTGTAAAAGTAGTTCTTAGTACGGCACGACACCTTTAATTTTTGAAAGTTGTATATTTTAAAACACAGGTAGTTGTAAGTACTTAGTACGTCACGGCACCTTTAATTTTAGATATTTAAACACAGATGGTGCTGCCAAATTTAAATTACTTACTGCCACATAGCCAATTAAAGAAAATTTTTATTTATTTTAAGTTGCGTACGTGTTGTATAATTTGGTTATTTTGTGAAATACATACTTAGTTAATTATGTGATTACACATTACTTTTGTGATTTAGCGTTAATTTTTATAATTTGTTAAGAATACTACGCCTTGAGTGTGGCTATAAAATTCTGTTATTGTTAGTTTCTTCTTAGTGCTACTCTATAAAAGTAAGTCTTACAATAAGTGTGGAATATTTTCAAAGCAAAATCGATCAAAATATTATCAGGACGGGCACAGCTATTATAATATAAAATAAAACTGTATATGAAACATTTATTAATTGATATGGAATACAAAACTTTTTAAATTATTGTCTCCTTGTTTGCATTCGCATAATAAAAACTACTGACTGAATTTTAATTTTTTGGGGAGGTAATGAGTAAAAATATCTCATTTCCAAGAGAAAATATAAATGAAATGGTGAAAGTACGCAATATTACCGATTTAATAATGCGGAAAATTTGCACAATATTTACAAAACTCTATTATAATAAAATCAAAAAAAAAAACTATGTTGAAATAGTTGGGTACTTCTATACAAAGTAAATATAGAAACGATATCTGCACCACCATAAAGAAAGAGTCTGATATTTTGATGTGCATTACTTTCAAAACAAAAGACATATTCAAACAAAATATAATCAGGAGGATGCACAATTTAACGACGTAATGTATTTTGAGACAAAAATCGAAAAATTCTAAAAAATGGAATTTGGGATTTCTGAAATTAGTCCAACTGATTTCGGGAAAAGATCGTCCTTGTTGTATAGAAAAAAAAAATCTCCACAACAAGAGGGGTCTGAAAGTAACTGTTTGGCCCAAATGGGCTAAAAAGTATTTTTTCTTCACATATAAATACAAAAAAACATAACTGTTTTGGAAATATCACTTGTACATACCAACATCTCAATGTTCGTATCCACACTGCAAATGCAGTAAAACAGTATTTTAATTAAAAAATTGTTGTATTAATCAATATGAGTCCATACTCCCCAAACCGGAATATAATAGAATCCGTTTGAGTTGGTAAGTCCAAAAAGTGAGTGAGTTCGACAAACAATATGAAGCCAAACCTAAGTTAATTGTAGCCATTCAGAAATCTTGGAATACAATAAATAATATAATAAATTTTTTTTTTAATCAACTGACCAGTAACGGTGTGAAATATTTACGTTGCGACAAGGTGTAAATAAATCTAGAGTGGGCCACAGCAATTCTAGGATGGGCATGGTTTTCTCAGAGTTGGTTTAACTTTATTCATAGTTTATTTAAAATTAGCTGAATTTTTTTCACAATAAGACAATTGATAAATACGCAATGCAGATTGTTATACTTCAGAATAGATAATTCCAATGTAAAATATAATGAATGCTTGATAAACAGATAAGCACTTTTCGTTCTGTAGCTTTCTTTATTTATTTCAATTGAAACTAATTAACTGTTTACCTTTTCTACGCTTTGTTTTTTCAAAGCTAGCATCGTATGTGACTCTAAAATCAGAATTATTAATTAATTATGGAGATTGGCAAATTTAGCTGGTCATCAACAACTACATATTCTTTGACTGGTCGCTTCAAAAAGAATTAATCAATTTGATTCTACTATCGTTTGGAATTTATTTCTTTTACTTCATACCTCGACATAAATCAATTACAGACTCCAGCCAGGTTTAATTTTTTCAATTTAAACCTTTTTTGAATCTTTTTTCCTAAAGATTTGTTGGTATTTCAATTTAAGTGTATGGCATAAACGCATCACTTTGCTTCTGATTGTATTTTCTTAAAAACTACATGCTCTGTTTGCTAGCAATCCTCAAATTAAAAACTTCATCCAACGTTTCTGAAACTAAAAGGAATTAAATCTCTATAAGAAACTAAGAATGAAAATTATACTTTTTGTATAATTCTTGTGGCTTAAGGCTACAACACCAAATCTACAATTGCAACAACATGAATTTCTATTCAATTAGAGCGCAATATCCAATTACTAAATTTATTATTATTGAAAAAATTGTTTCTTATATTAATAGACACTATGTTCTTACTTTTGGCAAACGTACAGGCCTGCCTATAACGGCCTTTTTTAATTCACATTAAACATTTTTAAAAACTTGTTTTAAGACAAGCGAAAATAGGAATCAATATAAAACTAACATTGACTTTTTTAGTTTCTTCTAATATCCCATTCTATAAAAATATACGAAATTTGTGCAAGGTTGTATTTAAAATTATTAGAATAACAGCTTGTCGAATTTCACCTGAAAGTACGAACTTGATGTATCGAAACTTTCACTTTTCGATATGGGTCACTTTGAGAGCACCCTGTGTCAAAGTTAAAAGGAATAAAAAAAATATTTTGTATATTTCTTATCTAGACTATATAATATCATTTATTTATTTATTACGCTCCCGCGGAGCGAAGCGAAGCGAAGCGAATCTGGTTTTATAAAAAATCTCTAATCTATAGTGGAACAGCATACGCTAGGAATGCGTGACTCTGGATACCGGCCGACCTCCAGTTTAAATAAATAAATAAAATAAATAAAAATAAATAAAATAAACATAAAATCAAGTAATAAAAACATGACCGTGGGGATCCGAAAGGCTTATTAATAATAAGGCAATATTGTTGCATTAATTAAAACATATGTATGTATGTATGTATGTATGTATTTTATTTTATAAATATTTATTTTTATTTACTATTGTCCTTGTGCAAAAGGAATAAAGTATACTTGAAGTGTACTTTATGACAAAATTTTCATATAAAAATTTAAAACAAAGCATACTTAATTTTTTTTTCTTTTTGATAAGGCCGTGTATCCTTAAATATAATTAAACTAACAACAGGTGTTCATATCTTAAATCAAAATAATAGTTCGTTAGATGCTGGACCAAAAAATTTATTTTAAAGTTATTACTTTGGACTCATCTCTCCCGTGTTTACCAAAAAAGGCAATATCCATCTGGCTTAGTTGAATGAAAAATTAATATTTACATATGTATATTAGCAATAGGTTTTACTTTCTCATAATTCTCATTCGGAATATTTTAATTTAAAAATAATTTTTTTTAAGGAAGCTACATACATATTAGTTGTCAAAATTGCTGACAATTGATTTCGTATTGTAGGCGTCTAGACAATAATTATTATAACGAAATCCAAATAGCCTGTGATCCGTGAAAATGAAGTTTTCAAATTTTCCTCTTTTAATTATTCTTCTATACCCAAAACTTATTTTTATTATTGTCGACATATGTACGTCAAATCACTGTCATGTTTACTGTCTCCAAAATACTATAGAAAGTAATTCCGACAATTAAAAAAGTGTTCGTGTATTGTTATTGTCATGACAGAACAGGTGTAAACCTAGTGTTAAGGGAAATAATTATTTTTTTTTCGAGGTTTAATCGTAATACGAGGTACCAGTCAGAGATGAAAAAATTTAAATTGTACTGCGGTTAGATAAATGTACGAGTATATATTTTGCGAATATTCTTAGATTAGCATCTCATCGAACTAAATCCCAGGATAAATGTATATTAAAACTTATTTGCCCTGAACTCTAGATACGGAATAATTGAAATAACCCAATTTTCAAAATCATTCATTGTCGAAGGCTTTTAATAATTATTATTATTATTTTTTTGCAATTATTTTAGTATTTGCAGCACTTATTTTTCTATAATTAGCATATAATTAAATACAAAGATTATAAATATTTTAAGTTATGTCCTTTGAATGTTCTAATCCACTTGTTAATTCTTAAGAATATTTAGTATAAATACCGTGTAATTAAGAACAGAAGTTTTTAATTTGCTTAAAATGCAAACATCTAAGCAACTCATGCTAATAAATACGTATTTTATTTTAAAAAAGAAAAAATATTAATGAAATCAAAAAAAAAAAAAAAAAGAAAATAAAATAAAATAAAAACCTAAATTAACATTTGTTTAGGTTTTAACTAAAAATGCTTCAAAAACTAATATACTCGTACAATAAATAACAACGTACCTTAATACGAGCATAAAGATGTGTATTTGTATACAACTTTAGAGTAGGAAACGTCAGAATTAGGCTTAAGAATGCTAACCAATTTCTGTGAATACTAATACATACATTTGTTGTTGACCTCATTTTATTTAACAAATTAAAGAACGATTCAAATGAAATTGGGATGCTCTCCAATTAAAAAATAAAATGCAGTTACCTGATGAAAGTTTTAAATGATGTGCTAGTTTAAAATTAATGCACTTAACACAAAGCTTGTGAATGAGTTAATCGCAAAGAAGATATAATTCTAGTTTAATTTTAAATAAAAATTTTTAATAAAAAAAGAAAACAGTTACAAATAGTTATAAATGCACTACAATAGCTCATAGTGTGAATACGCTAAACTGTTTTCTACGCTGACAGAAGACTATCGTTTCTGTCTACATAAATAGGAATTCAAAGTTTATGGGAGTCATCACAGGTTTTCTTATAAATAGATAATTAGTCTAAATCATAATATTTGGTTTTGTTTACCTAAAAGGCAGCTAATTGCAAAAAATGGTCTTGCCGTAAATAAGCTGTTACAAAAATTGTATACAAAATCAATTGTTGCCTTTAAAGTTACACAAGTACCAAACATAAAATTTTTTATTAAGTAATTATTGAGGTTCTTGACATTTTTATATTTTTGAATTCTATTTTTTAATAAGCACAAAATTATTAAAACATATTTATATAAAGACCTAGTGCTTATTAAAAAATAGAATTTTTTATTACGGAAATTAAGAAACTGTTTGTAAACAAAGTCGCTGATCATTTCAATGCATTCTTTTGACCACACCCTCAGACAAATGCACTCATAATTGAAAACCTTATGGTTGGATTATTCATACCATAGGATATCCTTATATTTAAAATATCAGTCAAGGGCGAGTGAGACACACACATGTTGGGTTCTTTACTCTTTAGTTCAACTTTAAAAATTCAAGTTGTTAATTTGTTCATGTCTTATGGGGCACCTTTTAATTTTAAAATTAAAGTCATATTCGCAAAAATTACATCACTATTGAAACACCTTTTAAATTTAGTAAATGTTGCTATAGCGGCCATGATCACTGATGGAACACCCTTTACTTACTAGTAATTGTTACAGCAACCGAAATGCAGCATCTACTGTAAACATTTTAAAAGTCGACCTATTACGGTTTAGAAAATAAGGCTATTTACATACAAATCATGTCTGTGTCGGAACACACTTTAGTTTTGTCATTTGTTATAGCGGCCATGGCACTTCCATTTCTATGAATATTCATGCATATCACTTCACTGTCGGCGCACCTTTTAATTTTTACTATTTCCTATAGTGGCACACACCTTTAGGTTTAATTTTGTATACATTACTATGTATAATTATATATAATTATGTATATATTACTATCTGTAAATTGTAAGTGGTTGCCTTCTACAGCTCAATTAATAAAGACATCCTATAAGTTTTATTTTAGTATTTGTTGCTATAGCGGCAATAGTTGTGAAAATTTCAAGAGTCTACCTATTACGGTTGCACAGATAAAAGGCGCTAACAGACGGACAGATGGGCAGACAATGTAGTGAAAACAATAGGGTGACGTTTCTACCCTTTGGGTACGGAACCCTAAAAAGACTATCCTAATTAAAAGCGTACTGAACAGTACCCATTTTTTAGAGATTTGAAAAATTTCCTATTTTATTAAAAGACCAGCAGCTTACTTTTTAACAATATACATATTAACAAATTTCCGAAAAATTCTTAAAAAAGGTGACAGTTTTTTAAAACTTTGAAATTATTTACATCTGAACTATTTGAACATTGCAAGAGATCCACAATACTCCAAAAAAGGTATGGATTTTGATAAATAAAGGTTTGTTTTATCAAAACACATACCATCAAACAAATTAACTTAACAACTTAAACAAATTAACGACAACGACTAAAAATCTACACGACTACAAACTATTGAGTACCTAAATTAACTCACTGGTAGCACGCTAGTCTATCAGTCTGGGTGTTGCGGGTTAGGTTCCCGCTAAAGACTCTAGGTGTTTTCTACAGACAACTAAAATGCTTGGCGGGTAGTGTTGTTAAAAAAAACGCCGCACAGTGGACCATGTCACAAAAATCTATAACTTTTGATTTGATTGTAATTTCTAAACGCGGTTTTTTTGTAGGTAGCATTTTAGATTTTTCAAGTTTTGTTATAAAACGTAAAAATCGAACGATAAAAAAGTTGTGTAGGGTTTTAAACACATTTTTATTATTTTTTTTTTTTTTTGAATTTTATTATAAAAGTGCTGTTAAAATATAATAAAAATGGCATTTAAGTCCTATTTTGTTAGGTACATTTACAACTAATAATTACTAACAATTTCCTAACGTAAATCTTTTCAAAAAATTGCCAAACTCCTGCGAACATTTTTTATGAGGTGACCAACAATCATTTTCTTTTGTTAAAGTGGTTTTGTGAGAAATATAGTTAGTCGATCTTCAAGAGCTCTACTCGCCCACACCTCTGCTTTGCCTCTGTCAAATTTTCTTATATTATATATTTAGTGGTTCATTAGCAACCGAATTATATCCAAAATAAAAAGTTTTTAAAAATCTTTTTCAGTGCGTCTTTAGTTCTATTCATCATTGTTTAGGCAGCTTCAAAATATTATTGAAGACAATATTTAAAACTTGAGATGCATATTTTGGGCTTAAGGGCCATTATTATTATTACTTGCCAGTAGCAAAAGTTAGGATTTTGTCAGAGCGATAACTAGTTTTTCGTTATAGTAGCGAGTGTAACATTCGTTAATATCTTGCCTTAAAGTACTTGATAGTTACAGGTTATTATTCGCTCATTAATAATAACGAAAAACCACTTGTCTCTCCGATAAAATCCTTACTACAGCTATTGGCACGTTATAATAATGGGCCTAAAATGAGCATGGCTTTTAATAAAGCGCAGTAAAATGTAGTACCTATCATTTTTATCATTTTAGAATTTTATGAAAATTAGCAATATATTCAAATAAAATATTGTAAGGTGCAAATAATATTCGTAAGGCTTTAGTTCCTGTACGAGTTGAACTTAGACCAATTTTAATCTAGTCAGTAACAGTACACTTAAAACCATCAATCACTTACCTTATCCGCACTGTACGTATCTTAACTAACTATCGACAATACGGATCCATGTCATGTCCAAAGCGGTACAGGTATAACTTAAAACATCAATGGCCGCTTAGCATGTGTGTTAAGTAGAAGTCCAAGTCTACATGACCCCCAGAATACCACACACATATTAGGGTTCAATAAATACGTCCACCGTCCCTCATATAGTGGATAGATTGTTCTGTGGTCCTAAGATACATGGGAATCATACCAGCTATAACAAACACATCCTCTTCCGACATCGTTATGAAAGCACTACTGACCTGCAACGCAGCAAGTCTGTAGACTGATGACAATAATCGGGCATATGTAGTATGTCTCTAATTCGTTGACCATATTGGATGTGCTTATAGTATCGTACTGATTACTACTTCCATAAGGAGTTTCCTCTGTATTTGATATTTAGAACCTTAGGTATTCGGCATTATTCTCGACAGCGTAGAGCATCTGTTCTATGCCTTTTTACTGTTGTATCGCAGGTGTTCGGCGAAGGAAAGTCGGCAATCTATTATCACACTAAGACTTGATTATAATGTAGCAATCGCCTATATTTAGTACTAAATCCTCCATTTTCCTGCGTCGATATATAAAGATCGCTTCAGTCTTATGATCAGCTTAAAACCAACAGACGATACCCATTTCTATCCTCGTATTTATTACCAGTTGTATAGCTTTTGGAGCGTCCAAGAGTACAATATCATCAGCAAATCCAACGATTTTTACCCTATTCGGAAATTTGAGCTTAAGAACGCTTCTGTGTAATATAATGTATGATAACTGTTACGTTGTAGTGCTGTGTTCCCTTAATCATTTAATTTCATAAATGATCTTTAATTATGGCTAAAAGCTTTATTAATTATGGCTATAGCAGGCGTAACAATCCTGATCAGATTGTCTATAATAACATCCCAAATTGCCGTATTTAATGCATTTTTAACATTTAACGTTACTACTACACAGTGTTTTTTGCAACCGTTTTTCCATCGTTTACCGCTAATAGCAATCGGCGCTGTTTCAACGACCACTTTCATGGCTTCCGCCGTTGATCTTTATTTCCTGAATCCAAATTGGTAACCAGACAGGACTTCTATTTAATTTTACACAGAATTCTTTCCTGTAATTTACCGCACGTGTCTATCATGCATATTTGGCGATAAGATTAGGGGTCATTTATTGGTTTCCCGCTCTTTCGGGAGCAGGCAACCGTATGCCTTTTGCAGATTGTAGGGAACGTGCCGCGACGTTAGCAAGAATCCAGCAGTCTTATGATTTTTTTAGGACATCATTTAAATACTTCCTTCAGCACCACATTTAAGATGACATCCAGGAGCATTTCTGTCTTTAAGTGTCTCCTGTCTTTGAGTGTCTCGTTATTTACATTGATAAACCAAGATGTAGGTTAATGATACGGGAAAAGATGGTTTACAACGTGAACAAGTATATTTTACTCTTTGGGTAAAGCAGGGTTTACTCATTTTAGTTTCTTAGTAAGTATTTTAGGAGCAAATCCCCTGGGGTTTCTTCTAAGATTCTCGCATATGTTCTCAAAACATTTCCTTTTACTTCCACGAATAGCTAACTTTAAAGCTCTGCGTGCATCCTTGAAGATCTGGTGGCAGGGGTTATTGTTATCCTCGCTGTATGTAAAATCTGTCTGGATGTAAAATTACCACCTTGGTCAGAGAAATTATTATCTATTGCAAAATATTAGAAAATATTATCTAAGAAAAGTCCGAACGAAAACGATTGTTGCTAATTAACAAGAACATTATAATTGTTTAAATCTTGTTTTTTTACTTTGAGTAAAATCACAAATTTTCCGTTTTTGAAATTTTCTTAAAGGTAAATTTAATTTTGTCATAAACTTTTGGCGCTTTAATTTTAACTGAACTGTTACTTCTGAGGGAAAATTAGTTTTGCTGTTTTTATTTTAAGTTTATAATTTTTTTATTTAATTTTAATTTTCTTTTGAGTTTCTGCCCAGTTTGGTTTTTATTTGAAGTAGATTTCCTTTTTAATTGAAAAAAGGGCACAATAAGTATTGAAAGCTTGCCAAGAGAAATTTATACCCCTTTTGCATTTGCTGATGTGTGAAATTCTACAACTAAAGCTTCATCTTATTTTTTAGCTCGTGTCAACTTAAAACACCTTTTAGATTTCAGACCAGCCACATTGAAAGACAAATAATTAGATTTTAATCTTGTTTTTGATTTAAGTTGTGGCGTTAAATTTTTTATTTGCAGCTTATGTATTGAAGTATATTTTACGATTTTCTACGGAATATAAAGACCTTGTTCGTTTATAAAAGAGGGTTCATTTTTGAAGTCATGCAATAATCTAGGGACACACCTGAAAGCCACTAATATATAATATTCAATTTTTTTACTATAAAATGCATAAAGAAACTCATGAAAAAATCAAAGACGTTTGGCTGAAATAAATAAATAAATAAATAAATAATGAAATCTTTAAATGTTCAATAAAGAATACCATCATAAATTTAAATATTGTTCTAACACTGGATAATTTTTGATTAAAAAAATCTGCACTATGACTATATAATGTCGTAGGAACAGTTTGCCAAGTAAAAAAATTGTCACCAGAATTGTAGAGCGCTTTACAAAAATAGGGGAATGATCGGTATTAATAGCTTAAATATAATTCATATATAAATAGTCAGCTCTCATTCATTGGTAATTAATGTATTGATATTTGATTTTAATTTAGTCTAGTTCGGATTCTAAGATTTTTTAATTTAAAAAATATTTCAAAACGTTATTTGTTTATCTAGAGCGGATACCGAGGCAAAGCACTAATTTTACTTTTTTTGAGGAAACATTTTTTTCGCATAGAAAAAAGTGAAAAGTAATAAAAAGCATTGATCTTTTTGTATATGTGACCCCGTCTTATGACTCAAAAACAAAATTTCGAAAAATTAGCTGTTAAAGATAAACAATGCAACAATTTGCAACAATGCAACAATTTGCAACAATGCAACAATTTGCAACAATGCAACATTTTTGAGTCATAAGCCACCTTTTCATAGGCCGGGTCACATATATTGATAAACTTATATCAGAAAAAGTTAGTTTTTTTGTAATGTAGAAATACATTATTATGCAAAATCGGTTCTGCATAAGTTTATTAATCCTAAAGTAATTTTGTGATATATTTTCGTATTTTAGAAGAAACAAAACTGACAACATAAAAGTGTCAAAGTGATCACAATGGTTGTCGGTTTTGCAACGAAAAACTACTGACAACATAAAAGTGTCAAAGTGATCACAACGCGCGTTGAAATCACAACGAATGCCTTCAGCTTGTCAACGTAAGTGCTCTAATTAGCAACGCACGTTGACATCTTGTCAACGATCGTGCTCAAGAAACGCAATGTTGTCAAACTACACGAATTGTATTAAATATTTTTCATTATCATAGATTCCCTTATTTTATGCAGACGCATTTTTTTTTTCTAAATAACAAAATGAAGCGACCTACAAATTGGAGATTGGCTCCAAACGACTAGAGACGTTTTTCGACCAGTTAAAATGTAAGTTAACCAGTTTGAAAGAACAAAGTGTAATATTTACTTTTGTTTTTCTAGCAGCACAAAAAACTTTTAAGAGTTTGCGGTTTTTAAAGAGGCAGTGGAGTTTAGACAGATCTTTTTCTGAAAGTATAGATAAGTATAAATTCGCGGTTTTGAATTGATGATCCAAGGTGGAGTAATGTTGAAGACGTGATGAAACCACCTACAATACATCCACGGCAAATTACTCCACAAACGAGGAAGTATTATCCAAGGTAAGCGAAATTCCAATATATGTATTTTATATAGAACATCTATAACAATTTTTTTGTGATATAATTTAGGATTTGAAGACACTGTTTAACGAAAAATCAAAGGAAATACAGCGCTTAAAAATGCTGATGAATATAAACATTTATTTAAATTTTTTTTACTTGTAATAAAGAACACGTTTTGTAAATCAAAATGTATAATCTTTTTCAATCAATTATGGTATATTTAGAAAAGAATAAGCATTTACAAATCGACAACGGTATGGTGTGAACTTGACAACGGTGTGGTGTCAATTCGACACCGGTACGGTTGCACTTCGGCAACAATACGGTGTCAAAGTGTACACGTTCTTTGTCAATTCAACAATCCTTATATTTCGTTGTAAAATAGACTCCGTTGGTGTACAATTTGATCACAAACGTGATTAATACACTTTCGACACAGTATGTGGTCTTTTTGTACACGGATGGTGTCATTTTTTCTCTGGGTGTAGGTCTTAAAAATTATTGTCATGCTATACAATGGAGCAGCGAAATTTAAAATATAAAAATAAAAATAATTAACGACCTAAAGCTTGAAATAAAAAATAATTAAATTACAAATTATTAAAAAATGTCAACTAAACTATATCAAAATAGATTGCCTAATTTTAGACTTGCAGACAAGAAGGAAGGAATAAGGACAACAAGGTTATTACCTTTTTGTCTACATACATATATTGGTTCGCAACCCGTAGACAATATTTCTTGATATAATAAGCGACTTAAGAAATATATTTTTATTATAGAGTATAACACGCACATGGGAGGAGTGGACTTGATTGACAGGCACTTAGGTCGCTTCGTTAATTCTTATGGAAAACAACAGGTGGACTGTTACTTTATTTTGAATCCTAAAAATAATTGTTTCATGAATTTTCATATTTTTATTTCATATTAAATTGCTCAAAATATTTCAATATTGTACTGTGAAAATTTCTTAATCTCAATGAGTGATAATGTAGATATGTAATATGATAATGTAGAAATACATCAAATAAAGTGAAAATTCGCTTTTTTGTATTTTATTTGTTAATTGATTTAAAATTTAATTTCAAAAAAATAAAAAAAAATAAAAAAGGGCTAAGCGAAGGTACCCCCCAACCCCGATAGCATCTACATTAATTATTTTTCTTATCATGATGCGTCTTCTATGACGTGTCAATAACACAGTTGGCTAGCATAGGGCACCAGACTCAGGTCCAAAAGCGTGTAAACAAATTGTGTGATCAATCCTAAAATTGTGTTTTTATTTTTGTGTTACAGATCGAAAATAATAGTTTTTTAAATACATACATACAATACAAATATCGTCTATATACGTTATTTAGTTATATATCAAGATCTAAAACCGATTACGACAGCAATTGAAGTTATTTTAAACTTTATAAAATTTTAAACGCTAGCAGTACATCCATGTTATACCGATTTTTTTTTTAACCCTCTTTTTTGCTATATTATTTGAGCTTTTCTTGGGATGCATGGATTAGTTTTTATTTTTGGTTTTCCTTCATTCAACTTTCCCTTAGCTGATATGTTTTCTACATTAAACATGTTGAAGGATTATTTTGGGCTATCATTTGCGAAGTATTCTTGCCTTTTACAGAAGTACACAAAACATCACAAAACTAAATTTATAAAATAAAAGCGATTTAAATTACAATTTAAGATTCATAATTTCTTATTGCATTTCAAATTAAGTAAACATAAATATTATTTGCCACAAAAACACTAAAATTAAAGTTTTAGGTTGTGGGTTATGTATCTTGAGGAATTGTTATTATTATTTTGTGATATTGTTTTGAATAAATTCACTGAATCGTTGCAAATGTCAACAAATGTAATGAAAACAATAATAATTATTTGCACAACTACATGTTTGTGAACTAAATTATTTAAGAAGAATAAACAGCAAAAATAATTGTATATTGTTTCTAGTCATAATGGCAGTTGATGCTCTGAATGATATTACTGCCATTTGTAATTTACAGCTTCTTATATGTATATGTAATTTAAAAGAATCGTTTATATTCTTATATGAAATTGAATTAACATCACAGCAAAAAAACTAGGCATTACCAAAAGAAGTACCTGCCACATAATGAATTACTTTTGGGATTTCCAAATTTTATTACTCGATTAGCAAACACAATACATTAGTTTTCAAGAAAAGTAATTAGTGATTAAACTAGTTTCTGCAGATTAAAAGAGAAAGCCATTTTTACAAAATTTTTTTACAATTTTCTAAGTTACCTACTTAATTATTTAAGGCTTCGATGAATGACAAGGTCCATGCGGACCTTTCGTGTTTTCGAAGCCACAGTATTTCAAGACGGCTTGGCAGAATTCCATAAGATTAAATGACATCTATATTTGTAATGTTTTGAAGGTTTTAAAATAGGCTTTAGATTATTATGTTTAATATTGCAATCTTTATAGAGGATTCAAGAGCAAGCTCCAAAGGGAGGTCCCTTGTAATGCGGACATTTTTTTTATAACTTTGGACTTAGCTTTCATTTTTAAAGCCAAGGGCTTAGCTTTTGTTGAGACTGTTCGTAGTAATAAAAATTTTGTTCCTATTGTCACATGTGTTTTCACTACTTGCAATTTATCTAGGAGATATATCCTTTAATTGATATGTTCCTAAAAACAACAAAGCTGTTTTAGTGCTATTAACTTTGCATTTCACAAACAGAATAGATGGAAGTAACATGAAAGAGAAACCTTCAGCTATGCTTGATTATAATTCGAACAAATGTGGTGGACCAAAAGTTGAACTCACACTCGCAAACGTGCAACAAAACGATGGCCATTGCCACTGTTCTATATGATTGATATCGCTGCTCTAGCATCATTTGCAATCTACGATGAATCGAATCCTAACACTGTATCAGATAAACGATGTTCATTTAAAAATAAATTAACAAAACAGCTAGTCATGTGTAATATACAAGAACCGGCCACTAATACCCGCATTAATAGTCATTACAAATACGTATTGCTGTTGTTGTGGGAAAAAAATTAATTAGTTTAACGTAATACTATTTTATCTTTTATTTTGGTGGCAAAATAACCAACAACTGAAGCCTCCGTGCCACCAATACCACCGCGCGGTAATCGATACTCTCGACTGTGCCGTGCATAATCATATCTCCAACGGAAGATTTTATACAAGGGCTTTGTTTGCCCAGAGCCTGTACTCGTATGTACGGAACGCTGCACCACCTTAAGAAAATGCCAGCAGAAGTAAAAATCAAAGGCTGTCAAGATATAACAACTCATAAAATCATGTATATTCATTAGCTTTTGTAATTTATATTTACTATATCTTTACTTTTACCTTTCAAATATAATTCCTGGATTGAATCAACTTTGTTAAATTAATTATTACTTGTGTTTCGCTCTTAGTTAAAATATTTCCACACATTCTAAAACCCCCTAAATAAACGTAAAAATAAGAAAAAAATTTTAAATCTGCTAAAATAACATGTGAGGTCCAAATGGACATTGTTGGTTATTAACCCTTAAAAAATGGCTGGTTATCGGAAGGTTAAAACCAAAAAGTATTGGTATATAGCGTAATGTATATTACGTAATTAATTCTGAAAAACTAGTTATCTGAGTCTCACGCCTTGTTCAAATCATTAAGTTGGTAATACAGTTAGGAAGTCCTTTCACCAAAAATGCTTAATTCCACACTCGATAAAATTTTTTTATTTTTTTTTTGTTGGCATATTGTTATTCCGTTTTTAAGAGCTTCACTTTAAACAATCTATCGAGTAGAATCAAGAGGTTTCGTTTTGATTAAAATATGAGATTAAAACCAAGATGAGAGTATTGATTTTTCGCAAATAATCATCCTTAGCGATAAAGCCTCTTTTCACTTTGATCAATCATTATCAGTTAAAATTGCGAATTGGATACTTTCTAGGGTTGAAGTATTGAAAATCTATACATTTAATATAAAACTGTACCCGAGCCTTTTCTGTACATGAAATATTTTTCGTTTTGCTGGTGCTGTTAGTAATCGAAATATCTCTCTGTCCATCTGTATTATGTGTTCGCATCACGTAAAAACTGCTGAATGAATTTTAATAAAAATTTGTGAGGAGGTACCTCAGTATCTTGATTCAAATATAGGATACTTTTTTCTGCAAAAATATCTCACTTTCAAGATAAAATAGAGAAAAAGTAGTGAAATTATGCAACTTGGCCGATTTAATGCTACTGTAAACTTTGCAGCACCTTTTGATTTTGAAAGCGGGACATTTTAAATACTGTTTTCAGGACTCTGAGTCTGTTTTAAAAATAGGGCAAGTCCATTTTTTGTTATTAAACATATGTATATAAAATTATGCTTTTTTAAATATTTAGCATGTTTTTTTTTTCTTAGTGTTAAAATTTGCTATTTAATAGTTATTGTAGCTTACGCTGCCATTACACATGCAAGTAATTGCATACAAGTTTTGTATAGGTATTATTTACGAAAATGGCGGAGAATTATTCGAAAATCTAGCAATTTGCATGCATGTTTACATATGAAATTAAAAAGTTCATTTTAAAAATGTCGTCGAAGCGAAATGTTTCAAAAACTGCTCATCTGTTTTCTTTACTTATTTAAAAACCGAAGTTACCAACAGCATTACATTTATACATTTATAGGAAAACAGTACGGAACAAATCTAGTTTGGCGAAGCTTCTCCAATCACAAAAAAAATTATCCAGGATGATAGAGAATTGAAAAATAAGAAAAAAACATTAAGTGAAAAAATTGGAGGTCGCCCATATTTTCCGATTTATCGGCCTGTGAATGTTTCATATGAAACTGTGATTTTGCGCTACATTTTTAAACATATATAGCCGGCCGGTTTTCTCCTCTATGGTATGACCAACACCTGCTTACTAAAATGTCTTGCATAGCCAGCGCTCGGTCTGAGCGCAAGGATTTTGTCCTCTATGGTATGACGAACACTAGCTTCGCATACGAAATAATTCCTCATTACTATATACTAATTTACTTAACAAAATGTCATCGGTTCTTAATGGGTTAATTAATTAAGCACCAAAAGAAATATGTTTTCAAAAGCTTTTAAATGATACCCATATTGAACCGATATCTTCAAAAATATAGCGTACAATCACAGTTTTATATGAAAAGTTCATAGGCCCATAATTCGGAAAATATGGGTGACCGCCAATTTTTTCACGTTATATTTTTTTCTTATTTTTCAATTCTCTATCACGCTGGACATTTTTTTTTTTGGAAAAGCTTGGCTAAACTAGATTTAAGCCAGTACACCACAACAAATTTTAATTATTGTTTTTTTTTTATAAAATCAAAGTTGTAAAATAAAACCAACTGGTTTTTAGTAAATATTTGAAGAAAAAGATTTACTTTTATTTTTAAATACGCAAAAAAATACGTTAAAACTCTAATTATTTTATATCCATTTAATTCTGATTTTAAAATAAAACTTTTATGGTAACTCCGTTTATCTTTTAGACTTGCAAGCATTGTCAAAAATCATATGCAGGAAAAATCTCTTGCTACTTTAGCTACAAGTTCGAAAATTGTGAGTGTGTTAGTAAAACCTGAGAGTGTATTGTGTTTTTCGAAGTTGTACTTGCATGTGTAAACCCTAGGTTAGCCTGAAAAAAAGTTGCACTACCAGTCTATAAATAGTAATCGTGAAAAAAATCGATGTCGGGAATTTAACGGATATTTACATTTCAAGGTCTCCTGAATACATTTTTACTACTTTCGTGATGATGCCTGTGGGTGGGAGGGTTTGTACGGGTATGCCACAATTTTTGTGAACTTCTCAGTATGTGCCTTTGGTATATGATACCCAAAACAGAAAATAATTATTTTTTTGATTCGAAATTTTTTTTGGAATATGTATACAAAAATATTAACATAAAATTGTCAATTTCCATGAGGTATGGTAAAGTTGAGTGTAGAACATTCCAAATTTTTTTTTTTTCATATACTCTTTGAATGACAAAACAATTGGGTTTTTACTCATATTCTTGCTTTTTTGTACGATTACAATTTATATGAAAACAAAAGCAGAAACGTATTTTTTTGCGTGATTGATTTAGTTTGATCGATTTTGCAATGTCGATTTTGTTTATGATTTATTTTCTTTTTATACCCTTTACCATAGGTAGAATGGGATAATATAAGTTTGTCATTCCGTATATAATTTATACAATATTAATTTCCGACCTCATAAATATATATATTCTGGATCCTTATAAATAGAGAAGTTGATTTAGCGATGTTCGTTTATGCTCGGGTTGAAATCAACTTTTTCAAGGCACCCGAAGACATACAGACAAAAATCAGCAAGAGCAGATCACTCAATTGGAGGCAGCGGGCAAAAAACCACGTCTATATTTTTTTTAACATTATTTCTGGTTGTTTTTATTTTTTTTTTTTTTTTTTTTTTTTTTTTTGTTAAGTAGATATAAGACCGCAAATAGTAAAAAAAAATTCTAAAACATTTTCAAAAAAGTTTTAAAAAAAATATGAAAAAAATTTTTTTTTTAAATTTTAAAACATGTTTAAAAACATATTTTTAGAGAAAAATTTTCGAAAAAAATATCCAAAATTTAACAAAAAAATTACAAAAAAAAATTTACAAAAATTTTTGCAAACCTTTTTTCAAACGATTTTTGAAATATTTAAAAACAATTTTTACATTTCTATGAAAATGAGTGTACCATAACATACTTTTATTGCATATTAAGAATATACATACATATATATATATATATATAGAGTAACATGTTTTTTTAAAAGCGTTTGATTCCAGTTCACCTATATTCATTAAACACATACATATACAACATTAGGATACCGACTACAAGCTGTAGAGAGTGCACTATGGTTGAGAGTAGAATCAATGCTTTTTAGAATTGTTTTCTTAGAAACAAGACAATGCACAGATTCGATTAAAAATTCTGGACACGTTTTTGATTGGTAGCTTCACTTGCAAGTTGGATTAGCTTAAAAGCATTTTATGATTGTTTTCTTGAAACTTCGATGGGACCTGATGAGGTAAGAGCAGGATTGGGGAGTAGGTATGGGAAAAGATGTGCAGCTACATGAACTCCATCCGGCGATAATGACAGAAAGGTTCCGGAATGGTGGTTCCAGTGTAGGACCAATAGTTGATAGTCCGCTATCCCTACTTCCATTTATATATATACCTAAACTTTTACCCCCGGGGGTTCCAAATGTCACTGCAGGAATATGGCAAATGCTTTGACGCGGTCGACTCGGGGAAAATAGGGGCACCAGACGCTAGGGTTCCTAGAGCCTAAATCTGGAAGAAAAGGTCTGTTGTTTTAACACGGGTCGTCTTCGAGGCCTGACCAGTGCCCAAAGGACTGGTACCACGGGAATCGTTGGCCCCACAGAGAGCCTATCCTCTCTGTGACCGGTTATTGGTGAGGTCCCCTTCGGGGGTACACGTAGTGGTTGTGGTTTAAGATCGATTAAGTAGGTAAGGTGCAAGGTCGATCAAGTGTGCTGTTGCACTCTCAACAGACGGAGTTTGGATAGTCTCCAAACCCCTAAGCAAGAGGTTATAATATGGATCTAGGCTTGCCTTGGAAAGGCTTGCCATATTATATAAATTGCTACTCATTGTGACTGTATCACACACAAAAAGCGATTGGTGGCAATCGTAAAGTGTTGTTATACTACCCAATGGGGGCGCTAGTCTACGCCTAAGTTTCACTCGGTGTTAAGACCACCGTGAGGTTAGGCCGAGTATGTCAGGTACTCACGTTAATCTTGTTCCACAAATACCTAAACTTTTATGGATAAATAAAATCATTGTCTTTCAATATCTCTCACAAATGGATTCTTATATTGAGAAATTCTCTACCATAATGAGAAAATGACTTGGCAAACTGGTATTAAATTGATTGGGTTTGTTGCGCCAGTAAATAAAATACTGTTGTCATACCTTTCGGCGAAGACCGTCGCACTGTGGTCAATATTTTGAGATAGCGGCCAAAACTCCTTTTGGTTTTTGTTCTCCGATTTTAAAGTTATTAGACTCATATGAAAGTAGACAGTAGTAAACCTCGGGAGCCAAAAAAATAGAACTCTATTTCAACTATTTCACTGAGAACAGGGTGGTCCAAAATGGGCTTTTTCAGAATTTAGTAAATTTATGATATTTTTAGTTAATTTTTAAAGTTTAAATGATCATAACTTTTTTGTTTTTCAAGATTTTTGGACGAAATAAATTTTGTGTTGTAACTTAACTTATTTCCTATTACTGGTAAAAAAAATTGAAGCTCTACTGTTTTCAGAACAATTTAAATATTTTTTTTAAAAAAGGTCAAATTTCTCGGAAAATTCCTACTTCATAGAGCACAACTCCTGTGAGTCAAGCTGAGTCAAAACACAAATTTACTATTTTGTAGTCCTAACTCTCCCCTACATTCTTATATATACATGTCCATGCATCGGGACTGCACTTTTTGAGCTACAGCAATTTTTCTGACCCAAGGTAAGATATTCGGTACAAATGCACGTCATATTTTTTGAGAAGTTATTTGTATGTGAAAGTGGATATTATGCATATATTTTGATGCAATTTTGTACAAGAGTTCTTATTGACCCAAAAAATAATTCTGTTGAAATTAGGAGAAGTTGGCGCATATTTGGACCTAGTCCACATAGAAGGGTGTATCAAAATTTTGACAAAAATGACAATAGAACTCTCAAATTATGTGGTATCTGGCAATTCATTTGGAAAAGGTAAAAAATGATTTTATTGCCATCTAATATTACACAACTTAAATACCTGAAAATTGCAAATAAATTTAAAACCAATGGAAATAACTGGTAAAACCAAGTACCTGTTATATTATGTTTCAAAGAGGTAAAAAAGATCATGTTGAAACTTCGAGCAATAGTATATTAATCCATGCATTAATTTTTTTCTTCATTATTGTTTCTAAATTCAGTTATAGTGTTCTATCTGATATATATTTTGAACGGAAAGATGAAAACGACATTATTTTACATATAATGAATAATCCATTCTTCAAAATATGCGACAAACAAGAAATTAAAATTCATAACTTAAAAATAAAAAACTTTTTAAATACTTTAAGAAAACGGTACAATCAATGTTCCAGAAACAAGAAATTGTTTTACTCACGCAACCAAGAATGGCTAAGAAATAAACTTATTTTTAAAAAGCCATCAGTAACTACCACGGAAACTGGAAAAGGTAGTCGACCAGCAAAGCCAATTGATAATTGTAGTGAAAGATCACGAAGACGCAAGCTTAAACATATCAATGAAGAAGTTTCTTGTATCATCATAAAGGATTAATTTCTGCATCAAATTCAACCATCGAAAACTAAAAAGAGTAAAATTGCTATCATTAAAAAAATAGTGGAAGCAAGCCCCAGACGCACAAAAAGGATTTTAGAAAGTATGCCGACACCAACTAAAGAAAATAAATTTACTCCAGAAGAAGCATTTGCACTATTTTTGGATTTGTAAATGACTAAAAACCAATATACAGAATTGCGGAAGCGAACCAATGAAAAAAATCGTGGAATTTTTCCATCATATCGAGATATACTTTCTGCCAAAAAAGATTGCTTACCTTCACCAACTGCTATTAGTGTAACTTCAAGTTCAGCAGAAATAAAATTGCAGGATCTTCTTGAACACACTGCAGAACGATTATTAAAGACATTTGATGCTGAATATTTAAAGAAGTTTAAAAATTGCAGCATGACTTTAATTTCTAAATGGGGATGTGATGGGTCCTCTGGCCAGAAACAATACAAACAATGTAATGCGGAAAATTCATCAGATGCCAATTTATTCATGATTTCTTTCGTTCGATTACGTTTAACAAAAACTTATATTGGTTCAGAGCCGTCAACTAGTAGAGCTGCAGAGATAGATGTATGGAAGAATGAAATTCCCTCGTCAACAAAATTTTGTAGACCAATAAAGTTTGCTTACAAAAAAGAAACTAAAGATGTCATAACTGAAGAAGTTGGCAAAATAACAGATGAAATTAAAGAACTTCAACCAGTGATATTTGAATTTAATGACCAATGCATCGAAGTTAACTTTAAAATGTCACTTACAATGATCGATGGAAAAGTTGCACAAGCTTTAACCGAAACAAAGTCTTCGTCAAGCTGCACCATATGCCAAAAAACATCAAGTCAATTGAGCCAACCACCAACACAAGATAGTTTTAATGAAGCATATGAATTTGGAATGTCACCTCTTCATGCTAGAATTCGTTTTATGGAGCATATTCTTAAATTGGGATACGATTTGGAATTTGGCCCGTTAGGCGAAACAGTGAGAAACAACAAAGAAAATTTGGAAAAAAGAAAGCAAAAAAAAGATATTCAAGAAAAATACCGTGAGATAGGCCTTATAATTGACCAGCCAAAGCAAGGAGAAGGAAATTCTAATGATGGAAACACAGCAAGGAGATTTTTTTCCGATCCAGAAACTGCAGCTTCTATAACTGGAGTAAATTATGATTTAATACGACGATTCCAAATCATATTAGAAGTTATAGCATGTAGCAAAAAGATAGATGCAAAAAAATTTGGTCAGTATGCTAATGAGACAGCAACCCTTTATAACCAAAAATATTCTTGGAGACATATGCCAACCACAGTTCACACTTCCAATTGGAGATCTCTCAGAAGAAGCGCAAGAAAAAAGGAACAAAGACTACAGATTCTTTCGCGAGCACAATACAAGAAAAATTTCCAGATATTGTACTAATGAAGATCTCATTAATATTTTGTTGTGCACATCAGACCCATATATGTCCAGTATTCGACAAAAATGGAAATCAACCTCATTAGAGTTAGATGAAGAAGCTAAACAACTACTGCAAAATGAAAATCACAGCTATTTGGAAGAAATTTTTACTAATATTGTTTAATTAATACTAGTTTAAAGATTATAATTTGTTTCTAATTTTAGTATAAATTTTACATTTAAATAAAATATATGTGCACTTTAAATCAATAGTAAAAGTTTACTTAAAATTTTATCGATGTTATGTTCTGTATATAATATATCCAAATGGTATTGATATTGTTGGGAATTTCAGTGTTATTTTTCAGTTTAATCCTCACAAGAATTAGCTTTCTTCCAAAAAACTAACCTTTGGCCCCTGTGAATATTGAGACTAAATAAATGTCAGGGGCCAAATGTTGGCATTTTCTGACCAAAATTAAGTTTAGGAATAATAAATAAGTATTGGTTGTAAAATACGATTGAACAAAATAAGAAATTATAAAAAAATACCTATTTAAAATGTCAAAATATTCAACTTTTACATGGAAACTCAACAAAAAATTAAAATGCATTTTTAACTCCACATTACTTACGTTCCTATCAGTCGATTTTTACGTTTGAACACGCAAATTGAAGCTTAAAGTCCCTCCTATTGAACAAAAAAAATCGCGTAAAAAAATACCAATCCGGTCAAAAGTTATAGAGTTTTGACCGCTATCTCGCGAAATTGACCACTGTGCGTCGTCACTGGCTGTTGTTTTGGTACGTTTGGCGAGCGCTTTCGATGTAAAGACATAATTTCAAGCCGCGTTTAACAACAGCCAGAGACGACGGTCTTCACCGAAAGGTATGACAACAGACTTGGCAAACGTTTACAAAACGTATTTGCTAACTGAATATGTCCGCATTGTCCGTATTGTTTTTGTTTTACTCACTGCAAAGGACAAAATAAATCAAAATTTCGTTTTGTTTATGTTCTTACTCTAAATTAACTCATTTTTTTAAAATCAAATGTTTTTTAATATCGGTAAATTGACAATTTAGTGTTCTGTAAAATCGCGCACTTAACAACAATAAACTTAAGTTTTAATAAAATATTTGAAACTGTAGAAACATAAAAAAAAACATCTGTGTGAAGAAGAGTGATAATGAATAAATAAGTATTTTATGAGGAAAAGTAAAACGAATAAAGTTACGTAATTTTGATTTAGAGAACACTAAAAAAATATAAGTTCGTTATCAAGTCTAAAAAGTTGGTTGCACGGGTTTACAAAACGTGAATGCATACGAGTATTTTCAAAAGTAATAAATTCTAATAATTGAAGCTGTATGTTATTTTAGGTGCATCATTTATCTATATATGTATATATATAATAAAATAGTAACTAACTTCCGTCTGTCTGTATGCTGTTCTTTTGAATTCTCATCACATAAAAACTACTGGGCGGATTTTAACAAAATTTTGTGAGTCTTATTTCCAAAAGAAAGTGCAGAAAAAGTTGTCAAAAATTCAATTTCCGGTTTAAAGGTACGGGAATTTTCTGTTTAAAACTGGGATATTTTCAACACGGTTATATTTTCAACACACCTTTTTATTTTTGAAAGTGTGATAATTTAAAAACTATTGCGGGACAGATGGCGCCAGTTAAATATCTACAATTTGTATTTTTACTTTTTGGAATTACATTGTTATTAAAATATTTTAAACACATTTTACAGAGATTTACAATAATTTTTAGAATTCTAGAATTTTTTATAAATTTTTGAATTTTATGCAGGGATGGGTACCTTGATATAAAGTAAATACATAAACCATAACTGAGTCACTATAAAAGTAAGAGTCTTTCAATTGGTGTAGAATACTTTCAAAGGAAAATTGAGCAAAATATTGTCAGGAAACCCACGACGCACAGTGTTGTTAAAAAAATGGCTAATGGCATTTAATAAAAGACACTTTTACTAATAAGCGTAAACAAAATTAGATTAAAATAATAATTTTTTCTAAAGATATGGCTCATTAAAATTGTGGTTTGAAATAACTACAATTTTGTATAAAAAAAAATAAAAACGAGAATGTACTTCGTAGCGTTAAATAATTGAATTTAGTTGGCAAATAAACCAAATTTGTACTAGATTAGTTGTTTTATTATGTTTTCAGTATATAAACTGTATTTTTAATTACATATGTCGATAACATATAACTATAAGAATGATATTAATAAAATAAAACAAAACCTGTTGTGATAGTGAAGAGAAAAAAAATTTCAAGTATTACCGTGATATTTTTTCTTTCATTTTATAACAAAAAGTATGTTAATTTATAAAAATAAAAATTTAGCTGCGCTTAAGTGCGCCAATTTAAATAATTTTTATTTTTTTAGTGTCACAAAGTAAACTGTCTAGTGGAAAGAAATCAAAAAAAAAAAACTTTAAAATTTATCAATAAAATACATATGTTTCATGATTTCAGAGGTCGTTTGGTTTTTACACCAAACCCAAAAAAAGTTACATGACTTTAAAGTCGAATTATTTTGATAATTTTTTCACAATTTTTAAGTAACAAAAAATGGGTTTGGAGAAATAAATATCAAGAATTCATTTTTCAATAAAAATGCATGCAATTATATTTGTTTTATTCAGAAATGTAGCAGAAACAATGAAAAAAAACTTAAAATTCTAATATTAATAACAACACTGTACAAAAAATTGTGAAGTTTTTAGCCAAAATATGTACTCAAAGAAAATAGTCAGCTTCGATGGTCCCGAAAAAATAGGCAAAAATATGTACATATATACTTAAGTTTAAGGATATATTGAAGGTGAGGGCGTCCGTTCATCTAATTGAAAAAATATAAGTGTCTTGTCTTCGAAATTAATTTAAAAAATTTTATTTAACTTTTAATTTTTTGTAAAAATAAATTTTTTAGCCTAGGGCCTTATGAATTGAATTGAATCAAATTTGGTCAAATCATTAAAAATATCACATCCAATTACTATAGAAAAAATTTCATAAAGTTATCATTTTTTCTAACTTGTATGAAACTTATAAATTTCAGGATATACAGGAAGGACACGAATCCTTGCTCCGAATTTTTTTAAATTTTAAATTTTGTTACGTTTTGCCAGCCTAAGTATATGTGCCAAATTGCAGCTCTTTACAATAACTTTTTCTATTTATGGCCACTCGTTATATGAAGTCACGACACTGTACGACGTAGCGGGCACTGCTGGTATTTATATAAAATTAAAAAAAGGCTACATAGTATCTGTTGACGTGGTATTTTTATTTTAAAAAACTAATTTTTCGAATATAATTTTTATGTTAATTACTCTAATATTGTGCGAAAATTTTTTTATGGGCAGGGTCCGCACAAAATAGGAACCATCACCCAAGAATGTGACTTGGTAAAAAGTTTTTTTTTTTTATCTTTATGTATAATTACATAATTACACAAATTTTATTTTGATTTAAAAATATTTAAAATCATTTAAAAATTATAATTGCAATTTTAGTAGGCGGGCTTAAGTTCGTTTTATTCTCTCTAAGAAAGAAATAATTTAAATTACAAATTAGATGATTAATATTAAAGAAAAATTGGAAAAATTTAATTTTAGACACCAACAGAATGGAATGCATTTTTTAGACAGCTGCGTACGTTATCAGCACTCTTCGAGTATTGTTTAGTTGTAAGAAACAAATAAACAAAATGTAGATTTCATTGCTAACCGAAAGTTTGCTGAAGCAATAACAAATATAAGGTGGTAAATAACATTCATGAAATCATGTTTCATAAATAATTGGAATATTGGTTTCTTCTAATAAATCCGATATATATCAAAATAAATAAAGTTTATTTTAATTCAAGAATTTTTTTTTTAATTTTTAAACAAGATACTTGTATTTGGACCACCCTTTATATATATTTTTGTAGATCAAATGAAATACATTCCTAATATTAAATTAACGATTTCCTTCAAAAATCTAAATCAACTCAAAATATTGTTAACAACAGTTCTAAACACTGTTCCATTCATGGCTTTATTTTAAATCGGCGTTTCTCTTTTTTTCTCAATTATTTTTATCTTTTTTTTAGAACAGCCTAAAATGAGAATTAAATTAAAACTGGATGTTGTGAATATGCTTGTTAGCTTTTGCAACAGAAAAAAAAACGAAATATAAAAGCAAAGAAAATTAATTAATTTTACATAAAATAAAAATAACTCACGATGTTGTAGTTTTATTTCTTTATTTTGTGCATTTCGATGCACTATTCTATGTGTTTATCCTTGATGTGAGTGCAGCAATTCGAGCAGAAAACGAGTAAATGAATGTAGGGCAAGTGGGTTGCTGCTTGTGGTCTTCTGTGAATCAACCTCGTTTATGTACTTTCTTTCCCCCAACTCAGTCAAGCACGATTCTTCCTTTTAATTTTAATTTAAGTGAAATTAGATTTTTCCTCTAGTTAATGATGCAGCTGGCCTCTTCTGCAATGACTTTATTTCATCTGGTGATGGTGGTTTAACAAAAAAAAAAAAAAGTATAAAATCAAAAAAAAAAAACAAAACATAAAATATACAAATAAAAATGGAATATTCTAAACAATCAAGCAAAATTAAAATGTTAATTAGTAGCAAATTTTTACTGAACAATTATGAATTCTTTAGTGTATTTATCTCGCTAGATTAAACATTTTATTTTTTATTGTAAAAAAATGTTGTTGTTAAATAATTAAAAAACGGCTTGTTATTAAGGGCTTGAATATTGTATTGTTAATGAAGCTTGCCTTGATTGCCATGAATGATGGACACTCTGTGATTATGCAATGTCTTGCGCCTGTTATTCTAGTTAATATAAAAGCAGAGGTAGGAGCTTCTCTAGGTGAGTCTGTCTAACCATTTACAATAAAACAATGCTTAGAAGAATTAATAGGAAAGCAAATGTTATAAGAGGATGAGCAATGCAAGCTTTAAACCGTAAAAGTGATCCAGCCAAAATTGTTCAAGAAATTCCATCTAACAAATTGAATTACCCAGTAGAAATAGAGCCAGTTCCCATTATGCGGTTTATCTCTGCTATATAAGTCAGCCTACTCATGTTTACGGGGCAGAATGATATAATTGATGAATAAATTTTGCAGTTTTTACTCTACATAATTAATTCTCTATTTTTTTTTCTTTCTTGAAATTATATGTATTAGTGGTAATACCAACTTAGCTTATATTTTGTAGAGTTATAAAATTATTGGATTATTAGTCAAAAATGGTTACAAATAGATAATTCAAAAGTATTGTCAAATAAACACCCAATAATTCTTGCAAAAAAAAATCGACTTCAAAACAGATAGATGGACATCAATTCTAAACTAGAAATGTAAGAAGTAATCTGTAAGAATTAGATTTAAAGCAAATAAAAGATGCGCCAACATTAGCGGGAAAAAAGTAAAGACTATGTGAATGTTAAGCCTCTGCCTATTACTGTTCAAAAGTTAAGCTATTTTCACCACCATCCGTCTTTTACGGGGAGACCATTCAAGCCTCTGTCTATAACGGTTTCATAGATAGGGCCACAAAGATCAAATATTTTAAATTAAAGAGCTGTTGTTATAGAGAACTTGGCCACAAAGTTTCTTTGTAAATTTCAACTGCCTATCTATAACAGTTCAAAAGTTTGGCCACATACATAAAATTACATTACCTATTGGGACATCCTTTAATTTATAATTCCAAATATTCCAAATATGTTATTATACCAGAGAAAGTAGTGGATATTCTGTCTAATTTTCAAGTGTTTGTCTTTAATGTTTCAAAAGATATGGTCACATTTCTTTATTTATTTATTGTGACACCCTTTAAATTCGAAATTCAAATTGTATACTTGTTATAACGGACTTTGCAATACAGGTTCCTCGTAAATTTTAGCTGACTGTCTATAACAGTTTATAAAGTTGACCACATACATAGAATTACATTAACTATTCGGACACCCTTAGGTTAAATTACGTCACCTATGTGGACACCCTCTAAGTTTTAAATAAATTTTTTATTATCTTCTGTTGTTGCGATCTATAGCGACACCCAATTTTTTAAAATTTTATTTTGGTGCCCTTTACGAATTATAGTACACATAAAAAACATGTATGTTGTATGGGGACATCGTTTAATTTTTAAAATAATGGACTGTTTTTAAAACGCGAACAAACTGTAAGCAAAACCTTTCAAATAAAGAAACAAAATTTAAAATCGGTTCAGAAATGGCTGAGTTCTGCGGGCACATAAATAAAAAAGCAACATTCAGACGAATTGATAAGCTCCTTCTTTTTTGAAGTCCGTTAAAACAACTCTGTCTTTTGTAGCAACAATTCTTAGAGCGTCAAAAGAATCTGGAATTCATGTTAAAAACTGTCATTTATTAATTTCTTTATAATTTAAATGAATATTTCTTTCATATTTATTTATTATATATCCTTTTTCATGTTTTTTTTTTTTTTTAAGAAAATCAAAACTCCAACAACAACAAAAAATATAGAAAATAAACAAAACAAATTACAGACTTCAAGCGTCTAAAGAAATTGTAAATTATCTCTATATTAAAATACATAACAATATTACTTAAATGATAAACAAATGTGCAAATAAAGGAAAAAAAATCAAACCGGAAATTCCGTGTAGCTGCGTATAGGGCTAAAGTTAATAAAAACATTAATTAAGATCTCCAAATTTTTCTATTATCCTATTTCTTTTATATGTTTGTTTTAATATAAAAATAAGTACAATTGAAACTACATTGCAGATAGATTCGAAAAATGCTGAAGGCGGACGTAGCGATCCAGAAAATGCATTACATTCTGCTAGTGTCTAATTTTTCTTTAGCTCTTTATAATGAAACACTTAAGCGTGAAAAATCTCTAGTTCATTTAAAAAACAGTTTAAATAAAAGTTTAAGTTATATATTTTATTAACAAATTATTTACACAAATGTATTTTGGAAACCATAAGAGTAAACACTGAAATATGGTGTTGTAAAATTGGAAAACATAAAAGCGTAAGGCGATATCTAACATCAATATGGTGAAGGCTATAAAAAATTCTTTTCTACAATACTTATATATAGACACCTCTAGTTGCGATTTTACTGGCTTGTCTACTACGGAAAACAATCAATCTAGTGCCTCGATAGGCAGGTTGGTAGCGCGCTGGTTCATCAGTCTAGACGTTGCTAGTTCGCTTCCCGCCAAAGACTATGGGTGTTTTCTGCAGATAAGCAAAAAGCTTCACAGAGGTAGTGTTGTTTTTCAAAAAAAATCAAAGTCTGTGTCGGAAATCAACCAGCAACTCACAGGCTGATATACTAACCCACTACCAATCAGCCTATGAGTGCAATGAGAAAAAACCAAAACATTTAAAATGATATGTCTATTAAAACAGTGTTGTTCATAACTGCCATCAGCAAGTTTGTTCGAAAAATACTTCTTGTCTTTCTTGATCATGCTTAAATATTTTAACTTTTAAATCAAGCTAAATTTCTTTTTTATTCTCACTAAGAAAGAATAAATTAATTTACAAATTAGGTGATACTATTAAAGAAAAATTGGGAAAATTTTATTTTCAGACTTCAGCAGAGCGGAATGCACATTTTAAAGACAGCTACGTCCGTCATCAGTGTTTAGTTGTAAGCATCATCTATTTAACCAACCAAACTCAGATAAAAAAATACGAGAAAACTGTATTCAATCATCAATCGTCTGTTGGTGAAAACGAAGTCTGCCACTACCTAATAAAAATTTCAAATATTCAATATGAAAAAGCGCAAAGCACCGCGCGCAATCATGTTTATGTAAATTAAATGCTTTAATTTTAAAATGTTTTTAAATATTTTTAGAGAGCAATACAAAAAATGTACGCTTTAATTACCATTACGCATGATTTATATATTATCTTTGTTTTATCATAATATTTGAGTCTTCAAGCGAAAAGGTAAAAAATTTAATTTATTAGAAAACCTTAGAATAAATATTATTCTTGTTTATAAATCATATGGAACTTGAAATACATTTCCTAAGCAAATATTTAAATAGTGTTTTACGTTTTTCTCTCCACTGATATTTTCATATCCAGGTATTTTGCGATAAAATAAAAACCTAAAATATCCACCCTTGTTATTTCAAACATGTGTTTGTTGGAAACAAATCCACCCACTCTGTGTAACAACCCCCCTGTTTTTATTTTTGTTTAAATACACACGCTTTTTCTTTTTTTTTTTTTTTTAACATTCATCTGTTGAGTCTTACATAGCCGTAGTAATATTTTTGTTTGTTTATTAACTGTTATGATTGTATATTAACATGTTTACTTATGCAACAGGCAGCCACTTTTTCACTAACTTACATGCATATTTTGTAAAGCAAAACAATATAAATTTATTGTAAGATTTGTTTAGAAAACATGTGCGTATATTCACATGTACTTGAGGGGTTGTTTTTTGTTTAAGTTGTTTTTTTTTTGAAATTGTAATAAATGATTGTAATAAATATTAAAATATTAATTAAATTTCACGATATAGTAAAATTATATATAAATTTACTAATACCTTTGTCTTCGAAGTAAGCCTTGCCATTTTTAACCAACTTCAAAAATAGAAGGAGGTTATCAATTCGTCTGTGTGTTGCTTTTTTTGAGTATTTGTGCCTTCAGAACTCGGTCATTTCTGAACCGATTTTAAAAATTTTTGCGTTATTAGAAAGGTAATGGCTACAGATTGGTCCCATTTTCAAAGAAGTTTAAAATTTTAAAAATTAAAGGGTGTCCCCATACAACAAACATGTTTTTTACGTGTATTATGAATTTTATAGGTCACCAATTTAAAATTGATAAAAAGGTGCGTATCACTATAGCTCCCAATAACAAAAAGTAATTAAAAAATAAAATTAAAAATTAAAGTGTGACCCCATAGGTGACGTAATTTCACCTTTATGGTCCCATCTTTTGAACCGTTATAGACAAACACTTGAAAGTTGCACAGAATGTTCGTTACTATGTCTGTTATAATAAGTATAAATATTTAAAATTCGAAATTAAAGGATGTTCCATTAGTTGGTTTATTTTGATATATATATGGCCATACTTTTGAACTGTTTTAGGCAGACAGTTGAAATTTACAAAGAACTTGTATTGCTAAGTCCGCTAAAATAACAAGTGTAAAATATGAATTTGGAAATTAAAGGGTGTCCCAATAGTTAATGTAAAAGTGATATATATGGCCAAACTTTTCAACTCTTATAGATATAAAGTTAAAATTTACAAAGAACCTATATTGCTTAGTCCGCTATTACAACAAGTATAAAATTTGGATCTAATTCATCTCTAGAACTGTTATAGACAAACGCTTGAAAGATAGACAGAATATTCACTACTATGTCTGGTATAACAAAAAGTATAAATATTTAAAACTGAAAATTAAAGGGTGTCTTAATAGTTGATGTAATTTGATGTATATGCACACAATGTTAAAATTTACAAAGAATCTGTATGACAAAGTCCTCTTTAACAAGTATTTATATGTATTAAAATTTGAATTTAAAGGGTGTCCCAATAGGTGACGTAATTTGATATATATGACCCTATCTTTTAAACAGTTATTGACAAACACTTAACAATTAGACAGAATGTCCATTACTATGTCTGTTATAATAAGTATAAATATTTAAAATTATAAATTAGAGGGTGTCGCAATAGTTTATGTAATTTGATGTATATGACCAAACTTTTAAACCGTTACAGAAAGACGGTTGAAATTTACAATGAACCTATATTGCTACGATCGCTATAACAAGTATAAAATTTGAATTCGGTAATTACAGGGTGTCGCAATAGTTAGTGCTATTTTATATATATAGCCAAACTTTTGATCCGCTGTACACACACAGTCGTTTGGCATTGGTTTGACCTGAAAAACACCAGAACCCTGGGGTCTGTGCCCCTATATACTCCGGAAGCAGCGCTCTACATAGGGGTATTTTTCCAATCTAGCCGGACATTACTTTTTTTTACCTTATATTGGCTCTAAAAATGTACTGGGTGCCTCTAGGTTAATGAAACTTTGATATGGTCATAGATTGTCAATGCTATAAAATAGGAAAAATCGGATCAAGGAGAAAAAAGTTTTCCTTGGAAGAACTAATTCTACCTCTGAAAAATGCAAGTTTTTTTTTATTTTCTCGTCATTTTGTTTAGCAATTACAACTTGTAGGTCAAAGAATGTTCAAAAACTTAAAGTTGGACTCAAGAGATTCTTAAATGCCACTTTTATCCCCGCCCATTTTGTGAGCGGTGAAATAAAAAATTATTTGAAAAAATAATGCAATTATTAAAAGAGGTAGTTTACATACTTCTTAAAACCATTCAAATAAATTTTTATGGGCAGGGGGAGGTATTCCTCCAATCCCAAAACGTCCCTGTGAAAAAAAAATTTTATTTTTTTTGCCAATTTCCTAAAAATATTCATTTTTAAGCTTTCCTACCCAATCCCCCTCTCCCAAGAATATTATTAAAAAAATTTATCGGAAAATAATTAATTTATTCATAGTAATAAGTTATTTATGATTGTAACGATAAATTTTATTTAAAATTATAACAATTAATTTATTTAACACAACTTCTCCTTTGCACTAAGGTGATGATGAGTGCCACGGTTCTTCTTCGTCGGATTCCTCAAAGACCTCTTCTGAATATAAATCCTCTTCAGTGTTAAGTACAGGTGGAAGCATGAAAGAAATTGCTTCTTTCGTAAAAAGTAATGACCTTTTTTTGGAGTGGGTCAGAACTTAGCAAAAGCCTATGAATAATATCTATGTTACACTGAACCCTTGAAAACTCTCTAGCAAACGTCTGCCTGTAAAGCCGGAAATGTTTGTTTCGTGCCTCAGCCACTTCTTCTGATAACAGCACAATAGGCAGCAATGCCTCATTCATAACAGTTGCACCATGTATTAAAATCCTGTTCATTGTAGGTGTTATAGGATGCCACTCATATAGAGTAAAGTAAAGTTTTGCAGTATCTAACCAATAATCGGCAAACTCGTGCATTTGGATTTTGTGACCACTTTATATTACTTCAATAATAACCTTGATTCGGTATATGAAATCAAACTCAATTTCAGTTATTTCTGCAGATAATTAAGGATTGGAAAAAAATCTTCTGCTAGTGTTACCATCGTTAGTGTTTCCAAAACCAGCTTTCAGTACACCCACTACTAGCCTTAATTCACTTCTAATTTTTCTTGGATATTTTTTTTTCCTCGCGTTAACAATGGCTTTGTCCGCATCAGATTTTATTTGCCATTTTTTCACTGACAGTTTATATGACAGGTGTAATATGCTCTCAAATAGGCGAATTCTGGCGTGTAAAGTAGATAGTCCAAAAGAAAGGGCATCTACGTCTATATCGCTTTTGATATTTGAATGTTTTTTTTTTTTTTTTTTTTGTACAGGTAATAACAATGTTAGATGTAATGATTTAGATAAAAAACATCTACCTTCAGTTATTAAAAAACAAAACATTTGATGAATATACGGGTTTCTTACTCGTATTTACCTATCCAAGATAAGAAAAAACATAAAAAGGTAAAATTTTCAAAAAATCGCAAAAAAATGGCGCAAATATGCGGAACGTTTTTTTTACAGCATAAAAGAAGAGATCGTAGTTTTTGTAGTGATATATAACATTTTTAGGATCGCGATGGAGATCACTCTTAAAAAGCTTTTCACTTTTTTTTACCAAAAATTTTACAAAAAAAGACCTTTTTTAATTTTGAACGATATTGTATATCATTAAAAATTACAAAAAATTCTAAAAATTAACATAAGTAGCTACTAATAAACCCTTTCACAGAAAAAAAAACATCAATACAAAATCTTTATTCGTTTAGCCACAAAAAAATATGTTGCAAACCTCTCAAAATCGTTTAAAGTTAATAAAAACGTATGCGATTTACTTAACTTTCCTGACTTTAACAATGTCCCAAAACAACAAATTTGAAGCAAACGCCTTGAAAATTCACTATACGATGCAGATTTTTTGAATTTGTTGTCTGTCGAGCTGCTTACTTAAATTTTTACAATACTCAAAATTAATTTTTGGCCTATTGTCCGCCTAGATTGATAAAATACCCCTCTGTGCAATCCCCCGGTAGAAAATCGACTGATATTTGCTTTAGATTATTGAATTCAAAAATTAGTTTTTTATCTGAATTGACAGTTTGTGCTAGACATTTAAAAAATCCCGCTACAATCTTCCTCGAATATAATATAATCATAGTATAATTACCGTTTTAAAGAAACATGATTTTAAGTTTGTCTGTTTTGAAGTCGGTTTTTTTTTGCAAGAATTATTTCTTATAGTATCCCGACAATATCTCTCAATTTTAAAAAGTGTTTTTCTACGGCTAATTATAGATGTCGCAACACTATTATCACTTAACTTATCACAGGTGTAGTATTAGATACAAAATTATTATTTAATAACCACTTAAATTATAAAATACCTAAGCAGGGCTGCCAGGTGAATTTAAGAAAAAATAGTAAATTTCCTGATAAAAAAAAAATATCGTCTTTTCAGCCTTAGAAATTCGTCGGACAAGTGAAAATGTATTTTTTTTAACAATTTTTTATTTTTGTTAAAAACAATCAAGAGAAAATATAAGAAGTCACTTTTAAAGCATTTAAATTTTTTTTCAGTTAGGTTTTCTTTACAATATAATAACAATTTCATAAACAATTTGAGCTAGTTTCTAAAGAATTTAGTAATTAAGTTTAACTTAACAGACGAATAGAGCAATTTTATAAAGTTTAGAATAAATTTTGGCGAAAAAAGTTCTTGTTATTTCATTTCGTCAGTTACAAACTCTGACTTAAAATTCAAAAATTTTATTTTTAATGTCGGAAGTAAAACTTCAAACTGAGGAAATTATTAAAATTTTATTATATTAAAAAGTTAATTATTTTTATTATTTTAATGAATAGAATTAAAGGCTTTTAATATTTTAAAACACATATAAAATCAAATCTTCTTATAATTTTGGCTACACAACTTTATGTATAAACTAAAACAATTAGTCATTATCTCACTTTCTTTACTATCGCTAAGTATTTTTTTTAATGATTTTCTAGTTTATATTCAATTATTATTAGGGGTGATCCCTACTTTTTTAAAGAAAAAAAACACACAATGTTTTATTATCATTTGAAAGAACTTTCTTTGGCATTTATTTTTTTAAGATTATGTCTATCAAATGTTGATCATTGCTACGTCGCAGATGGTCCATCCGTTGACTCGTTCGAGCATCACATCGAGGCCTAAATCGAATCGGGTTTATCCGCATAAACTTCAGACTTTAAATATCCCCACATGAAAAAGTCTAACGGTGTAATATTCACGTTTTGTGCCGATCGATTGGCCAGATCGGCACAAAACGTACAATTATGTGCTCTCCGAAATGTTCTCTCAATAAATCCATTGATTGATGCGATGTGTGGGAAGTGGCGCCGTCTTGCTGAAATCAAATGTCGCCGAGATCACGAGCTTCAATTTCAGGAATCAAATAGCCGGTTATCATGGCACGATAATTGTCGCCATTGACGGTTACGTTCCCACCTTTGTCATTTTTAAAGAAATATGGACCGATGATTCCACCGGCCCACAAACCACACCAAACCGTTTTTTATTTTCGGATGAAATGGACGCTCTTGAATCTCTTCATTTTGCTCTTCATCCCAAATGCAGCAATTTTTTTGTTTACATACCCATTGAGCCAGAAATGGGCCTCATCGCTAAAAAAAAATTTTACTCGAAAAAGTCGGATCTTCTTGGAACTTTTCAAGAGCCCATAGAGCAAAGCGATTCAGGCATAAGTCTTTCCATTATGAAATGCCAAACAATACTGAACAAAAATAACACAATAGCATGATACGATTCATACGTGATCTATCAAAAAAGGCTATTGAAAAAAGTACCTCGAAATGGATCACCATTTAAAAGCATAAATTTGTTGATTATTGTAGGGAATTTTAATTTTATTCTGTCACTTTTACATAAATTTAGATTCATTAAATTGGTAATTACTGTCTAAATATTCGTTTAGTTTAAAATATATGAAACTAATATGTTTTGGAGGGTTATCAATACCGGAAGACAGGAAGAAACAAAATTTTTAAACAGTCGTTCACATAATTTTAAAATGGGCATAACAATCCCATTTAAATGTAGCCTCTTTTTGACTTTAATTGCCACAATTTTTTAATGACGTTAAATTATTGATAATTCGAGATATTTGCATAAGGTTTGCAAAAATCGTCAAAATGACGATAAACCAAATCCGGCTACCGTGTATTATTCTATGTTATGTTTTATAAGTCGTAACTCTGATAAGCTGTATGATCATTACACAGTACAATATTTTTCAGGTGATTCATTCGGAACTCAATTCTGATAATCGTTTATGAAAGTAGTCCCAAAAAGAAGAACTTCTGCATTATTCGTTTGGTCATGGTATATCAAATAATAATTTAAAAATTAATTTGAAGTTAGTCAGTATCGTATAGGGGAATTTGTCACGTTTTAGGCTCTTTTGTTTGTCATAACTCGAGAACCACTAGTCCGAATAAGCTCTAACAAATTTAAAAAAATTATGAATTACAACTCCTTTAATCTGTTCATATAACGTTTAATAATAATTATGATATTTGGTTAAAAATAACAAGAAGTTTTCAAACAAATAATTTAGCAAATATCAAAAACAATTTCTGATAATTGTGTTTAATAGTAACAGGCTTGTGACTAATTTAAACAACTAGTGACTAAAATTTGAACATATTAAAAAAAAGATAAGGCCAAGTCGAATCAATTTAAAAAACGGTGGCAATGGAAAATTCATTCAATTCCACTGTTTCATGAAATATCCAATTCTAAAGGGTGTTTTTTATAGAGGTATAGAACTTTAAGTTGGAATTACTTTTCAAGATGGCGACCGATTTAACAGCTGTCAATTGGATTATTCTCAGTTTGGTTTGGCAATTCATCATGAATAGACTTACGCCTGAACAACGCTAGCAAATAGTGCCCAAAACGAGATTACCGTTGTTCCCGATTTTCATAAGCACTTCCGGTTGAATAGCTATGTAAACAAATAAAACTGCCGCATTTGGAGTGAAGGTAATTCTCAAGTGTATGTCGAAACACCGTTACATCCAGAAAAACTGACTGTTTGGTGCCCTTTATGGGCTGGTGGAATCATTGGTCCGTACTTTTTCAAAAACGGTGGCCAGAACGTACAGTCAATGGTGATCGGTATAGAGCCATGATTACTAACTTTTTCATTCCTGAATTGAATAACCATGATGTCCAGGAGATATGGTTTCCACAAGACGGCGCATCATGTCACACAGCTCGTGCCACAATAGATTTATTGAAAGACACGTTTGGTGACGGCCTAATTTCACGTTTTGGACCTGTGAATTGGCCAAGATCTTATGATTTAACACCGCTAGATTACTTTCTGAGGGGCTATGAAAAGTCATTGGTCTATGCGGATAAGCCATAAACGCTTGACCATTTGGAAGACAACATTCGCCGTGTTATTGCCGATATACGGTCACAAATATTGGAAAAAGTCATCGAAAATTGGACGTCCAGATTGGACTACATCCGCGCCAGCCGTGGGGGTCATATGCCAGAAATCATATTTAAAATGTAATGCCACAGTATTGTCTTTTTATATATTTATTTATGTATAAAAAGAGGTTATCTATATAAGAAATTTGATATCTTGAACAACAGTGGAAATAATGAATGCGCCATTGCAACCAATTGGTTAAATGATTCCACTTATTCATTTTATTCGGTAAAATTTTTGCGACTAGTTACTTACATATACTCGTATATTTTAGGGACAAAACGTTTTCTCTGGAGCAAAATTGGGGCAAAACCTTGCATTTGTTTCATCTAAATTATTTCTTTGGAAATTTTTTGGCGGTCAAAAGAATATATATGTACATGAAGTTGGCCATTGCCGTCACCTGAAAAACTGCCAATAAAAAATTAAAATATATGTATGTATATGAATATGTAAAAATACACATATATCTTTGATATATGAACATTTTTACCTTTTCCTCTGCAGCCAATGGCTTTTAAATTTTTCAACTTGTCTTATTAAACAACATATACAAAGAAATAGTATATGACAAATTAAAATATTATCGAAAAATTTAAGTCATATTTCCTATTATCTATACATATAATAAAATAGTATCCAGACATCCAGGATACCTTTATAAAAAGTAAATATGTAAGAGTGTTTAAATTTGGTGTGGATTACTTTCAAAATCAAAGAAAATATTGTCAGGACGCACAACGTGTGTTGGCAGTTAAATTATAAAATAATGCCTAAAAAAATCTTGTCTTTTTTTGGAAAAAGGGGTTTTTAAAATACTGTTGCATAAAATTTTAATTCTGTTGTTGTTATATCTGTAATCTTCCAAAAATTATTTTTCCTATAGTATTAAAATGTTAGCTGTCAACAAAAAATTTAAAAATATAGCCTACTAAAAGTATAAGTTTTTGTGGTTGTAATCATGCGATCGATGTAGTGAGATCTGACGAAAGGAGGACAAGGTAGGTTTAGGAATATCAACTATAAACTTTTTAATTTTTTATTTTCTTATGCTTCTGTTTCAATCTTTAAATCCTTGATACTCCTTTACAGAATACTGAAGCGTTTGCGCTTATTAATGTGCTTATACTGTTGGAGATGGAGGCGGATAGGGCGAAATATAAAAGCTACGCTAATCATAATACTGTAGTAACTTGTAAATCGTGTGGTTCAAATACCGAAGATTTTAATGTTTCCTCTAAAGAGAGTCAAATCCAATTAGAAATTTTTCTATTGCGTACACTAGATGCAAAAGAAAATCAGCGATGAGAGAGGGAAACTTCAATTCTCCAAACATCCTTTCAATATAGGATTACTTTCGATATTTCATCGTTAATATAATGTATTGTATTTTAAGAACTTACCAATTTGCAGTCGGATGTACGAAAACACTAACCTACCCATCTTCCTTCCTATAATCGAATAGAAAAATTGTGTACCACCCAAAAATTTATTTAAAAAATTTTAAATAAAATAAAACAAAGTTTTCGACAAATTTTATTTTTAAAAAATTTTTATTTGCATTTTTTCACCATTTTTTTTTTGTTTTTGTTTTTTAATATTTCATTTTATTTATGTATATAATATAATATATTCTTTGCTGTTTTTTCCTCGACCTTACACATTAATTCATATATATTTTTTTGTTTTTACTTTATTTTCTATTTAATTTTTAATTACTTTAAGTTGATCTCATTTAAATCAATTGTGACATTTATATTTGGTTTTTGTTGTTGTTTATTTTTTATGTGTTCTTTTGCTTTGTTTTGATTTTTATCATTTTGACATTTATTATTTTAATGGGCGTGTATGGGTGAGTGAGTGAGTGAATGTTTAGGTGTGAACGTGTGTGTATTTTTTGGGATAAGGAAGTGTGTATGTTGATTAATGTTGCTGCATGATACAGCAAGCAAACTTTTTTGTGTAATTTTTTGATTTATTTTTATTATATACAATTACATAAATATTTTTTATTTGTTTTTAATTTATTTCATATTCTACCAATCTCTAGGTTTCTAGATGTTATTTTTGTATGTTTGTATATAGTATGTATAAATGTATGTAATTGTGGTTGTCATTTTATCTAAATTGTATGTGTTGTTATTTTTTGCCGTTGTTGTGAAATTAGATACGAGTAAATTTTGCATTTTATTTATTTTTAAATTTTTACTGCAGTTTTTCTGTTCTTTTGATTTTTTTTATTATTTTTATTTTTGTTAGTTTTTTGTAGATATTTTTATTTTTTTAATCATTATAATACAAACACATGATTCTTCGTTCTTTTTTTTTTAAATAACTAAATTTTTGTAGTTTCATTTGTATGCATGTATATCATTTTTTTTTATTAAATATTTTTAATAAATTATGTATGTATAATTGTTTTTATGTTAGTGTAAATGTATATTGTTTGTATAGAACGTTATTTTAAATTTATTTTTAATTATTTTAAATATATTTTATAACCATGCTTAAATTTCTACAAAATATTTGCAACACTGCAGTCAAGTTTTTGGTTTTGTTTTCGTTTTGGGTTTTTTTACTAAAATATTTGTTTTTTGCCTTTTCAGATATTCTGACTTTAAAGAATAATTATATATTGTTATTTAAAAAAATTATAAGCAGTTTTGTTAACAGTAGAAGTGAAATAAATAACAGCATTTTCATATAATCTTAAAGAGTCAGGCGACACGTATTCATATAAGCAGCTTGCTGGATAAACATTAAGTTTTTTAAATAAGTATTTGCATAACTTATTTCTTAATTCATAATTAACTCATTCATTCAATTAATTTTAAGAATTATTGTTACTAGTCTGTAAGGATTATATTCTTTTGACTAATAAATGAATAAATAAATAAAAGTTAGACCTAACAATAAAGATTAATTTTTTAAGTCGGTATTTTTTTGGAAATCACCCAAAAACGAAAATAAAATAAAATTAGGAATAATAAAAAAGTATGGTATGATTAAAAAAAATTAATAGTAAATATTTGCTTTCGTCCTTATTCCTAACTATGCCCCTTTCCCCGCACTTCTACAAATCAAAAACATCTTATTTCTCATTAACGGGGATTAATCAAGTGTATTGTCTGCTACTCTTAATTGCAACAGAAACAGTTTTTTATTTTTAAATAAATGTTGAACTGTAGCCGATTTTTTGTTAAAAAGTAAAAACTACCAAAAAATTAGACTAGGACTTTCTTGAAATAAAGGCTGTTTTTAAATTATAATTCGGTTTGTTAGATTGCGTTTATAATATAGAGAGCACTTCACAGAGCAAACATAACGTGTTAAATTACATTATAAAATAAAATTCTTATGAACTTTTGTGTCAGTTTTTATTTTAAGACACCAGGATTACTTTTCCTCTAGTTAATTTACGAAGGCTACACTGCAATGAACTTTTTGATATCAAAGCTTTAATAGTATTGCTCTGAATTTTAGATAAAAAAAATTCCAGCTTAAAAAGGAAAGGTAAGGTCCTATTTTTTATATAATTTTTTTTATAAAAGACTTTATTAATACACAGCATTGCACAACGTCTTTTTCACTGAAATCATTTCTTCACTTTAATAGTCAACATTATACTATAGTCATCTGACAGTTACAAAACATATAAAAATAGTCCTATAACGAAAACACGATTAAAGAACTATGAGGTTTGGTGAGGGGAGGAAGAATTAAGGGGGACAATTTGGGACACTGCAAACAAGTCCAATTAAAGACTTGCTGTGTTTAAACTATACAAACATAAAAATATGATAAGAAAACTACTTGTGGAAAGACTTAAATGGTGCTAAAGGAGCTTAAAGTAGAGAAGCGATAAAGGTTACAATCAGAAAAACCAGTAAATGATTAACAGCTAGTGTTGTTGGTGAATATACCTTAAGGGCAGGCAATAATAGTTTGAGGAACATAGTAAACTCATATTTAATGTAAGTTCCATGGATGTCCTTAAAGGAGTAAGGTGCAACATTAGTTATGAGAATGAAGAGCGACAACTACCAGTCGACAGACAGAATTCACTCAAGCGAATAGAAGACATTATAATGGCTCCCGACTAACTGAGAAGTAAGAGCATTCCCAACTTCTAGTAGCCAATTAAAAATAACTGAGAAACGAAGGGTTTTGAAAAGGGAACCGAAAAAGATTCATGTGGTTCAGAATCGCCTAGTCCCAGTCCCAGTTATTATTACTCTCAAGAGGACGTAATTATTGAAGCCGAGAGTTTGCGAGTCACTTTTTCTGGTCATACATATCTAAAAAGAGGTTTATTGTATGTATGCTGTGAGTAGCTTGAGACGCATTGCTTCATCATTCAAAAGCTTAATTAATAGACAAGTTTAAATATCTTCCTGTTATATTCAATTTATGGTTTTTTAAATTTTAAATGCAAATAAGGATCTACTCATGGCTTTAATGGGCCCATGTTCGACATCTTTGCATCCTCAATGATTATAGGAAACCAATTTGTAATTGATTTAATTTTGAAAATATTGAAATATGAAATTTGCGCGATCATAAATTTCACCTCAACTGTAACTGCGGTTTAATTAAAGATTTTGATTTTATTTTATTTGTGTGTATGTGTAAATAATTGTGAAATATTTGTTTGTCTTATATGATTTTTCTTTGTAATTTTCGTCCATTAATTTATTTTGTTTATAAAATTTCTTTTAGTAAAACTGCTTTGTAACTTTCTTGTTTCCCAAGGATATTTTGTTCTTTTTTATGCAGTTTTCCGATGATGTGTATTTTATAATATTTTTTTTTTATTTTGCTTTATTGCATATTTATCTATTACATATACACCTATTTATTTTTTAATTTTAATATATGCTTTCATTTTTTTTTTTAATTCTCTTTTAGTATTGCTATTCATTTTCATTGGTTATTTTTGTATAAATGTTTGCTGTTTTATTTCAAGTTAATTTTAGTGTTTAATTTTATTTTTTATATTTATTTATTATCTATTTTAAACTTAAATTTAATACTTTCATTTGATTGGTTTTGGTTTCAGAATTTGTATAAATTTGATTTGACATTTTTTGGATTTAAAGTTGTTGCCTTTTTTATTATATTTTTTTTTTTTGTTTGTGTGTATTTGTTGTTTTTAATATTATTTAAAATAAATATTTTTTAATTAATGGTTTTTTGTTGTTTCTTAAAATTGACTAATGACTTGTTTAGGTAGTTTAATTTATTTAATTCCAATTTTGTTACAATAATTATAGAAATTTTTTATTTGACTTTAAGTTATTATGAAAATGTGTTGGTTGGAAAAATGTTTTGATAACAAAATTTTATAAAAGCAATTTTTCAATAAATATTCTTTCTAGAGTTTGTATTAAAAAACAATGTTTTTAAACAAACAGTTACCTACGAAAGCTACAAAAGGATGACTTTTTTCAGAGCCAAATGAGCGGAACGTATCTAGTTGAATATGGTATATATATATTCTATATTCATATTCTAGACCCTTAGTTTTGGCTACACCTTTGTTTTTATTTATTATGCATAATAATAGTATATATATTAATATATATTTTGGGTATTACAATTCTCCTTTAATTTTAATTTATTTATAAAGACTTCTATTAATCCATTTTTAGCTTACCTAAAATATAGGGGAAGATTATCTGATGAGCGAACTTATATACTTAAAAAAGTTCCGTAATAACCAAATTCAGTGAATTTAGGTATTTTTCCGATATATTTTTTCAAAAAGTATATAAATCGTTGCAATTATAATGCCCTCCTATTTGTAAATAATTTTTAAAAAGAATAAAATTGTAGAAATTTAAATGTAAAATTTCATTAATTATTTGTCGCTTAAATGTAAAAAAGATATTACGTAAGACCTATGATAAGTGTTCTTAAAAAACGTCTTAAAGTTCTTACAATATTAATCTTTGGGGTACCTCCCGCATTTCTGTATAAATAATTTTTTTTAAACGTTCGTTTCGATGCATGTTATTCTTTCGAATAGCATTTAACTAATAGCACTCATTATAAATGATTATTACTTGGCCGCAACTTTCCTCGCAATCAAGAAACTACTTACAATTTTATTTTTAGCGGAACCATTAAAAAACGAATGTAATAAACAATTTTGGATATTTATCGAAAAACATATTTTTTTAGAACAAAAATATTTAAAAAACAAAAAAAGGAAAAGGAAAAGGATATGCTTAACAAGTTTAAGTCAAAATATTCAGGCTTGGGAAATTGTTGCTCTATTACTCGAATCTTAATATTTTACTTACAATTTTTTCTGCGATATTAAGCGTACTTATTTACCCTTTTTGTTTAAAACGATTTCCAGCATGACATTATTTATTTACACCTACACAACTCTTTTGACGACTTAAGTTTTTTGTAAAAATTAATTTAATTAAAAAAAAAAAAAAAATGTTGTTTAATTTAATTAGTTGGAAAATGCAAATTTTTAAATTATTCTTTGCCACAGTTTTTAGCAATATATATATATATATATATATATATATATATGTATATTTATATATACATAACCTATATTTGAATTTTAAATTTATAAAATTAGTATTAACAAGAACCTAAAAAACTTAAGTTTGGTTAAAATAACTAATTAATAATAAATTGCAAAATGTCCTCATATTTTTTATCAAAATTATAAGTGACGAGACATCCCACTTGTTCGCTGCATAACTTTTTCCGTTTTTTTAAGATCGATTCCGCTAAAATTTTTGTGTCCCCGTAGATTATTTTTCGTTTTTATTCGTAGTTTAAACAATTTATTTAAAGAAACATATTTCTATCTATCTATCTGTTCCCAAATAACGCTTAAACTGCTGAATGCATTTTAATAAAAATTTTAAGAGCGGCACCATATTGTCTAGATCAATATAGAAGATAATTTTTGCCACAGAGAATATCTCGATTCAAAGGAAAAATAAGGAAACTAAGGTGAATCTACACATTTTTAATAACTTGCAGAAACATTTATATTTTAAAACTAAAAGCTTTAAACAAAGATCTTTGCAGTAATAGATTTTTGTATGAAACCAGTGTTGCAAAATTCTCAGTAGTTACCCGAATATGGATACCACCATTCAAAGTGTTTATAAAGTATCCCATATCTGTTGAACTACAACAGACTACGAGGAATACCTCTACCGCTTGTCCTTTTTTTATAGAGGTGAATACCGCTAAAGAAAAATGGAGCATTCGAGAAAATTATTACATTCTTGTAGAGTCTAAAATAATTTTTTCCCGTTTTCTTAAAAATTTATCCTGCGACATACAAAAAAATATTCTTTTAACTCAATGCAGTACTTAGGATTTGTAGACTACAAAAAACTACACATTTTAAATTGCAGTTTCCTTACAATTTTCTCAAAAAACTACACATTTTAAATTGCAGTTTCCTTATAATTTTCTCCTCCTGCTTTTTAATCGTTCAGGTTCCGCTTTTACAAAGAAAACTATCTGGTTACGTTGACATCAATTAATTCTATAAAAAATTCTAATAAAACAAAATTTTTTAAATACAAAAAATGGTATTTAATATCAAAAATATGAGCACTATTATTATGTTATTGCATTAGTGTGCCATCACTATTATACATCATTTAAAGAGCAATCTTTTTGAAAGAGATATTAGTTTTTGTGCTAATTATTTATCAATTTAATTTAGTTGAAGAATTTTAATACCGGATTTAAATGCAATTTATGTCTTATATTTTCCTTTAAAGGGGGAAAAAGAACTAAACTTTTTGAAGTTCTTTTTAGATAAGAAATTTTTTCAACAGTTCCTTTTGTTACTAGAAGTATTTGGGTTTGTTCTTAAACTAATTGTACCTCTTCCCATTTTTCTCACCTCATTTTCTTACTAAAACTTGCCATCAAACATTTTGGAATATGGAAGCAGTTGTATTTAAAAGGCATAATTTTTGCTTACAATATAAAATCTTAAAACTAAGTTTTCAAATACGCTTCTTGTAATCAGCATATATATTGTGCTGATAAATAAATTCAAGTGCTTCCAAGTGTTTGCTGGGTTGTGACAAGAAACCTTTCTGTTAAACATAATTAGAATAGTTGGTAAAATATTTATTAGAAAATTTTATTGCTGTAGGTTTTTCAAGTCATTTACAAAAAAAAAATAAAAATGATATTTTTACCATTGGACATTAACTGGTATATTTTTCAATCCAAATTTTAAATATGCGATTTAACGCCATTGACGTGTCTTCAGGTAATAACTGTGGATTTAATATATCATCTTTATTATTTTCTTCTCCAACTCACCATTTGAGTGAGACTGAGCTTTGCAATAGCGAATTACAATAATTATTATTTAAAGTCTGTGATAACCAATTATAGCTCGAATTGGCAAAAATTTGTTGTCTGATAGAAAATAAATTTTTAAAATTACATTTATTTTTTAAGCAGTAAATAAAACTACTGTAATTATTTTACGTGATATTTTTTCAGATTTCTAGCACTCAACAGATATATATTAAATGCACCAACCTATTTTCATATAAACTTAAAATCTCTTTTCTATTAAATAAGAACGCATAACGAAAAGATAAGACAGTTGAAGTTCTATTAAACAAAAACTAACTCGTTTCTCTTTCTTCTCAACGGTTAATGTTTTATTTAATATGAATGTTTTGTGATAAACAAAAAAAGAAAACAAAACACTGACTTGTTTAAATAAAACAGATTTAGTTTTCATCTTATATCGGTATTTTCTCTTGTTTGTTTTTTCTATCATTATGTATAAAAATTCCATCCAATTTTGTTTTTTTTTCATATTTATTTATGCTTTATTTATTTATTCAATTATATATAATATTTTTTTGTATATGATAAAATATATAATATGTATAATATATATATAGTATATAGTTAATGTATATATTATATATATTTTGCTAAATAATTGTAATAGTACTACAGCTTAGATTTTGTCTCTTTTTGTTATTTGCATTACATTATAATATTTATGGATGTATTATTTTATTAATTCAAAGTTTTTTTTTTTGTAATAGATGCCATTTACTTACATACCAATAAAGAGAACATTTGAATTTTTGTAATGCTTGTCTTTTAAGTTTAATTAACTTTTAAATTTGTGTTTTTTTGTTTGTTTGTAATTTCGCATATTAATCGCCTTTAAGATTTATATTTCCATATTTATTTTGTTAATTTACATATATTATGTAATACACCATATATAAACATGTCTTCTTAAAGTAGCTTTTTTGTTTTGTTTAAATTTATTTTTTTCTGTAAATTTTCCTTTAAGTTTCTTAAACTTATTATTATATTATTTTCATATTTTTTTTATTTTTATTTTCATACTTTTACTGATATGTAGCTCAAACATCAACAAACAAATCAACTAGTTTTTATTTTTATTTTTATTTTATATCTATTATTTCATACCTTTCAATTATTTCTTTATTTCTAAGTAATGTTATTAATATGTTTATTTCTTAAAAACTAAATATTTTGTATGCATCTTAGTTTTTAAATTATGTTTTATTTATATTTAGTTATTTTTTTTTTTTTTGTTTTATTTTATTAAAATATTTAATTTTTGATTATTTTTTGGTCAACAATATTATTTTTAAATTTGTCATCTTACACATCGTGGTCGATCTCTGTAGAAACTTTTAAAGATTTAGTTGTATCACCTCTTTTTTACTTCTCGCTTTATGTTTAAAATAAAATGGTTTTTATTCTTTAAACCAGTGGCTGTAAGGCTCTTGATAGCAAACCTTAAGTATTTTAGCAAATGCAAAACAGTGCTTATGGAAAAATCATCATCATTAAATGAGGTGTTTGTAGAGCCACCAAATAAAACGTATATTTTTGTTGTGGTCGCCTAATGTTTTTTTTAATAATAGTAGAGGATTATTAATTTCATCCTCTTGTACAATTAACATAAACCTGCTAAGCAATTTTTTTATTTATCATAAAATACCAAATCACAATAAATGTTGTTTCTGGGACGTTTATCTAGTCTTTGGGCTAAATTGCTGAGCTGTACAAAAATAATGTTTAAAGTACAATTTTATCTCTCGGCTATGTAACAGCCTTAGCACAATACCAAATTCTTTAGACAATAAGGACTCAAACTGACAGAACTAACAATGATTTGATATACCGAAAATTATAACTTATTTAATTTTGAATATATATAAGTCTAAAGATAATGGCCAAATCCTAAACTGGTATATTGATAGGTAAAACCTATCAATTAGAGTGGAAGCAGTTATTTTTATATTTATTATGTAGTTATAGCAATTGGGTTCTTTTCCAATTAACCAGGACTTAGGCCATTAGAACATACAACACACACAACATTATTTTTGGCCTTAAAGGAGTACATATGTTTCTTAATAGCTGATCAGTTTAGTAGACCTTGTCATCATGGATTTTCACATTCAGCATACTTTCATACTTCTATACACTTTGACAACAACAGTTTGGCGGTAAGTTGGATTGCTATTTGATTCCATCTTTCATAAGTAACGTCTCTCAGCTAGTTAACTTTTTTTTTCTTATTAAGACTGTTTTACATTGACCCAGACGTAATAAGATCTGTAATAAATTTGTGACGAATGAGGAAAATAGAGTAGTGTAACAGCAATATGTACTGAGTAGAAGAGAACGTTTGTTGTCGGATAGAAATTTGACAAACGGAGAGTAACTTTTACTTTTTAAAACATTTGAAAAAATTAAGATTTTTGATTATTTTAATGTAGACATTTTTACCATATTTGTGTAGGTTTATCATACATTTGATTTATAAATTAAAAATTAATTTAATAACAAAAAAATCTGGAGTTACCAACACTCAACTTTATCATGGACACAGATATTTTTATATATTCGAATCAAAAATGGATTATTATCGGTTTGGGGTATCAAGTTAACTACCCCTTGTCTCCTCCCCATTATGTTTAACTTTTCTTCTCCAAAGGTACACACTGAATTCCTGTAGAGCGTTTATAAAATGGGGGTGTCAAGTAAGCTACTGCTTGCCCCTTCCCCATAATGCCCAAAAACTATACAGCTCTTCACCTTCAGATACCAATGGAATATATTGAATTAAATTTTGATATTTTAATCGTAACGTCTTGTAGAGCTTTCACAAAAATAACCACCGACAGACATCAATGAAAAAAATAGTCAAAATGGATTCATGAGACCTCAAAATGTTAAATCCGTTGAAATCCCGACTGCTTCATTTTTTTCTGCTTTGTTTTAACTTCACACTAATACTCTAAAAAACATTTACAATCCATTTCTACTGTAATTTTTTTAGGAACTGAGCTAATTTCATTGTACTCTTTCTGGCATCATTGGCATTCGATAATGATAATTAAATACTTTTCTGACTGCTACTTCTACCAAAAAATTTTGAACCTGAATGGTAGTAACCTACGAATACTCACAGAGTTTCACTCTGAACACTGCGGAATTGATTATCATCGGTGGAAAAAAGGAAAAATTCTTATAGTTTCGAAGCATCATTTGTTGGACAAAAACAAAGTTTACATTTCGATATAAAAAATAAATTCTAGCAATAATATTTTATAATATTCTTGATTCTATGTTAGTAACGAGTATTTGAAATTAGACAGACGACTCGATCTTTTTATCTATACATCTATTTCTGCGCTGAGATTTGGTTTATTTTCTTTAGTTTCTTTATTATTATTATTCATTAATGGTGAAATATCAAGGAATTTTACAGGTGGTTTTCTAAGAACGGAAGTGATCAAAAGAATTGGTGTTTATTCTGCACTTTCTAATGAATTAGTATTTTTTATTTCGTCTTTTTTCGTTTGCAAAAAAAAGTGATTCTACTACATAAAGCAAAAAATTTCAGTCCAACGTGAATTTTGTTAAAAGCTGATTGCATTTATTTATTTTTTATTCAAAGGTTTCGTATTTCTTGCTAACATATATGAATCATATCTCATTTGCCAAAGAAAAAAATTTAGAATATATAATTCTGAACAAAATTACCTAATTGCAAGTTTCCTTTTAAATTTTTTTAAAATTCCATATTTTGGGTCGGTCTTATATTCAATGGTTGTCATTCTACTGGTCATTCTACTGTTGGTTTAAAACTTTAATATATGTAGTTTTCGCTATCGTAAGACAATATAAAGTGCTACAGAACTGCAGTGCATATAAATTTATTATCTCAATTATTCTACCAAATTTATTTTCGATTTAATAAAATTCTAAAAAGAAAATTTTACCACCAGGCAAAAATTTCCAAGAATTCGTATTTGTTCCTTAAAGAAGCAAGAAAAAAAGTGTAAAAACGGCAAACAACTCTTGAAATATATTTTTTTTCCTAAACAACTGACCACCTTATTAAAGTATGTGTATCCCACAAAACTATTTTCTATTTTGCGTTATTGACATTATTTTCTTAAAAAAGTTACATTTTAAACTAATGTAAAATTTTAAATTTGTATAGTAATTTTTTTAGAATGTCCCTTGTAACAAAAAACTAAAAATCTTTTAACAAAAAAAAAAAAAAACGTCAATTTTTTATTCTATTTTTTTTCTATTTTTTCCATGTAAATAAACACTAGAAAAAAAGAAAGAAATTGTACATCTAATATATTGTGTTTTTTTATTTTAATATCTTTTTTTAGTTTGTTTAACACATATTAATATTACTTAAGTTTTGTCACCAATAATATTTTAGGGCTATAATTAAGTTTATTTTATTTTCTAATTTTATTTATATTTTTTTTTGTATATAATAAAATACAAATATTATTGTTAAAGTACTTTGTATTTTTTTGTTTGTGTTAATTATTTAGCTCATTTTTGCCATTTATGCATTTTTACATGTTATTTTGCTTTTTCTTGTAACTAAATGTTTATTGCACATATGCCTTTTTTATTTATTTTTTGTTTTTAGTTAAAATAATCTTATTTTCTTTTTTTTAAACAATTTTTTGCTTAAAGTAATTGTAACACATTTATGTATAGCACTCTATAATTATAATTTTTTTAATTTAGTTACACTACAAATATTTATTTATTTATGTTTTTTTTTTGTTTTCACAATAAAACCTTTTATCTAAATATATGTATGTTTTATAGTTGATTTGGCTTAAATAGTTAAAACAAATTAAATTATTTTTGTTATTTTGTTGTTTTGATTTTAAGTCACAAAAAAAAAACAATTGTTTGAACATTTTGAATACACAAGTTCAGATTTTGCTTCTATATTCATAAAAAGAAAATATAAAAATGTATAAAAGTAATAAAAGTTGTTTTATAAAGTGGCAGTGAACTAAATAAAAAAAGAATAATCAAGACTACAATAATTAATATACTGGCTTTTTTCAAGGTATAGAAAATTTACAAATTTACAAAAATCATGACATTTTTATTCCTATAAAAAATTTTTATACACCTTAGCGTATGTGTAACAATTAATTTTTGTATGGCTTCACATTAAAATTACTTATACGTTTTGCATGTTACAAAAGTTTGATGTGAAGGGCAGTTTCAACCACTTTAACATAAGGAATCATTTATATTTTTACGAAAAATCTCTAATGCACTTCGGTATGAACATCCCGGTAAAATAACCAACCTTTGTTGCATGTATCACATAAGCAATCTTCTTGTTATAATCAAGCTTTTAGGTTTACTAAAACATTTTAAATGTTCTATCTTAATATTATCCACCAAGTGCCTGAGTGTATAGCCGTGTAAGTCAACATAAGAACTAATTTACAACCGTAGTCTGAGAAGATCCTTTACAGAAACCATAGAAGGCCGACAAAGACTGGGTTATGCCTTCATTGCTGTAGACAACCACCACTAGAAGAAGAAGCACATGGAGCTAATATAGTCGTCTTAAATTTTCAATTATGTGGCTTTTTAATTACATAAAATACTGAAGATTGCGTATGGTAGTGGCGAAAATATAAACACTGAAAGAATACTGCCATTTCTCTAAAAGAGAGAATATATAAAATGTCCTATCTTTTATATAGCCATATCTGCTAAACGATAATCCGGAGGAAACAGAATCGCTTATGTTCCTTGTTTGAAAATATATTATTAAAACTGTCAAAGATTTATTTAAAGATTTATTTAAGATGCATTTAACATGATCTTTTGTAAATTATTTAATTTAGCTGATCTTTCAGTTTAAATTTAGCACAAAGACCATATGGCAATTCGTTGAGAGTAATTGTTAAATATTAATCAAATGCAGAACTAAGTATATAAGCTGTACGTTTATATAAATAGACATAAGATGTTGATGAACATATATTTCTTTACATTAGGTATATGCTAATGTTGTAGCCGTTATTAATATTTTTATTATTGATTACTACTAACCTCTGTACAACTAAATAAGAAACGTCTTGCTTATTGAATTTTATGTATGTCACTATAATTCTATGTATATTTATATTAATATATTTTGTATATAATTATAAATATATATAAATTATGTATTCTATGGTTTGTTTTGTTTTTTTTTTATTTGTTTAAGTATTTATTTATGTGTACATTACTTACAAACTATATTAATTTTATAATTATATTATAATGAATTGTTTGCTTACTTAAAACGGTTGTTTTCTTTTTTTTAGCTTAGTTTGATTTTATTATGGGGGGATTGAGAATTATTTAGTATAAGGTTATGTTGTTATAGTTATGG